>JAQMYG010000018.1:1417240-1427555 GCA_030014215.1 Clariallabes teugelsi
AATCGTTCATTAATCGTAATCGAGTTAAAATGTTCAATTAATCGAGATTTTGATTTTAGGCCAAATCGCTCAGCCCTAATCTATCGCTACCCTGCCAGTTTTCTGTTCCCCACTCTAGTCCTGTAGGTGGCGATAATGCACAATAAAGTAAAAAAAAAAAAAAAAAGAAGACGACGACTCACTATAATTTCACAAAATGCAAGTATACTGTATACAGAAGACGGAAATTGTTTGTATCTTCTGCAAAAGCTGTGATACAGTTCAGGGAATAAAAAATATATATATAATAACGTTTATAAGTGTAAATCAATCCTGACCAAAAAAAAAAACTAACAAAAAAGATTACATTGCATAATGAATGAAATCGCGTAGCTCTATAAACTCATTCTTTCCTTAAAAGTCACAAAGTGCTGCACATTCTCTAGAAAGCCGTCACTGAAATCTTGGAGATCGAGGCGTCTCCGTCTCCTTCCGTACAGTCAGTCCTGATACACAGAGCACTTGTGTGATTCATGGCTCGTTTTGTGACGCAACGGTCCTGCTATACCGAGAGCAGCGTGTTTTTCTTTTTTTCCCCCCTTTTCCTTTTTTTTTTTTGTGAATCATCCTCCCACCTTGCGGAGCATAAATACCACCTGTTCAGAGCGCGAGAACTCGCCAGGACACAGACAGAACGCGGTACAGAAAGCTTCATTAGCATGCAGGCCCCCCACGTCCTCCAGCTGCAGCCGCAATAAATATTAACGCTATTATTAGCGCAGCGGGCGAAAGTAGCTTCGGAGTGAAGGAATCTCGGTTAAGTGGTGCTGGGAAATGAATTAGCGACCGGAGATGTGATTTTGATATTGGGAAGGAATAGAGCATGACATGAGGCGAAGCATTATGGGAAAATAATCATTGACAGGGTGGTTTGAGTTTCTGTTATAACCTTGTTGATTATTTTCCTATAACATCATGTCCTGGTGTGTTTTATTGTTTTTATACCACAGCAGTTACATTTAAAGAACACAAAAACAACACTGTCTATCTATTTACCGCCACTGTACATGTAATGTCATGGATCGGCGATGAAACAGATCCTCACTGATGCTACAGCAGCTACACCGAGGCACTTCCACACCAGCCTTACTTTTTTGCTATAGTGTTGGATCTGATGTAACACTGGAGACTCCTTCTATAAAGAAAATATCAGCCTGAAGAACAAGAGAGAAAAATATCATCTATCTATAATTTGACAGTACAGTGGTGCTACGGCATACGAATGCACCGCCTCATGAGTTTTCGCTTTAAGAACTGAAATTTTGCAAGAAATTTGTCTTGGCGTAGGCAGCGTTTTCGGCATACGAGCGAACGAAGCGAACCCAACGCTGGCTAAGATGCTCATATTTCCCGGAGACGTTCAAAACTTGTTTGCGTCAGTGGAAAGTGAAGCGAGTTAACTTTTTTTGTGGGTTTTTTTGCATTTTGTGCAAGATTTATTGAAGACGTAGCACCACGGGGTCCCAAGAATGTTATCAAGGACGGTAGCAAGAAGAAAACAGAGCCGCTTTCAGTTTGGTTTTTATAGTAGCCGGTGCCAAAAGGAATCATAAATCAAAAAGTTTAAGTGAGGTTTAATGTCTATTTATTTTATATTTTACATCATTTACATGTCTTTACAAAATTATTTGACTGTTTTTATATGTAAAAATATGATTATAGAGTTGGAAATTGGTATTATTGTTAATATTTTTGGGCGGCTGGAACGGATTATCTGCATTTACATTATTTCCTATGGGACAATTTCACAATACGAATTTTCATCTTAAGACGCCCCCCTTTAGTACAGATGGGAGGAAAAATAGATTCAGTGATATGTTGTGATTCTTTTGTTGCATGAGGATTCCTAAATCTTTTTTATTTATTTATTTATTTATTTATTTATAATAAATGTTGCAGATCCTCTGTAATCCTACAGGTGTAAAGTTTGTTTAGAATTGTAAAAAATAAACCAGATAAAATTGTGATTCTAACAGAATCGCAGTACAGATGGAGTCCGAACCGAGGTATCACGGCGTTACCGGATCGGACGATCCCCGGTGATTCCCATGCCTAGTGTATATGCAGTAAAATAGCATTTGGTTTTCGAGATGCGCCAGCGAGCACGCTTGTCAAAAATTGATCCCGCTATTCACGTGCGAGCCCAGTCCTGTTCATTACTCCATTAAGGAGCGTTTAATGCACTATGATGAGGTCATAACACACCATAAAGAGAAGCCTCCCTGTGCCATGTGATAATAATTTACCCTGAAAGTGTGTCAGCTCAGCTGAATCATGTGAAAGGAGCTGATCGAATTGAAAGTCATACGGCATTATGGCAATCAGGCTGACACATTATGCCATCACACACACATGCGCACACACACGCGCACGCACACACAAAGTTAGCTTCCTCCTCTGCCACGCATCCTACCTCTTATAATAAACCGTCCATATTTGCATGACTAAATAGTTTTAACAATTTATTTTTGAGTCACTCCATAACAAGTCGCAAGGACGTCACGGTCACAGGATGAGAGTCACCCTGGGGCGTATTATTTTAATCTGATTATTGTCTTAATTGAGCTTTACGCCACTAACGAGATTAATTTATCCGCATTTCCAAATAAAGCAGATCTCCAGCCACCGCTCGCTCAGACCGTTCTACAGCAGACCGGATATCAACTCGGAAATGTAACGTCATGTTAGCTTGGAGGTGCACAGTTACGGACTCAAGTCCATCTGGTGCTCTGCACAAAGTATTGGCACCCCTCTAATAAAAGAAAGGCCGGTGACTGTAATGTAGATTACAAAAATCACATATTATTTGTCAGGCACACACACACACCCGTACACACACACAGTATTATATGCAGAGGAATGCTCATACGACTGTTCATGAACTAAAATGGAAAGATAGAATAGAAAGATGTCACTAAAATGAAAATAGAGAATTTACAATAAAAATTAAATAGAAATAAAATAAAAATTTGGGTTGGAATATACAAATTTATAGAAGTTACTAAATAAAATAGAATTTCAATTAGAAATATATGTATAAATTACACACGATTTACAGAATGTGCAAAATGTAATTGTAAACGAGTTATCATTGTCATCATTATTATTATTATTATCATATAATGTGACATACAGTATCGCATCATGATCTTCTTCTTTCTTCTTTTAATCATCAAAAAGAGACCAGGTAAACGTACATGACATGAACCGGTGACTGTTTATAACATATATGTACAGTATTAACACTGATGTGGTCACCGACAAACATCAACGTGGTCATAAACATCAACCTGATGAGGGTCAGACGTCAATCAACTGACTCTGAACACCTGCCGTACACTGACGGAGGAGTGTGTCATTAACCGTCTTCAATAAAGTGTTTAAAAAGACCTCGAGAAATAGAGTTAACAGTAACTCATATCTCCTATATGGACCGGACATGCAGTTAACTTTTTAATCACAAATCACAACCCCATTCTCACATTAAAGCTGTTTAAATCACAACTTCTTCCACAGAGCTTCCTGCTCGCTCCACACACTCACTACATGGCCTCTCGGAGACGCTCACCGGGTCCAACCACACACACTTCCTGTCTTTCTAGACCTCCATAAAAGTGAGTATAAGTGATCAATATATTTGAAATCTACTCTTACAGGCCGGATTTATGTCGGAGGCGGATCAATGCCACGACCACTCGCTCGCTCAGTGTGATTTAAACAAACCCTCGGGACGGAGACAGCGTCCTGTTTAAGATCATCAGGGACGGGGTTAGCGTCATGCAGAGGATCGAGTCGGGTGGACGCTCGACGAGATGTTGCTCAAACTGCAGCTCAGATCTTTGCTTCTTATTTTAATGACTATTTTAAATCATTCGATTTTGAGATTCATTCTGCGATTTTTATTTGTATTTTAATGTCAAAAAACTTATACATTATTAGCAAAAATAAATACATTTAACACTCAGTAAAGGTCTGTATCTCAGGTTTCGTCATTGTCTCTGTCTGTCTTACTCTGTCTCACTCGCTCTCTTGTCTTTCTCTGTGTCTGTCCCTGTCTATCTGTCAGTCTGTCTCACTCTGCCTCCGTGGCCCTCTGTCTCTTATTCTTTCCCTGACGGTCTCCCCGTGTGTATGTCTGTCTTTCTCACTCTCTCTAAGTGTCTGTCTCTCTTGTCTCTTTTTGTGTCTCTATTTGCCTCTGTGTACCTGTGATCTCTCTCTCTCTCCCTCTCTCTCTATTTCTCATTGTCATCTCTTATTTCTCTCTCTCAGTTTTCTCTGATCTTCTCTCTCTCTCTCTCTCTCTCTCTCTGTATCTCTCTCCCTCTCCTGTCACCTTTCCTCACATCACCCAGCAGCTTTCCTGACTGAAGCCTGAAAGATTACAACATGTTTCCACCGCAGCTGCTGTTAAACGCATCGATAACCGTCACACCGTCCTGCAGCTTCCCCATGTAATTCCTCCATCTTTAATTTTTTCCTTTTTATCAAATGTGCTCCATCAGCCTGGACACACTTAGCTACGAGTTTAGCATTATCCGAGACTACATCACCCCACAGCGGCGCCTACTCAGTGATCAGCGTCTCTAACAGACGTGCAGTGTCTGACAGACTGCGATCTAAAAACAAGACAAACAAACAATCAGAACTTGATGATGTTCCTCCTTAGCACATAATTAGTGCTCTGACCTCAGATTGAGGAACGGAGACGCAGCTGAAAATATGTAGGCGGGTTTGGGGACGTTGCGTTCCGGATATCGTCCCACGTAGTGAGTGAGTGAGTGAGTGAGGACTAAAGCTGGGTTTAGGGTGTTTAAGATCTCAGTCTCAGACATAATCGAATTTTTCATGACGTGTCACAAATTTAGCTTTCGACCAAATATGGCTGTCGACACGGCCGAAGTTAAATTAAAATAAACCCCGTCCCTGCACACATCAGAGTCGTCCAGACAGGTCAAGATTTGCTGAATTCCAGCTTTGTCCACCCTTCTAACGTGACGCACGCAACAAACGTTCACACTGTTCTCTTTTAAAGCATCACTATTATTATACAGAAGGATTTGTTTGTGTTTACGCAACATTGTTCCCTGCACGAGTCGATCTGCGGATCGATGACAGTGTTTACTCAGGGGATCTCCTCTGTATAATCTGATGCAAAGAACACACGTTATCACACGGTCTGATACAGGACTCGTCTGAGATCTAATGATTCGAAATCTGGTGCATCGTGACGAGTAATATTCATTCATTCATTCATTCATTCAGCTTCTCGCACGGGGAAATTCCACACACACACACACACACACACACACACACACACACACACACACACAGATCCGAGGTGGGACTATGGTTCCCAGGAGAAACTCCAGATCCACCATGACCCTGACCAGGATAAAGCACATGCACAAGACAGCCAAGGGAAGCTTCTCTAGATGCTCGCTGCTCTTCTTTAGAGCCGGAGAGGAACTAGATGGAGCACAGGTATCTTACGGAAGGAAAAGATTGAAGCATCTAATCAATATGAGATGTTGGTGTTTCTCCTCATAACACAGTGAGGCCTCCGGAGAGGACAGAGACATCAGCAGGTTGTGTTGGAATAAAAATAAATAAATATCATACCCATATTAATATATAAATACTAATAAAAATATATAATAAATTAGTCCTGCTGTGTTTCGATGGTTCACGCACCTCGTGAGCTAATCTCCAATACAATCATTAAGAGAATGAATGAACGTGTGTGTGTGTGTGTGTGTGTGTGTGTGTGTGTGTGTGCGTTGCATATTGCTCAGATTTAAAAATCATTCCAAAGGACGCGAGGGTGTATTCATCAAGGATTAATTATATTAGTCCAGAAATCAGCGGAACAGAATGTAGAGATGAGATTCCATTACCCGTTTGTTGGCTGATCAAATGCATGTAAGATTTAAAAGAAAATGTTTTTCGCCTTTTTTTTCCTTGTGGTACAGCGGGTACTGTTCATACTGTACTGTAGCTCCAGCTTTGATCCTGATCTCAGATTACCGTTCTCCTCCCATCTCCCACTTCATGATGGATCGACTCCCCATAATCGCCCATAGTTGTCTATCTACTGTACTGTATATCTGTGAATATAAGTCTTTAGATCCCATCTGCGCATCCCATCCAGGCCTCACTCCCAGGCGTTCCCAGGAGAAACTCCAGATCCACCATGACCCTGACCAGGAAAAAAGCCCATGCACAAGATGTTCCAAAAAAAAAAAAAACACACACACCAAAGGAGGCACCTCTGCTTCGCCAGTAGAGCTGGAGAGGAACCGGACGGATGGATGGAGGCAATATGATTATCTCAGGGAAGGAAAAGATTGGAGCGTCTAATCGATATGAGATGGTGGTGTTTCACCTCATAACACAGCGAGGCCTCCGGAGAGGACAGAGACATCAGCAGGTTTATGAAACAGGTTATGAGGGAATAAATAAAGAATTAACAACCCTATCTACAGATACATACAGTAATAAATGACAGTCCTGCTGTACAAAGTGTTTAAATGGTTTACACTGAGCAAATCTCTATTATAATAATTAAGAGAGTGAACGTGTGTGTGTGTGTGTGTGTGTGTGTGTGTGTGTTGTATATTTCTCAGATTTTTAAATCATTCCCAAGCAGGTGAGAGTGTAATTCATTAAGGATTAATCGGATTGGTCCAGAAATCAGCGGAACAGATCGGATTGTTGGTCTTCACGAGCTCGAGCGCATTTCGGCGCTCTGTTGCGCAACAGCCTCGTCTCGAAATGCGCACTTCGGCATCACTGACGTTCCCAAATCCGCGCCGCGGCGCAGCGCAGCGCAGCACGTCACGCCATTCCTGTACACCTCACCCTCGCCTCTCCTGTTCCTGTTCGACCCCGCCGAGAGAAGCTTCCACTCCCGGACCGAGTCCCGGGCGCAGGGAGGAGGACACACAGCGGCTCCCCGCAGTCCCGCCTCGTCTCCGCGTAAACACGCAGCACAACGCATGAAGGCGCGCGGACAACAAGACAAACACACACCCGAGACCCGAATAAAACCGCGTCAACGGGTCCACACAGCAAGGTGTCGTCTTACCTGGAGTTCTGTATTAATCACCATACATCATGCTGCAGTGCTGATGGAGGACAGAGACACAGAGAGAGAGAGAGAGAGGGGGAGAGAGAGAGCGCGCGCACTGGATGGAGGAGAGATGATTGAGACGCAGAAGCAAGCAGAGCGGTTTCCTCTCCACACACACACACACTTGACAGCGACGCTCTAATGCGGGTGCGTCTCAAATAGTCTGTAATCAGCTCCTAGTGCACTTCTCCTAGTGCACTTCTCCATCTGCTCCAAGCTCGACTTCTTCAGATCTTCACTTCGAACTCATCTCCCTCCTCGAATCTAGGAATAATGCAAGAGCTTATTAATGACGTCACAACACAGAACGGAGCGCACCTTTCCGTACACAAGAGCACAACCATGATCACTACAATCATCTTCTTGTTAAATAATCTTATAATAAAATAATTTAAAACAGCTTAAGGAGCTGTTTAAGGAATAATTTTGGCGTGAACTTGCTATTTGATATGGATATGGAAGACGAGCCATAGTGCTGGAGCAATAGACAGATATCTCAGATTACTGTTCTCTTCCCACCACATGATGGATCGACTCCCCATAATCACCCACAGTTGTCTATCAATATCTGCGAATATACAGTAAGTGTTTATATATGTGTGTGTGCAACCTGGATGCAGTGCTGGTCCCAAGCCCAAATAAAATGTGATGGTTGGCCATCAATATTCAATACTGAAATGAAAAGACGCTAAATATCACCTTGTCATCAGTGAGCTTATTTCTTTTAAAAGAACCTAACATACACACTATTAGTGTGTTGATTTACCACGGTATGGGTAATGTAAATGGTCGAAGTGTGTGTGCACAGCATCGCTGTAGACAGTGTTCATACCGTTCATGTGGATTCTCAAACATACTGTATCACGGAACAAAAGGTTTCTGCAGACTCCTGCAAAAGGAGACGATTTGCTCGTGCAATGTTGAAATTTCCTAACAATAGGAAGCATAACTGTGTTACTCGATGCTGTCTTATTACGTCTCTCTTGGAATTGTTCTGCCACCTTTTTAAAACTTGGTGCATAATGAATGCAACTATGAATACTTTTCCAGCTCATTTCCAGCAACAGCTGCACAACGCAACTTCCTTTTCACTACTGGGAACACGTGGAGCTGGAGCTATGCCCTGTTGACAAAACGCAAATGCGTGTTTTTATGCTGTATATTTTGGCCACAATTTTCTTTTAAGCATCGATTGAAGCTCCAGTAATTTGTCATATTTAATTGCAATTTCACTCCAAAATGAAAAATATTAATTTAGCTGCTCCCTGATCTTACCAAACCAGCGTGACTTGGACTAGTTGAACACGGGCATGACTCTGCTCCTGGGGCGGGATTATATAATCGGCAGAATTATGTCATAGAATGCACAAGAAAAGCCTTTATTACGCATCTTTAATGTCTAGGTTTGATGCACACGTACGATTACTCCGCCAGTGAGTAAACAAGTTGTTTGCATGTTACTGATACAACACCAGCATTAAAACTGATTCATCCAACGCCAGACTGTTGTCTCGATTACTATTTTCAAAAGTTTGACAAATGTTTAGATACCTCGAGCACGGTCACTTGGAGAAATTTAAGCACTGGAATAAATTTTTGTTCAAACAGAAACGGAAACAGAAAAAGTTCTATAATCACAGAACCGGTTTAATCGAAACAGGCCAGAATTCGAGAACTGCTTACGTTTTTAGTTCTAGAATAGCTTATATAACATAAATAGTGTCCTGGCTATTTTGGCTGCAGTTTGTGTGACCAGATCGATAAGGGAACTCGTCTGTCTCTGACATTTTGCAGGATCTTGTTAAATAATGAGAATTCCATTATATATGACTGTTTTTATACACAGGAAGGCACTGTGGGAAATGGCGGAGTCTCCGCTTAGCGCACAAAAGGCGGCTTTATCTGTCGGTTTGAGACGCACCCTATCGCTCTGCGCTCAGGCTGGACTGGGGAAAATCCGTAGTGGATCCGGAGCAGGAGTGGACCGAACTGGGGGTTAATTCTAACTACAGAGACGCTTTAGACCTCCAGGTGCTGAATCAAGTGAAAAAGTTGGAAGCTTTATAAATGAAGAGCATAAAGTTAAATGTTACTTAAACAAGTTACAGAAAAGTTGTAGAAATACACCAATGATAAAGCAAAGACTAAACAAAACACAGAACCTGGGCCTAAAGATCACTAGGTTTAACACTGTGTTTAACACCAACATGGACAAATGCTGGATTTAAGAATAAACATACAAATTTAACATGTTCATGTTTATTATAAACATTTATGTAAAAACTTTAACTTTTTTTTAAAATGTAAAAACAGCTTAATCAATTTCATCAGCCGTTAGGATGGTTATTATGGTCATTTCTTTCTTCTTCTTTGTCTTCTTACCGTGATTAATTTATGACTAAAATTAAGATTGTTAGTTATTAAGATTGTCCTCTCACAAACATTTTTACTTCCTTTTTTAAAAATGTGAATAAAGGCTTAAACTTAATTAAAGATAATTGCAAGTAATATTATTTTTTGCTTATATTTAAACAAACAAACAATAAATAAATAAATGTATTTATTATAAGAAAATAATGTATAAAAAAATAATAAAAATAATTTATCAGAACATCATAATGATATTTGATGTTGGAGTGACTGGTTGCTTTACTTCCCAGTTCTCTCTTTGTCTCTCTACATATGTCTCTCCTGAGTTGCCAGTGATCCAGACCCCCTCTGTCCTCTGGACCTGTCTGACTCATGTCCTGGTGTCCCTCTTCTGGTTGGATCTTGTCACATGGACACCCCGTGTGTCCGCCTGGGATGCGTGTGGTGACTGGGACGGTTCCACTTTCCCATGAAGACGGTCCTGTCCTCGGCTGATGCAGACATACCATCTCATGGTATATCTCATCTGATGCTCATACCATCATGGGTTTTAAAAGGAACGCTAATAACATGCAGGAAGTTCTCCGTTCTCTTTAGCTCAGAGGACTCTGCGGCCGTGATTTCCAACAATAAAGTCAAATTCGGACTCGGACCATAGAACACTTTATCACTTTAAAAACCATCCATTTTGGGCGATTTGATTGCAAGACTTAACACACTATAACTAGAATATTTACAAAACTGAAAGGTTGTCTTATGAATAAAAAAAAAAAA
>JAQMYG010000018.1:1429629-1447991 GCA_030014215.1 Clariallabes teugelsi
TGCGTGAAAATGTAAGGAGTAGAAGTAAAAAGTCGGCTGAAAAATAATTACTCCAGTAAAGTATAGATACCCAAAATATCTACTTAAGTAAGGTAACGAAGTATTTGTACTTCGTTACTTGACACCTCTGGTGATTGGTGGATTTGACATATATTCATATAATAATCATAACAATTGATTTCCAGTGCACTGGTTCTGATTAGCTCAGGTTCAGCCCTACACTGCACAAAATGACATTTTAGCAAGTGGAAAAATCTTTTTTGTCAAATAAAAATTTATTTGCTATTTCTCAATATAACATTACACTAAACCAGGTATAAGATTATTGAGCCCCCACAGTATATGACAATTTAGAATTTTCTTTAATTTTCTTTCATGTTGGAAATGTAGGAAGGGGCCATCCCCAAACTGTTCCCACAAAGTTAGGAGCATGAAATTGTCCAAAATGTCTTGGTATGCGGAAGCATTAAGAGTTCCTTTCACTGGAACTCAGGGCCGAGCCCAACTCATGAGAAGCATCATAATCCCTCCCCCTCCACCAAACTTTACACTTGGCACAATGAAGTCAGACAAGTACCGTTCTCCTGGCAACCACCAAACTCTAGAGTCCAGTTGTGACGTGCTTTACACCACTGCATCTGATGCTTCGCGTTGCTCTTGGTGACGTAAGGCTTGGATGCAGCTGCTTGGTCATGGAAACCCATTCTATGAAGCTCTCTACGCAATGTGCTTGCGCTAATCTGAAGGCCACATGAAAGTTTGGAGGTCTGTAGCTATTGACTCTGCAGAAATTGACGACTTTTGTCTGTGATTTTACATGGCCTAACACTTCATGGCTGAGTTGATGTCATTCCCAATCGCTTCCACTTTGTTGTAATACCACTAACAGTTGACTTTGGAATATTTAGTAGCAAGGAAATTTCATGACTGGTCTTATTGCACAGGTGGCGTCTTATTACCAGACCACGCTGGAATTCACTGAGCACCTGAGAACTCGAACCATATTAGTGTTTCATTATTCTATTGTCTTACACTCATTAGACTGTATAATGTTAGATTTAGCCTCCTGTAATATGTTAGCTACATTTGAGTTCAGACAATAACACTGAAGATGACCACACTGGCCTGTGTTAAACAGGGGCATTGTGCATTTTATCCTTCTGCCATGTTGGTACCGCAGGTTGTGCTACCTCACAGCTCCACAGTCCTAGGTTTGGCCTGGAACTCGGGTTATACTGTTTGCATTGAGTTCTTAATGACATTGGTTTCCTATTGTGTTCAACGGTTTTCTCCCAACACAGAAAAACATGCTAATAAACTGTGTGTGTGTGTGTGTGTGTGTGTGTGTGTGCGGTTTCTCATTGTGTGTTCTTAACAAAACCAGGATAGAGTACTTACATAAAATAAATGAACAACTAATGAATTAATAAATTAAGCAACGAATTTTTTAATAATTAAATATTTTTTGTAAAAAAAAAAAAAAAAAAAAGGTGCTGTTCTAAATTTGCGCCACAAGGTGGCAGCAAAACGACACTATAGAAACTGGTGCGTGTGAAACAGACACAGGTGTAGGTCACGCCCTCACAACCTGCCACGTGCTTACATGCCAACAATGTTTCAACAACAGTTTAACTAAATATGTAAAACAACGACAATAATAATATAATAATAATTATTAGTAGTAGTATTTATTACTTATTCATTGATTGAATGACTTCCCCCCCTGTATTCAACGATTACAATCTAACAACATATACGTTCAAACACATGCTGTATATTTATATTAATAATTATACTGCATGTATCATTGTACATTGTGTATTTGTATTTATGTGTGTATTATGGTGTTCATCATCTTTCCCCCAGGGTCCCTTTAAATGCACGCGCCACGGGAGTTCAAGCACGCGAAGTCGAGTCTCTTCACTGAATCGATTCTTTTGAAACAAACCGGATTCATTTGATTCATTTAATTCATCTTTTAGTATTTTGTGTGTCCAAAAGTTTGGACTCCTTCATATTCAAATAATCATATTCAACTTATTTTTGTATAGTGCGTTTCAGTCCTGCTTTCATTTTTTCATACTCCAACTTTTTGCATAGAAATAAAACACACTCCTAAAACCATTAGACATCCTGAGTGGTAAAATCAGATATATTTTTTTAAATAATAAATATATATGTTACAAAAATATATGTTATGAATCTATTACATGGAAAATTATATAATAATTAAGTACGATAATAATTTACAATAAGGCATGTTTAGTTGCAACCGTGAAACAGCTGCATAACATACGTATATAGTTTTAGATAAAAACTAATAATAACAATATATAAATAATAATAATTATTATTATAATAATAATAAAATAGTGGCTTAGTGGTTAGCACTGTTGCCTTGCACCTCACCCAGGGTGTACCCTACCTGGAGCCCTGGGGTTCCTGGGGTTTCCTGGGGTCGGCTCCAGGCCTCCTGCAACCAGGTATAGATGATGAGTGAGTAAATATTAATTAATATTATAGCTAGATGTCTGGTGATGAATATACTGATCAGAAAAAATATATAAAACTAAAAAGCAAACTCATAATAAACCTTTTAATCCTTTAAACCTTTTATCTTTAAATATATAAAACCGAACATATGATTTTATTATTATATTTTAATATTATATAATATTTTCTATGTTTTAGTCTGTAAACTGTATTATTCTGTAACTGTGTGCTGCTGCAGAACTGCACAGATTTTCCCTCGGGATTAATAAAGATTCATCTAATCTCTTAATAATTAATTAAAATGAACGTTAATTAACTAATTAACACTGATGGCAAGTCATTAGCTACTGATGGGTTACTCCTGATATTTAATCAATCAGCTATTTAACTTTCTCTCTCTCTCTATATATATATATACTGTATGTGTGTGTGCGCGTGCAGTATGTGTATAAATCATATATATAATAAATGTAATATTCTGCAATTTAAAATAATCGACTCTCATAAAAAGAGTTGATTCGTTCCGGCTCACACCGCAGGAGGGGTCCCTCTGATGGATCTCTCCTAAACATTCGGATTAAGAGCAGATTAAAGCCACATGCTAGGTCTAATGACGCGTCTCTCTCTCTCTCTCTCTCTCTCTCTGTGCGTGTTAAAGACGGAGTGGATTTCTTTTTTGAATGATCTGAAAGCAGTGAAGAGAATGGACGGGTCGGAACTCTCGGGACACCAGACATTCTGGAGATAACGCAATTCGCATCATAGTGGACTGCCTGTGACTCGTAAAAGGAGTCGGTTCAGTCTTGAGTGAATCGATTCCCGAGTACAAGGTGAGATTTATGATTGTGTTTAATATTCGGTGTATGACCGTGTGCAGTGCGAGCTGAGGTTGTCCTCTGCATGCATGACTCTGTCCTGATATTGGGGTTAAACCTGAGCATAACCCTACATCCTACACTAATCCTGCTCCGAATCTTTTGCTCAAATGAACCGACTATGTGAAATGAATCAGTCAGCATCACTCCAGTGCATTAACTGATCTTACCGGTTTGACCCAACCTCCCTTCTCCTTCCCTCCTCCCCCCCTGTGTGTGTGTGTATGCCAACCCGTCTGATGTGGAGACTTTTGTGTCAGACAGATTTCTGTGTGTGTGTGTGTGTGTAAAAGCTGAAGGCTGATCAGCTGCTCACTCTAACTGACTGACTCTCAGCACCCAGGCTGTGAGAAACCTCCAGAAAAGAAAACTTGGACAAGAAAGAACCCCCAAAGACAGCATGTCTCACCACTGGGGCTACGGACCTGCTGATGGTAAGACTGGATAATATACAGTAGTTAATGCAGAATGTATTTTTGCAGCTTGATGAGAAATGAAAATTTTTCTAACTGTAAAATTAGAAAAATTTAACTGTTTGTGAGCAATGCAACCGCATACAGTTCTCACTGAAGTATTTATTTATTTTTGTACAGGAAAAAACATCTTTAAAAAATCTATCCTAAAATGTTGTTATATATATTAAATATTAAAAAATCTAATATGTTTAATAAACCAAACCAAGTGTGCGTCCCAGTAACCTAAATAACCATTCACGTCTTGTCGTCTTTTAATCACACCAAAAAACAGTTTACTTATTGTGTAGTTCAAAAACATTAAAAAAAAAAAAAAAATACATTACAATATTTCTTGATTGCACATGACAATGCACATACGTTGCAAACTATTTTATAACATGCACAGTTATTGTAAATGAATAACCAAATAAATATCTAATTATTTAATCATAAATTTGTTTTTTCCTTGTCCAGGTCCTGCAAAATGGGTTGAGCACTTCCCCATCGCTGACGGACCCCGGCAGTCTCCCATTAACATCGTCCCAGGCCAGGTCCAGTTCGACCAGACTCTCAAGCCACTTAAGTTTCAGTACCAGGCATCTACGTCCAAAGACATCCTGAACAATGGGCATTCATTCCAAGTGACCTTCCTAGATGAGGAAGACTGCTCAAGTTAGTGCATCTGTCGCTTGGTTACGTCGTAGTGCAACTAATCCACATAAGATTCATATTCAGTCAAGTAACCAAAGCCGTCCAGTAGGAAAACATGTTCAAAAGTTCTCGTACAAAAGGTTTCTGCTCTACACCAAAAACGACATGTTCATGGAGTCATTTATGGAGATTTAAGCTTCCAGTAAATTATTGTGCTTTTTATTTTCTCCTTAACAAGCTTTTGGCTTTTTAAAGGCTGAGTCAGTGATCCAGGATGAAGGTGGTTGATATTTGAAGTCAACAGCTGAAACATGTACACCCCTCCATTTAGTGTCCTTCAGAAGCTCCACCCTAAATTTCAATGACTCACTTTGACACTTGCATCTAAGCTGAATAATAATATGAAATCGTATTCAACTTCAACTATATTCAAAAAGTATAGTAGATTAGATGAATATCTCTGACTCCTCCTTTAACGTTAGCTGCTATAATGGAAGTGAGGACAGGAACTAAATATTCTTATAACTAACTTTTACTACGTCATGTGTTTTATTCCTTACTATAGTCTCAGGAGTGACTATGAACATTAAATAACAAATAGCTGAGCTACTTTTTAAAACACTGTCAGCATATCTGACATACTTCACAGGTCCTTTTATATGTGGTTAACAGGCTGAGTGCACTTCCTGTTGCTTTGCGAATGGTATTAGCGATTAACTCAAGTCATCAGCAGACTCTCTTTCCTTCAGTCTTAATGCATGATATTATGGGCTGGAGAATAGACTCAGGATGTCCTGCTGTTCATGCAAGACTGCCTGTAAGCGTAGTGTATCAAGAATTTCATTTTAAAACCAGAAGATGTAGAGCTTTTACACACCGAAAATATGATACGATGTGTCTTATAAATGACATCAGTCAGTAACATATTATACTGCAAGCTTTTTTTCAGTTCAGGGTCACAGAGTACAGCTTAATTACGGATATTGTGTCTCTAGGCCTCTCTTCAATCAACTGTAACTGGACAGTTGAGAAATTTATAAAGTCTGATTGCAAAATCCAAGTCTAAATTTTTTGTTATAAACTGTGTAGTTCTGACCGGTGGGCCCGTCACTGGTGTCTACAAACTGAAGCAGTTCCATTTCCACTGGGGCTCAAGTGACAACAAAGGGTCTGAGCACACAGTCAACGGAGTCAAATACCCATGTGAGGTAACACCATGACCAATGCAACATACTCTGACCACGCCCACTATCTCCTGTAGTTTGTCTGACCACTCCCATTTCCTCTGAGGATGTTCTGACCCCTCTTACTTTCTCCTGGGTCTACTCTGATCACTCCCAACTTATTCTCTCAATCCTCCGACCCGCCCCCACTTCTCTAGATCCTCTGACCACCTCCACCTTATCCGGTAGATGCTCTGACCACTCCTTCCTTCTTTTGTAAGTCCTCTGACTACTCTAACTTTTTCCCTCTCACCCTCTCCTGTAGATCCTCTATCAACTGCTACCTTCTCCTTGGACCACTCCCACCCTTTCCTGTAGATCCTCTGACCACTCCCACCTTTGCCAGTGCGTCCCCTAGCCACTCCCACCCTCTTCTCTAGGTCCTCTGTTCGTTGTACCTGTTACTGTGGGAACTTTTGTCAAACACTTCTTCCACTCTGAATCATACCACCACAGATTGTTTCACCATGAACCTCAGAAATGTTTCACATCTCGCTCTTTTTTTTTTTTTTTTTTTTTGCCCTCAGCTTCATCTGGTGCACTGGAACACCAAGTATGCAAACTTTGGTGAGGCCGTGGACAAACCTGATGGCTTGGCAGTTGTTGGAGTTTTTCTGAAGGTCAGATTTTACCCAAAGTGCGCAGATTAAACCTGGCTTTTGGAGCTCATACTGTAGCTGCAGATCAGTCCCATAACTTTTTCCTCTCTCCATCTCTCAGCTTGGTTCTTCTAATCCCAAACTGCAGAAACTTCTGGATACCTTTGACGCCATCAAAACAAGTGTAATCTCCCATTTAATTCTTATTTTAATTTTTACACCATTTAATCCCCCCCCCCCCCCCCCCGCCCCCTCAAAATGTCTCCTGTCTCACTCTCCTGTATCCCACAGGGTCAGCAAACCACATTTATGAACTTTGACCCAAAGCACCTGTTGCCTACCTCTCTGAATTTCTGGACTTACGAAGGTTCTCTCACCACACCACCTCTGCACGAGAGTGTCACCTGGATTGTACTGAAAGAGCCGATTAGCGTGAGCTCTGTTCAGGTATGCATTTTATTTCATGCATGAAATAATTTGACTAAAACTGCTAGCAAAGCTAACGCCTAGCATAAGCAAAAACTAGCACAACTTCTAGCTATTTATTTATTTATTTATTTATTTATTTTTGCAGTTTTGTATGCATCCCTCTATTATATTAAAAATTTTACTTCTTGGTTACCAAAAGAGATGTAGCCTCTGTGTATTGTGAGTGTATTTAAGCAAATTTTTGTATTTTTATGCTTTTTAGCTATGGTAATGTTGGTAATGTTTACCAAGCTTGCCCAAAAGTACACCCCTGTGCAATAGCTATTAAATATACTGTAAAATAATTTTTCAATTCCTCTGGAAATGAAGACCGACATACACACAAGGTCTCCTTTAAGACCTGTACTTTTAACATGGCCTTTAGAGGCAGTACAAAGCCCTGTTAATCAGTTTAGCCTGAAAAACTATTATTGGTTATTTGGAAATTAATATTTAAATTCTTATGTAAACAGCTTAAATTAATATTTGCACACTTGGCATGGTTCTTGAAAAAAAAAAAGCAGGGAAGGGTCTGTGACTGGTGTTTAGCAAGATTATATTATCTAAACACTCCTTGAAGAAAGTGCAGTGCTACATACAGTACTGTACTGCTTTATCTCAAGAGCTGAGCACGGTAGCATGTTGATACAATCTCTTACATGTCATCTTTCTCACCCTCAAGTAGTTATCAACCAACTTGTATTGCAGGTCACTCCCCACCCAGGCATGCAGCCATACAGTATTTGTGATTAAGGCGTATTTTCCTGAGGCCTACCTGTGCAACATAAATAACCTTTAATCTCTAGGTTAGTTCATTTGGCCTTTCTAAATATACAGCCGTGAACAGGAGGTCAAGGTGTCTGCTGAGCTCTGTGACGCGCGCGCACACACACACACACACACACACACACACACAGGAAGTACGTAGGGGTGCACTGAATACAGACAGGAAGTGGGCACAGCTCTGCAAGTTTCCTATACAATTACTGGTGTCCCACAAACAAACATGGTGAAGTCGAGGTTCACATGCTGAATGTGAACCTAACATGGATGAGAAAGGAATGGGCTGCTTTATGTTTGACTTGCAGCCTGTTTTTGTGTCATATGGCTGTGCATGTGTAGACTTGCATGTCATTCCTATTAATGATCTTTCCTACATCTGTCCTTTTTTAGATGAGCAAATTCCGCACTCTGTTGTTCAGCTCAGCGGGAGAACAACCTCGCTGCATGTGCGATAACTTCAGACCCCCCCAGCCTCTAAAAGGACGCACGGTGCGTTCCAACTTTAAGTAAACCACAGACCCCACCCACTGAACACACCTCAGCCAATCATATTGCTTCTTTTGCTCAGGGTGTCCCTGTAAAGCTCGGCAATTCACTTCTAAGGTTTATTATTCTAAGGTATAGGGACCACTTTTGGGTTGGATGAATGTTGAGTCTGAAAAACTTAATGTTATAACATTATTATTATTTTTATTATTAAATATATGATATGAGTTGGTTCCTTTGTTCCAATTCACGAATTGGTGAGAACAAGTTTCCGTAATTGAATTGAAAAATGTAATGAATATTTGTGAATCAGTGTTTAAATCTAAAAAAATAAATAAATAAATAAAACACCACCAACACGTTTTAGAAGCTCTCTGAACTCATCTAACCTGAAATGAACACTTCACAGTCACAGTCATGACATCACAGTCATGTGATGCATCTGAAATTTGATTAGGAGAGAGAGAGAAAAACACATAATAGAAAATGCTATGAGAGAATTGTTAATCTACTCAAATGTATTGACTCCCAATTTGCTGTTAGATGTAGAACCGATGAAATTTTAATTAATGATTTAAATGTTAGACCTTCCACATGTTAGGGAAGAGGCTTCGTGTCATCATGAATTTAAGCTTCCTTTTTCTTAAAGTTGGATTATCCACTGAATATTTTTATTTTCATGTGTTTTTTAGGTTGAGATGTGTGAAATGTTCATGGTGTAGAACACAATATAAAAATAAAAAAAACTTTTCCAATTATGCATTTTTCGACATATAGGACATTTTCACTGGAAAAAGCAGCTCTAGAGAACTAACGAAAATATAAAGATTATTGTTTATTGCTAAGAGAAAGAAGTGTATATTGTTTTATGAGAGTTGAAAAATAAAAACTTTTTATAAGTTAAAAATAAATTCATATATTTAAACATTATAGGAGTGGTTTTTTTTTTTTTTTTTGAGGAGTACATTTCTGTGATTCGAGGCATATACAGATTATATATGCAGTGATGCATTATGGATGCTGTGAGAGAGGACATGAAGGTAGTTGGTGTGAGGGAAGAGGATGGGGTTAGCTGGATGCAGGTGATTTGCTGTGGCGACCCCTGAAAGGGAACAGCTGAAAGACAAAGATGGACGGTACTCTGACTCATTTAAACAAAACCTTCTGAATTTGTTCTAATGTCCCAGTTGTTTGTTCGATTTATTTTTGTTTAAATTTGAACTGAATCAAATGAATCATTTCCTGTCTGACGTCTAAGCTACTAAAAATATTTGACAAATGTACAGTACAATATACTTTGAATGCTGAAATGGTTCATTTGAACAAATTCAACTAAATTGTCCAAAATTAATCAATAACTGTATTTGATTTTTCAAATAATTAAACAAATAATATAAATGGTTTGAATGATAAATTGAATCTTTGATCAAACGGCTCGGATTTGTCCCAACTGAATCAGTTGCTGGATTAAAATTCTAAACTAAAAATGATGTGAATAATGAGTTGCTTTGTCGGAAGAAACTCATAAATTTGTCCAAATAAATCAGTTTCAGTATTTGAATTTAAAAATTTTAAATTGAGTATTTTAAAAATATACTTAAATTGATTCATTTGAACAAACTTGTTTAACCTGCCTGGAATAAATCCGTTGCAGTGTTTGAATTTCTAAAATGATTCAGTTGTTCAGTACTGAACCACTATAAAATGATGCTTTGAAGAAAAACCTGGTTTACTGTAACAAATTAATTTTTTTTTTTTTTTTTTTTTTTTTTTTTTTTTGTTGAACTTTTACAAATATTTCAGAATAATCTAGATCAAATGCTTTGAATTATGAATTACTCATTTGGTTTATTTAAACAATAGCATCTAAACTGGCCTAAATGACTCTAAAATAATACTTTGAACATTTAATCAGTATTTGAGTTGACTCATTAGACCTATTTGAATAAACCTAGATGTGTTTGCTTAAACATGTTTGAATTCTTAAAAGGACAGCAGAATTCTATAAATCACTATTTTCATTGCCTCAAATTAACTCTGAAGTCTCTGGAGCATGTGCATCGGGAAGCTCATTATATGATTGAAGTCTTTTTTTAAGCAATACTTATTGTGTCACTTTGGGTGGTTATCTAACATGTATGTGGAATGTAAAAGTAAATTCACGCCAGGGCATTTCACTTTGTTTGCGCTGTTTGTTCATGTACTCATTATTGAACAAGAGATTATGAAAGACGCTTTCATTAGTTGTTGGCACACGTTTCTAGATGCCATGTGCCCACTTGTCATCATTGCATTCACCCATGGCTTGCGTAGGCTTCATGTGATCGTGGCGCTTGTCCTTTTTGAGCGCTCTGGCAGCTTCGCTTACTCCGAGCCTGAATAGATTCAGTCAGCCACAGTTATGACGGCATGAGAACATTCCTGTTGTACCAAAGACTTTTCAGGCTTCAAATGACTTCACAGACCTCACGATAAAATGCTGAAAAAATATGACCCTGATTGCACTTTGTTTGTGCATTCTTTAAATACCAACAAAAATATTTTCATTCACATTCAATTAAAATAACACAACTGGGTCTGTGCATTCCTCAGAGCATGATGATAGAAATCACTGCTTATTAGACCTAATGAAGATGAAATTCTGGCTTTGCTCTTTTTATCTGTTATTCAGTCAGTAGTACATGACCAAGACAGAGATGTCAATCTTTATTCTCTATAATCTGAAGTGTCATGTGGCCTCAGATTCTGCAAATCTCTCCTATTCAGAGTTCCATAAAAGAAAGGATGTGTAATTAAGTTCTGCCTACGCTGTGGGCCAGTGCAATCAGTCTAAATGTGCTTCTCACTCTTACTGTCTGGTTACTGTCTGAGGAGAGAAATTAGACCACAGACAGAGAAGGGGAGATAAAAAGAGCTAGAGACTGACAAGGGAGAGATATGAGCTGGGAAACAGAGACACAGGAAATGAGGC
The DNA here is from genome assembly GCA_030014215.1 of Clariallabes teugelsi. Taxonomy (NCBI): domain Eukaryota; kingdom Metazoa; phylum Chordata; class Actinopteri; order Siluriformes; family Clariidae; genus Clariallabes; species Clariallabes teugelsi. The sequence goes on from JAQMYG010000018.1 coordinate 1,440,634, forward strand.
AGTGAGACACATCAGGGGTTTAAGCCTCCTCTATTGGTGCACCATCTGCCAGCATCAATCATTATGCAAATATAAGGCCATCAATATTAATAATAAAAAAATTTTAAATAATAAATAAATATATATATATATATGGGTGCTTAAAACTCACTTGTGTGCGAGAGGAAGAGATGACACCAGAATGCATTATGGGAAGCAGGCGAGCCAGTACAAGGCAGTGTGGGTGTGATGCTCTGGGCGATGCTCTACTGGGAAACCTTGGGAACACCTAAACACTGTTACACCCCTTCATGGACACGGTGTTCCCTGCTTAGCGATGGCATCTTTCAGCAGGATAATGAGCCCTGACATACTGCACACACTGTTCATGAATGGTTTGAGGAACATAACATGGAGGCCTATAATAACACAATCAGTTTTTTTTTTTTTTTTGCTTGATTTTCAACTAAATGTGTATTTTCCTCATCAAAACCCTAAAACAGAAGTGGCATGGATGCCTACCGACAATGAGGCATAGATCAATGACGATTATAAAAGAAAAAAACATGCTTACAGTATATGGAAGCCCTGTCAGTGTGTGTTTATGGAGAGGTTTCAGAATACAAACTTTGTATTTGTGTTTTCGAATATGTCAGGTACTGTAGAAGGAAAGTCATCATTACTTTTTTCATAAAGTGTAAATTTTACTGGAATACGGGAATGACGTCGCAAAAATGCAGAACTCTTAAAATTATTATTATTATTATTGTTTTGATCATAGAAACAACTGAAAGCAACAATAAAAACATGCGATCATGTGGATCTGTGCCCTTTCTTTGCCTGTGTGACCCATTTTTTTTTTTTTACACTTTTTGCTCAATCATGTTCGTATAGTTGGTTAAAATGAAATAAAATTCAATTAATCATGTTGCCTAGGTTGTGTTGAAAAAAAGGATATATCACTCTCTATACTGCACAATCCTAACTACAGCATCAGGTTTTGTAGATTTAATGAACGAATTTCATTTCAATTCCAGTATTGCATTATTTTATATAAGGTCCCTGGTCACACTATTGAACAGGTGAAATAAATGACATCAGTACATCTGCATCACATTATTATTGATCTTTGCTGCACAGGGATTTATCACAGCAGTGAAAGTGTTTTTGCATATTGTGAATGCACAACAGGAAACATGTTCAGGAAATAAAAGCTGGTCCTGTCACAAGACAATGCTTCTAAAGCATTTGCTTTGCAAGAAATTCAGATGTAATGTTGCTCTAATGAGCAGGAACAAAAAACACTCAAATGTGCAGAAAAGTCAGAGGGAAACATTTCAGATAAATGTATGTGGGAACGATAATTGCATTTATGTCAGTGTGTGTGTGAGAGAGAGAGAGTGCGAGAGAGACAGAGAGACACACAGTGAGAGAAACCAGGAACTTGAGTTTAATTATCCTAATGGTTGCAGTCAGAGGTTTTAGAAGTGTTAGCACACAATGCTGATGTGGTTAGCGATGGGAGAGTAATCAGCAATTCCTTGGAAAAAACCCTTCACTTGTACACACACCGACACACACACACATTGCTCAAACCTCTACAAAGCAGCGTAGTATCATATAGCAATTGTGGAATTGTACTCAGCTGTTCATTTGATACGTAGATAAAACAATACATCCGCGCCACTGTCCTTGACCTGAAACAAATAAAGATTATTAGCAACTAGCCCTGAAGCTCAGGTATTTCACCCTTCACCGGAATCTCACCCATGACATTTAACAAAAAAAAAGTGCTTGTTTGGGGATGGCCTGTTTTTGTGCTTTAATGTTTGGAAACTTACAAAGAAGCTAGCATTTAACTACCGAGGATTGCAACCGCATCCTACAGCACTGAAAGAAATCTCCATTTATTTTGTAATTAAAAGCTTGAAAAGGAAATGTCTCGAACCTCACTTGTGCTGGTGATGTTTACATTTTTAAGAATTTTTTTTAATCAGCAGAGCGGGTGAGTCTCGAGGCTGCGAGCGCGCTGATAAGCTAGCTGATAGGAACTGGGTGTGTGTGACCTCGAGTGCACAATTATGCAACACCCAGTGCACACAAACACATACTGTATAGGATTCTTTTTAAATAATGCCATGCTTTAAAAAAAGAAGAATGACCAAATCGAGCACTGCGATGTCACCAGCATTGGATTAAATGCATGTCAGGTCGAGAAAGGGTCATTCATAATCCTCCAAATAATCATTGTGGTTTAATTTAATTCTCTTAAATAAAGGTGAATTATAATGAGTTGAACTTTGTAAATAGACAGATATAATATAAATTCACTATGCATTTTAATTTATTTTATTCACCAGGAACTCTAAAATTTGAAGTCCAGTTTAAGTAACTGAATTAAAATATGTTTAATAATCCTTTATTTTCAACCAACAGATATTAAAGCTCACTTTAGGCATTTGATTCTTTTAAATCATGCTTTTAACTGAACTTTAAACATTTTGAATAATTTCATTCACCATTTCGAGAAGTGTTTAAAAACTCTAAACTCTATTTACACTAATTGATTTAAAAGCTTTAATATTGTTGGCTGCAAATTAAAGCTACTGTATATACATTTTGGCTCATTTTAGGAATTAAATTCTTTTGATTCAATTGCTTAAATTCATCTTTGGAAATTTTGGTTCACTTGAATCTCTAATATCTGGACTATTTACCATACCTGAAGCTAAATCTTTAATACAAATGCTTTGACTACATGATTTATTACAGCTGGGGTTCAAGTCAAAGCAGGACTGTACAGAATAACAGAACACAGTCCTGAGAGTAAAAACACTCTTTATGTCTCTATATAATCCCCTGATACACTAATGCACTTATCCCAGTGTTTCACTAGTGCTTGGACACCATCAAGGTACAGTAGAGAGTTTTCTCAGTACGCCGGAGCCATGATCGGACCGCAAACTTCTCATCTGAAACGCCGGCCTCCCAGAAACTCCTTTAATGGCCCAAATTTGTTTAAATGTCTTGGAGCGAGGTCAGGACTGTACGGGGGACGTGGCAATAACTCCCAGCCGAGTTCCTGTAATGTGTGACACACCAGCTGGAGCATTAAAGCATGAGTGAGGCCAGTGATAGTATTATCCAAAGGGGAAATACAATCAGTATTTACAGTGACATTAAAATATTTACATTGAGTTTAATTACTTACGTAGCACTTAGATTTATAAGAACTCTCAAAGGCTAAGAAACTTATTAAGGGAGAATCGTGGGCATGTGTGTGAGAGAAACAGACAGAGATTCACAATCATATGTGCAGCACAATCCCACTTTATATTCTGTATAGTTCTTCTTTACCTTTACTGTTCTTCTTTCCTTCTTTTGTATCTGTATAATTCTTCTTCATTGTCTTTACTTTCTCCATTCATTATTATTATTATTATTGCTAGTTGCGTTTTGTTTTCCTTCTTTTTCACTAGTGTCACTTGTATTTTTACTTCTATTCTATTTATTTCTGTTCATATTTTGTGACTAGATTATGAGTTTTGGCAATATGAGTGTCCATATTTGCCCTGCTAATAATGCAACCTTTGAATCTTTGCTTCTCTCTCTCATTATCCACTTCTATCCGGCAATTTATATTTTTTTGCTTTTCCTATTTTTTCCTACTTTTCCCAAGTTTCCTCGCTGCCCTCATACACACTCTTTGTTCCATGGTTCCTGCATGACTTCTGCATTTCACATAAATATTGTGTTTGTTTCGTTGTATTCTCTCTTAATCAGGCGTGTTAGCCCCTGACTGTTCTCATGAATATACTGTACATAGTGATACAGTGTTTTGTGGATGATTACATTCAGTGCAAATATTTTAATCTTCTCTGTCTAGTTTGTAAATAATTTTACTGCCCTCAGGGGTGGTGGGACTGACTATCCAGGGCCCTAATGACAGGAAGTCATTGTAAGTGAGAGATATGGATCAAGAATGGAAGGGGGCCCAATGAGGCCGCTTATTTATAGGGGCCTGAGTTCTGTGCTACAGTATGCCCCCTGCTGCCCTACAGTACATGGAGCTGCAGGAGAGCATGTAGGTGATTTGGCTGATGTTAGAGCTAAAGCAGTTGGAATAAAAATTACAGTTTTAGGATTGATTGTTCCTCGAGACAAAGCGAGTTATATCTAAAAAGGTGGAAAAAGATCCCAAAATTCCAGTTTGGAATTTAAGATACTTTGTAGATAGAAGGCACTAATTACAGTTACTCCAAGAGGATGTAAACGCAGAGTTAACCTGCAATACATTCTGGGAAAGGATTGACATCAAATAACAACTTAACAATTCACAATTTGTCAGAACAAATCTTTTTTGTGCTAGAATTCCTAAATAAGCTACAGACAACACATACAGACATGTCCTACATCTCGCGTGCTTCCTTCGACAACACCATCCCTTTACTTCTGACTCATGAGTGCACATGCCCTGTAATTGATCATGTCATGGTACTGCCCTGGCTCATGGGAAGAGACGCCCGGACTTGAAGGACGAGTTCAGTAAGTGTGTGTCTACAGTGTGTTCTTTGTGAACCTCTCATCACCGCTGATGACTGACATGACTGCACGTGTGGACTTTTACATTCCAGGTCTACATTTCAGGTTATGTAAGATAATGAAAGCCTGTATTTCTAGTTAAGTGTATTTTCTCTGGAAAATGTTTACACAGTGTTGTGCTGCAGGACTTCTCAAATCACACATCGCTTCCCACAAGTTACCACTTGTTCGAAGGAAACAATTAGAGCATTCGACAGAAACATTCTTATATTTTCTTTATCACTGCTAGAACAGAGAACCTGAGAACTACCAAACAAACTTCATTGTATAACTACAATGACACTAAAGTCTCTTAATCTCTTACTCTTACTTTCTCCTAAATAGGCTACTGTACGTGAAACGTAAAAAGCATTCTGGACTGCTAACCAGCTAACGTCACAATATTATAATTATAAAAAGTTTTGCATTCTGAAAAGGGTTAAATATACAACCCTAGAGTATACCTCAGTCTTTTCTTTACTTTTAAAATGGAGCAATGCAGTGGAGAGTTTCCTTTAGTGTGTTGTTTAGGAATGTTCATTAACCAGCCAAAAATGTTATTGATTATTATTTTTTGAGTAGACAAAACATGGGTTCCAAAAATTATTAATCATGTCATGTATGTTGTATACCTGGTTTGCTAATCAGCGACCATTAACACTAACGTAACACAATTATTAGGCAACTATACTAAGCTTCTTGATCTCTGCCCACAAAGCACTGGGCATGTTAATCAAATCTAATACAAGTGAAAATACAATTTAAATTGATACAATGTTTATAGTAACATTGTGTTTTTACAATATTACACTATGAACAATTCATAATTCATTATTACTGTATATGTGTTATTAATTCATTCAAAGGAGATTTAATGTTTTAAATATCTCATTTTACACAATGTTTTACATTGTTTTCCTTCAATTTCTTGGTGTTGTGAAATAAAAACAAAAAACAAACAAACATTGCTGCGTTAGCATTATTATCATGTTAGCTTAACAAAATTATTAAAAAATAATTCAAATAAAGAATTTGAATTATTTTAATACAATATTGCTAATATAATTGCATGCATTAGCTCACCACAAGCTTGGGTTTGTCTGTTTCTGATGAGAAACTTTTTATCATGAAAAAATAGATTTATGTGAAAGGAATATTTGGTTGAATGGCATCACAATCTTCAGAGATTTTTAGAGAGTTGCGTTTGAAAGAAACATTTTACCTGTTATGGTTCTGTTCAAAGGTTAATACACAATTCTTTGGTGAATATCATGGAATGTATTGGGTACCACAGTGACTATTCTATACTATACTACTGGTGAAGTAGCGAAGAGAAGTATCAAATACATTCAGTTTCATTTCTTAAAGCCTTTATGACTTTTGACCATCTCATGTTGTTTATATTACTATTATTAAAATATTATCACAAACACTAAATCATCATTATGTTTGAGAAATTTTTTATAAACTGTTATCTTTTTTCAGCACGCTCATTGCTTCATCACTAAATACATAAAATGATTAAATCATCTGTCAAATCATTTTCTGTCCTGCTTTATTTTTGTCACTCAGCACTCTGAGTCATGATTACCCCAACCCCCCCCCCCCCCCCATCATCCCTGTGCCTCGTGGGTGGAGGTGGGTGGGGTTTCATTCTGCTCTAATCATGACTTGCCACCTGGCCTTGGCACCCTTTTTCCCACCCTTGACCCAGCTGGCATACGTTTGTGCCAGATGCTTACAGACTTTACCAGATCAGCATAATGATGACTACAAACCCCCTGCAGGTTGGTACGACCTCCATGTTGAATTATTATTATTATTATTATTTTTAACCCCGTGATTTGTGGTGATGCTGAATATCTCACTGATGGTAAAGAAAAACTAAAAGAGGAGACTAATGCTTGGGCTCTATACTGCCACCTGTTGGTCAGGATAATATTTCTCAATGAAGTTAAATATTTCAACTATTTAAAATGGTTTTAAAAAATTATAAATTGAACGTAACTATATATAAAGATCAAAGCTATATTGTATTTTGCTTTAGGAAAGAAACAAATAAACAAATAAATAATGCTGTAACTCTGGATAAACCACTGAGTAATATAAAGAATGTTCGTATTTCATCACACAAATCTTTAATAGAAGGAAAGTAAATAAAAAAAAACACAGATAAAATAATAATTACGTTTTTTTTTTATTTTATGACTGGCATGAGTTTTACATTCCTGTGAAAGTACAGGGTTGAACAGTTCTGTCCATACATGCAGTGATCAAATATCAGATCCTGGCATACTAACCTTTTTTTTCTCTTTACGGTTATAAATGGACATCATGCCTTCACATGTCTCTTGCAGTGTATGATGTACAGTATGGGAATGGGAACAGTGCCATGAACTTCTGCTTCTCGGCAGATAGAGGTCCAATCTCATTCATTCACATTTATATGAAAGGTACACAGTGTCTCTTTACTTCCTTGTTTAGTGTTGCTCTGGTGCTACAAGGCTCATGTCACTGCTGATTAATGTAAACATATAGCTATCAGTTCAGCATTGTGCAAATTGTTATGCCAGAATCATCACACGTTTGACGAGCAGTAACATCTTTAATGTGTAATGTTTTATAAACTTTACTACAATAAACTATGTTTTTTTTAATAAACTGTTGTTGTTGGTCTTTCGGCTGCTCCCGGCAAGGGGTCGCCACAGCGGAATAGCCAGTCGCACAACAACTTGGCACAGGTTTTACGCCGGATGCCCTTCCTGACGCAACCCTCCCATTTTATCTGGGCTTGGGAC
>JAQMYG010000018.1:1467613-1483538 GCA_030014215.1 Clariallabes teugelsi
ATCTATCTATCTATCTATCTATCTATCTATCTATCTATAGATAAGATATCTATAGAGTCCTTCTCTGCATTTATCACGAACCTAAAAAAAAAAAAACACATAAATTGCAAAAGCAAACAATGAAACAAACAAAATGCTAATCTAAGGTGTAGGAGAAATCCTGTTGCAATGTTCCATGTTGAACAGCAGGGGGCAGTGCAGCAAAGCAACATTCATCCTGAGCTGTGTTCATAAGCAATTCTCTGGCTCTTACATATTCAGAACTAATCTCTCTAATTAAGGAGGGGATCGAGACAGGCAGGTAGAGGTCAGAGTTTAATCGATATTCAATCAGTCGATATTCAGGATAAAGCAGCGCTGATGGAAGAAACGCTCCTGATCGATGTCACAGCAGCTGTTCGCCTACACTCGGCTGAGTGTGGCTTAGAACTGATTCAGGTTTAAAACATGGTTATATTTATGTCGTATTAATGATCACAAATATGCAAGTTACAACACTGATGTATCAAACGTATTGGGTAATAGAATAAATATTATTATTATTATTATTATTATTATTATTATTATAAGATTGTTTAAAGCTCAAAGTTTAAGGTGCTATGGGATTAAAATGATGTTGATTATTTTCCTCTAACAGTAATCACTGATTACAAACAGGTGTGTTTATGTAGAGATAATGGAAGGAGTCTCGAGTGTCAGTGCTTCGTATTTAAAATCCGACTAAATACTGACTAATTTACCTGTTTTTTTGTTTGTTTCTCTGTAACAACAACAACAACAACAAAAGACTTGTTTTTATTAGGCTTGTTTTTTCTTGTGTTAACTTCGCGAGACAGAAAAACACAACGCTGGTCTTATCATTTTGATTCATACACATTCATTTACATTTCATACAAACTTCCAGAATTTTTTAGATTCTGTAAAGCTGCTTTGCGACAATGACAATTGTTAAAAGCACTATACAAATAAAGTTTAATTTAATTGAATTGGTGAGGGACTGACTTTATAGCTTGACCATCAGAGACAGACTGGTTTACCATTAGCATTTTTTTTTGAGGAGTTGAATATTGTTAAAATCTGCAGGAGCTTATTTCATTCCCTTTCACATACCACAGCTCTGGAACATCTTTATTCTTATACGGTTGTATAGACTGTCTAAAGCTAACAAGCTAACTAACGTGCATACTAACCTGAGTTTGTATACTAACGTCTATGTGGCTGTAAACAAAAGTAAAAAAAAAAATCAAATGCATAACATTTTGAGGTTAAATGTGTACACTAGCACACACTGACTCACCTAAATTTCACCCCAGGAAGAAAATAAGACAAAAACAGCAAACCATTACGTGGACGTCCTTGTCGTTAGCGGTCTCACGACTGGGCACAAGCGCTTTCATTTCCTCTGACTAATCTGAGCTGATTGACTGGTTGTAATCACCCGAGTCGCTCCGGTGATGCTCGTGACAAATCGATTTCTCTGTCCTGACATTATTTTCATCCCCCGTCTCTGCGTGCGACTCGAAAGTGCTTACGAAACCTCCATCCCGAACACCAGACGCAAGAGTGCTTTTGTTCTTGTTAAAAGATATATTTTTACTTTTTTTTTTTTTAACCAAGAAAGCTGAAACATCCTTTCATGTGATATCGCTTGCTTTAAAAAATTTTTTTTTTATATCTCATCTGCCCTGAACCTGTCTGCTATCGGGATGATAATGGAGCTGCGAAACAACATAACGGCTTCCCGCTGCGTTCACGTTCGATTTACTCCGACATTCCTGCAGCTCCGCTGTGTTCACAGGACGCTCTCCAGCGTGCAGGAAATAAAGGAATGATTTAACAGACTATACATGACGAAAAATGTCTTTTTGCGTTACTTGGAGTCAAATGAAACGGAGACGTGCGCAACAGGAGCATGACCTCGCTGTGCACACACCCAGACACGTGACTGGAATATTTCATGTCTAAGCTGAGATAAGAGGAATAAAACACATCCCTTATTTGTACTGTTGTTGTGTGTGACAGGTTACAGAAATTGTTATTATAACAGGCCGCTGTGTAATTGATCTAGATTTCAATCAAAACTACTGGACCTGCGACTGACAGTTAGTGTCATTTACGATGGTTACAACACCTGTGATGTGGAGTGATACATTTAGTAAAACGTCCCAGTGCTGTTACTGTCTATTATCAACACTCGTGTAACGCATCTCCCCCAATAAGATACTGCTTTATTATAATGGTTAGTTAGAAGCAAAGCTCTTTATCACGTCATATCACACAGAACCAGCTCTAAATCTTGCACCGGCTCATCAAAGAGACATTTAAAAAAAAAAAAAAACATTCCTGTTACTACAGAGTTCCCGCGAGCTTGTACTCCTTTGATCTATTTTTGAAGTCAAGGTAGCAAAAGTGTCTCACAGGAGTGAGGAAGTGAAGATGCAGCGTTCTCGGAAAGCGTCTTTTTCCTTCGGGAGGTCTCACGCTGAGACTCGCACGGAGCGATCCGTCATAACCACCACCGCCGGGCTCCTTACACACCTTCGGTTATGAAACATGTAGAATAGAGATACCGAGGAGGATCTGACGCAGACTTATACACACACACACACACACACAATTAGTGCTGGTTCTTACTACGAGGTGCCGGACCAACAGGGGGTGCCATGATTTTTACAACACGTCTACAGCACACTTTATGATCAACTGGAGAAAAGGGTTGAGTATACCATGGCGCCCCCTTGTGATTTGAAAAGAATACAAAATACAATTAAGTTAACTGTACTATGTAACTTTCGATTACATTGCTGTTTTTTTCCCCTCCATATCATCATGTGGTAGAAAAAAAGAAGAAGAAATGAATGATAATTTATCCAAAGTCAGTTTGTACACTTGCCTCCACTTCTTGATGTAACAGGACACATGACTGGCTACCTGCTGTAGTATCAGTAATAAGCTAACACACATGAAGCAGCTAGCTGGTTACTACGAGCTATGACAACAGACAACAGTGATGTTAAACACTTCCACTAACCTTGATATATTATACAAAATATTTTCATTTCGTATAAACCAGAGTGACCATGGGACGCAATCCTCATCACACGACTTAAAAACACAGCAGTAACTGAAGCAGTCATGTATTTTTTGTCATTGGCAGTACTGTTGATGGATAGGCTGCACTTTTTCTAGCTCCGCCCACATGTTATGACTTCATCATATTAAAAAAAATGAATGTTTAATAAATCAGAATTAGACAATGATGGGAAATTAACAAAAATAAAACAGATAAAATAAATAAATAAAATCTGATTTTCACATTTTCGCTAAAATGTCACTATAATTCATTCATTCATTCATCTTCTATACCGCTTTATCCTGTGATCAGGGTCGCGGGGGGCCTGGAGCCTATATGTCACTATAATATGAACTATATTTTCCCTTGATTAATCAAACTAAATTTCACCTAATTCCACCTTATTCATTTAAGCCCCGCCCCTTTTTGCCATAACGGTCACTAAAATTCGAACCGGTCATGACGGTACATTATTTTTCCTTAATTTTTAATTGTATTTCATGTTCAGACGGAGCTTTTGGAACCCGAGCGCTTTGCTATTTGCCCTGTATTTACAAGTTCAATCTGCATGTGCGTTTTAAAGCTACACCTCATGGGCACATAAACGTGACTCACTCCTGCCTGACCATGTTCATCTTTAATAATCGGGTTCTCGGTGGCGTCTGATAAACCACGAGCCCCACGCTGATGGATAATAAGAAAATAACTCTGCTGTAAAATTAAAGCATTTCATCACTGAATTATTAAAGCATATTCCGCCGTAAGGTTCTGTCCGTGATTTAAGCGGCTCCTGTTCTGTGGGACGTTCCCCTGCCTCGTTGCTGCAGTCTGGCTAATAAACGTGGCGCTGACTGCTGATGGGTTTCAGTGCTAAAGGGCTAACATCTGTTATTGCTCAGGCTACGCGTTAGCTCGTTAGCATGCGCGGCGCAGCTTCGGCAGCTACAAGCTGAATATAAAAGTTGATCCATTAAGGAAAACAAACATCTTAGACTTCTATAAGTGCAAAACGAATACAGATTGGATGCTTAAATGTGTGTAACAAAAAAAAAAAAACACACACACACACACACACACACACACAACAAGCAGCTGATGCTGGAATTCTCATAGGGTTAAAGATTCATGGCTAAAGCTGATTTCATATTTATTTGCTGTTTTCTTTCAAGCCCCAGTGTACGTTTTTATTTATTTATTTATTTATTTTATTAAATATATATTTATTAGTACTTACAGATTTTTTTAGAAAAGATCGAAATGATGGTAAGTGCTTTGCATAATACAAGATGGGAGAAAACAAGACAAACAAACATGGAGGACAAAATCTGACGTTACCTAGAAACAGCAGGGAAAGTCATTTGCTCTGAAGATGTTCCCCACTGACACTGCAGACCTCTATAAATTCAGGGAAAATAAACAAACATCTTACTACAGTAAACTTTTATGCATTTTTTGTTCTTTTTAACTTGTTTCTATCACTGTGAATGAGCTGAAACTATAGAAACGATAAGGTATTAGAATGAGTGCGTTGCTATTAACCTGCGCTACTGTCGGAGAAAAAACGATTCCCCAACCAATCAGAATCCAGAATTCGAACAGCACCGTGGTGTTAAATGTACAGTACTGTATGTACTGTATCACACATCCTAACAACTTTGTGCAGTTCTTGTGCCGCAGCAATACATTAACGGAGCTATTGTAGCTAATCAGTTCATGGAGTTATAATTTACGAGCTAATTTTCAGCATGGCGTGTTGGATTTAAAAAGCACAAGCGCACTTCCTGTTTCCCAGAATCCTAATTTGGATATATGATCTTGTCCAGAATGTACCGCATAGAAATTCCTCTTATTCCAATTCTCCAGGATCAGCAAATCTACCCGCGGTTAAGTCACTCCCTGCTCCAGATTCGCTGACGCTCTCTGTGAGCGTCATTCAGCGCAATGTTCTCCCGGAAAAATCAGACTGGGTTTATAGAGTCCTCCATCGTCGTTAAGGCTAGCGGGGCAAGTAATTAACCATTCGGAATGAGACAGATAAGCGGGTGCTGTGACGGTCTCATTTCTCCGACTGAAAAGCCGACCTCTGGAATTTAATTACTAATACATGAGCTTTAATTGAACTTCTGTCTGAGTGCATGCCCGGAGTAATTAAAATGTGACCGAGATACGCTTTAAAAGTTAATCAGAGAATCTGCGCTCCGTTATGAAAAAGGCGAAGACGGAGAGGGGAGGGATTAGACTTTGAGGAAGGAGAGCCGCAGTCATCAGCCAGGCCCTGGGTATCCAATCTCAGTGTTAACGCCATCTATCACGTCCCCCAGGCAAACATTTTATCTCCTGTGGTGCTGCGAGCCCGTTTAGTGGATGATTAAAAATGAATTTTATTAAACAATATATCAGAGGTCTTCAGTCGAAATCCCTGAGAGGCTCCAGAAACTCTGAGAAGCTCCCAAAACACAGCTCATCAGCACCTGGAGCTGGGTACAAACCGGCACAGAGCGCACATACGGCGCGTCGCAGAGTGCAACATTAAAAAAACAAACTGTGTGTAAATTCTCATGGAAACGGCTAACAGGAGACACTAGGGCGAGGGTGGTGGAGAAATAAGAGAACACACAGTCCTACGTGTTGATCAATATTTTAGGAATTATTTACTTTTTCGAAATATCTTGTCATAAAATCCACTAACAGTTTAGCATTAAAATGTGTAGATGTTTGGATTATAAGAAAACATAAAAGAAAATGAATAATAAAAAGTTTTGATGCTAAAGAGACAAATTAACCATCTGTCTTGGTGGGACAGATTTGCATAGCGGTGAGACTAGACCAATGATGTAGACATCATCGTCGATGATGAATAGCGCTTCTATCAGATTGTGTTACGCTGCCCTATGATACAGCAGCTCGGTGTTAGCGCCACGTGTCTCTGAGGAAGCACGTAATAGTTTAAAATACTAAATAAAATAAAACACATCCAACATCAAAAAGATGAAAAAATATGTTGATTATTTTCCCATAACTGCACACACCTAAACTGAGATATTTTCCAACAATTCAGATTTTAAATGTGGTCATGAACTTATAATCACATCTCATGGGATTTGAACCCACAACTTTACGGTGCTGCTCACAGCACTGAGCCAGCTTGATCCCAACTCCAACCTCACGTCTCTAATGATGTTTAAAGCAGCTACAGCAGGAAAGCATTACCTACGTTTACATTTTAAGCGCTTATCGATTTTCATAAAGCCTCAATAAGCTGCAATGATAAATATAACAAGTTCATAATAATTACAGCTTAAACATTTCGATGTCGATATCGATGTTATATTCGCTCTGTAAAGTGTTTATGATTCACTCAAAGCCTAATTATGTTATTCCCTGATTTAAATTACTTATCATAATTTATTACAAAATGGCATTAAATGGAAAAACGATGCTTAAAAATCTCATGCAATCGCATAATAAAGAAATAAAGTTTCAGCTTAATTCCTGGAACTCTACACTGTTAATTGCTAACAGCACTATACAAACAACCTTTTGTTTAATTTAATATAATACAGCATTTTCAAATAAATGTTATTTTATATTTATAATAACTGATGGAATTTTAATTTATGGCTGAAAAATTAAATTTGTGTCTAAAAAGAGTTTAAGTAAAAAAAAAAAAAAAAAACTTTCACACTGTTGTTTTTCTCCCAATTTCTAAATTAGGATTTTTTATTTTTTCGACAATAATTATGAAAATAATACAGTACAATGAACATTTTCAATGTTTGAATTTTAGAATTTTTTCTCTCTTAAATTGTGGTTACATTTTATGTATAAAGTTTTTGTGATCAAAATGTAAGAATAAACAAATATCAATTAATATATACAATAAAAGAGTAAATGAATAAAAAACAAATACTGTAAAATTGAACATGTAAAAACAAATTAAAGTAAAAGACATAAAAAATACTAAAGAGGCTGCAAACAAACACAAAAACCAAAAAGAAATGAGCAACAGAAATTTAAATAACAAACAAACAAACAAACAAACAAACAAACAAACACAGAAATTAGGAATAATAAATAACACCAAACAAACTAAGTTACAAACAAAACAAACAAAAACAAACATTCAAAGTAAAAAAGAAATGAGAAATGCTATTTTGGTAAAGATATGCATTTTGGTATCCTCCTTAGATAGTCTTTAAAATGTCTATTCTGAATAGAACATGAAGTGATGCTTTTCCTTGCAATAGTTGCATTGTATTATGGTGTATTGTTTACAGTATGACCTTATATCACTTATCATCACATACACACTTGGTGTGTATTACAAACTTCTTTTCCTGTTTTTTCCCCCGTATTTAACCTTCTCATGGTGTTAAGTTGTTGCACCAAAGTTCTCAGAGCCTGTCAGAGGCCGGACATGGCTGTCTGAATTTGCAAGCAATTATATTGATCGATGGAGCAAATTAGGATTCAGTGCTGAGCAGATTACAGGAGTGATGTGATCTTCTGCTGAAGGCTTTTCAGTGTAAATGACGCCGCAGAGCCAGAGATGAGCTGCATCCAGCACCTGGCTCCCGGATGCGCAGGAATAAAGGGCTCCTCCCATCAGACAGGCCGAAAGGTCACCTTTGATTTGCTCGGGCTGCTGCCGATGAACAGAATGCTGCCTGGAAAATGTATGAAAAAAAAACAAGAAGAACAAACAGGTCTCGGTTGTTGAAATTCTCCAAATGAACAACAGATCAGCGTGGGCGAGCACTCCTGCGGTGCCGTAACCTTTAATACGGTCAGGACGAACAAGCCACGGATGTGATCAAAGCCCAGGTGGACACGTCTCGTTCAGACAGGCAGAGAAGATGTGTGTTTTGGTGGGAGGGATGGTAGAGGTCGGTGGAGGTGTGAACACCAACTACAGAGGTTGTGCTGACAGATTAGATATAAAAAGAGCAGGAAACTGAGTCGCAGGTTTAACCCGAGACCTCTCAGCTTCGGCAGCTGTAATTGGCCTGATGATAAATTTAGAAAGCGAACGCAGCGGTGTTCAGATTTATGTCTAGCGCCTTTGTGATATCACTTTAATTGACTGATGCTGACATAAGATTTTATTTCGCGGTTATGAAATGAACCCTATTCACAGAAAAAGACCCTGAGATAATAAAATTTTAGTGCTGCGCTCTAGAGAAATGTGGACATTACAGCGGCGAGAAAAATTATCCTAGAAGAAACCTTGACCTTAAACTGGAAGCTGCTCTATTTGGTGTGATGGAACTGATGGTAAATCATTACAGTATATACAGTACAGTATAGGTGGAGAAGCGTCATGTGATTGGCTAAATTAGTCATGTTACTGTATGTTCTGTGTTAAGTTTAGCGATGGTGGGAGAGAAAGGTCGTTCCAGTCAGTGGAAGAGATGCGATAACATGCCATGACAGGCATCCAATAGGTGTTGGTACTAAAGCACAATATTAATAAAAAAGAAACAATAAAGCATGAACCATGCTCGCACCTTAGCCAACCTTCCTACACAACAGTCACAAACTGACTTGACCAGGGAACAGTTTGAAAAAATTTTTTTTTTTATATTAAACTAAACCTGAGACTATTAAACTGTGGATTTGATTATTCAAGTCAGAACAAGACAGTGTTTATGTTGACATCATTATATATACAGTAGATATACAGTATTACATCTTCATACAGAACCTGTAAATTGAGGAAGAGTAAACTTTCTTTTAATTTTGTATTTTTAAAAACTTTTAACTCTTAAAATATATCATTTAGCCATCAGAGTTGTGTCTGTTAGTTCAGAGATCAGGGGTCACACGGCACAAGCAAAGACTAAAAGTCAAACAAACAGAACAAAACCAAAAGTCAAAGATACAAAATTATACAAAAACAGAACAAAACAACAAGCATAAATTCTGAGAAAGACAAGCTGAGGGTGAAACTAGCAGAGGTGGGCAAAGTGCACAAATCCTGTACTTGAGTAAAAGTAGAGGGCAAATAGTACTGTACTTAAGTAAATGTAGATGTCCTTGATTTTTTGGTGTACAAGTACAAAAGTACTCACCTTCAAATTTACCTTAAAAAATACAGGCTTGTTAGCTTCCAGTAGCTTAGTACTCTCTCTCTCTCTCTGCTTCACCTGTTGCATTATTAGACAAGGCAAGTCACGTAATTACATACAGTATGATAGTCAGCAGGTGGCAAAACTCCTGCTTCAAATACTACACACCACTGCGGATAGGTAGTGCAACACCATGCAGAAATACAGTGAAGTAAAAGGTATTTTCTGTCCTTTTCGTGTTAAATAAAAGTAATAAGTATCCTCTAACAAAGTTATTCATGTAAAGTACAGATACATGAAACACTGCTACTGGGAAGGCTTTCCACAAGACGCTGGAGGATACTGGCTGTAGAGATACAAGTTAATTCAGTCAGCTACAAGAGCATTAGTGAGGGTAAGTACTGATGTTGGATGTTGAGGAGGCTCCTGTTCCAGTTCATACCAAAGGTTGAGTTCGGTCAGGGCTCTGTGCAGAACACTTGAGTTCTTCCACTCCAACCTTAACACACAATGTCTCCATAGAGCTGGCTTTGTGGATCTCACTGGGCATTGTTATGGGTAAGGATAAGATAAGGGATTGGGCCATATCTTACATGGTTCCAGTAAAGAAAAACTGTGTGCTTCAGATAGTTTGGGAAAGAACCACATACAGGACCCTGGGGTGCACATATTTTTTTTTTGGGATAGTGTATATATGAAGCGCTAAACTCCATTTTGCTGCTGGTGTAAAGAGAGAATGTAACGGAGCTGGAGAATAACGTCTGTAGGTGAAAAAGAAAAAGTAAAGTATTGTTGACTCGTATTGAAAAAGAAAAGTTGCTGGAGCTTTTTATCCCCCAGGACATGACCAGTGATTTAGCGCTGACATTTAAACCTTCACTTTTCTGATTCGGGAATTCAGCGATGACCCGACGTCTTGCTCTTATGGTGAATGGCATTTAATGATTTTATCCGCATGATGCAGCGTATCTCTCCAAATATCACAAAAAAAAGCAAGTAAGCACAAAAGCAAGCGGTAGCTGAGGGGAATTTGTATTCAGTCCGCAGCAGGGTTTGGCCTCGGATAAACTCGGATAGTCTCCAAATAAAACGGCATTTATTTTATCAACGAATGAGACTATAAGAAATCACTGTGTGATTTTTAGACACTTGGGCATTTGCCACATGAAGAAAACGTGTACGTGTTTTCGTTACATGTGATTTTCTTACATCTTATGTACAGCCGGTGCCAAAAGTTTTGATAATGATAGAAATATAAATTTTCACAAAGTCTGCTGCTTCAGTGTTTTTAGATATTTTTGTCAGATGTTACTCTGGTGTACTGAAGTATAATTATAATATAACAAGTGTCAAAGTTTTTTACTGATAATTATATTAAGTTTATGGAAAGAGTCAGTGTTTGCAGTGTTGACCCTCTTTTTCAAGACCTTTGCAATTTGCCCTGGTGTGCTCTCGGTGTTTTTTAGCACTCACCTTCATACATTTTAAAAGGGTAGCATCGAAGTTCCTTTTTTCTCCAGGAAAAGCATCAGGGACAGACTGATATTCTGCAAAAGAAACAGGGATTGGGATGCTGAGGACTGCGGTGAAGTCATTTTCTCTGATGAATCCCCTTTCCGATTGTTTGGGGCCTCCGAAAAAAAAAAGCTTGCCTGGAAAAAGAAAAGGCATCCTGAGACCGTTCATGTGTGGTGTCACTCTTCAGCCAAGGGAGTGGGCTCGCTCACAATTTTGCAGAAGAACACGGCCATGAATAAAGAACGGTACAAAAACATCCAACTTCTCCCAACCATCCAAGAACAGTTTGATGATGCCTTTTCCAGCATGATGGAGCTCCTCACCATGAGGCAAAAGGGTCCAGGGCCAGAAAACTCCACAGAGAATTCCACACTTAATCCCATTGAGAACTTGTGTTCAATCCTCAATAGGTGGGTGGACAAACAAAAAAAAAACACGAATTCTGACAAACTCCAAGCACTGATGATGTAGGAATGGGTCCATCAGTCAGGATGTGGAACAGAAGATGTATACCAGATGTAAGATCAGTATACCAGAGTAACATCTGACAAATAGATCTAAAAAACACTGAACCAGCAGTCAAGACTTTGTGAAAATTAATATATTTGTGTCATTCTCAAAACTTTTGCCCAAAGTTATATTTATTGCCCATATGATATCATCCGATCACATGTCCTCGCACAATTTCAGACCATAACACTGTGAGCTGCACCTTTACACATATTTCCTATTATCATATTTTCATTCCTTTACCCCAGATGTGATTCTGGATGTGATTTTTCAAAAAGAGAGTCAATTTTGTGTCAGTATAAAATTTTTGTTTTCTTCGCAGCCTCCATTATACCAAGTTATGATTGTATCCCTGGTTCCTCTTCATTATATCAGACAGAACCATTAAGGGCCCTAATCTCTGCCTTGCTGCTAGAAAATCAGATCTGGAGCTCCTCAGAATGAGCGGGTCTGAGTGACGGCCCGGAGAGTCAAACGATATCCGCTGGATCTCTGCGCTGCCTGATTTTCAATGTGTCTGCTCATTATTTCTCAGGAAGCAAACACAGATTTAAACTCGGAGCTACAGAACCTCAAAATATGCGCAATAACAAGAGCCTGTTTGTGGTAACAAGCAAGAACGCTGTTCTCTGTGCTCTGGGGCAAAAACATTACTGCCATCATTACTGACTTCCTGTCAGTTTCTATAAAATGGTCCAAAATGTGCTGCGTAACTGTGACTGGCACCGGGAGTGTCCGGTTCTGTCTGGGTTTTTGTTCAGCACAGGAAAGAATGCGAACGTTCTGGAAATAGTATGAAATTCTATAAATAGAAGATTTTAGAAATATGTAAAAAGAATTCTGTGAATGAAAGCTTATGGAAATAATAATAAAAAAATCCCGGAAATACAGCATAAGGTCTTTAAATATCAGCAGGGCATAACGCATACCACAGCGAGCCGGCTGTTTCACTCAGACAGCCCCTAACACACCCTGCAGAGTTCTCGATCAAAGGGCAACGAGCGGTGTACAGGCGAGGCCGGCAGAACAGCGTGTGCCTCCTCTGTTTCATGACTGGTTGACTCGTCTAAATAATTCATGAGTGCGGCCGTGCCGTCCACATGCCGGCCTTTATAAACCGCGAGGAAGCGGTGGAGTTCTGCAGAGCTGAGATCGAGGGCAAAGAGTCAGCCATATTAATAGATGTGTACACTGTTCACATGCCTGCATGTCTTCATTTCACCTCACTCACGTCTGCTGTCTGAATGTCAATGAAGCCGACTGTGTGGAGGGCAGATCTTCTATTTCATTAAATTGCTCTTCAGTATATTGCTCTTTCTCAAGGATAATGCAGAGATCAAAATGACATTTCCACACACTGCAGCCTTCTGACTCGCTGCTCTTCCTACTGCTCTCCCATGCAGAGTAAAACTTCATAGAGAATAAATAATATAATTAGCTAAATCATATAAATGTGCATATTTAGAAGAATTTTATAATATTAATAATATTTTTGACACCCAATAATAGCATATGTTCTTTCCTTTTTTTCATATGATTTGAAAAAACATGCAAAACTAATCAAATTACTCGACAAATTGGATTTAATAGTTACATTTATTTCACTCATTTATCACTAACTTTATTTAAACAAATATGAAAATATAAATATATGTATCAGAAGTATTGGCACTCCAAATTTGTGCTAATTGACTAACAAACTAACAGTAATGATCAATAATTTTGTAACCAGTATTTCTCTTCGAAGGAAGCATGAAATTACACTCATTATTTGAGTATTTTATTTATGCTTTTTTGTTTTTATTTTAAAGAGAATTATCTACAATTTCAAAATTATTGGCACATGTATTGGCAATTACAGTGGGGTGTAGACAGTGGCATCGCTAGAAAAGCCCTCTCATCGTACTCTTTGGCTCATGACATCCTTCCTTGTACAAGCCAGTTCTCAGGAGTGATGTTGCCAATAGTCTATGATATGATTTTGTAATACATGTAAGTGTTTTATTTATTCTTGCCTCGGGTGGTAAACTTGCAATAATCTGAGCAAAGCAAAATATTTATGTTTATTCACAAATAGAACAGTATTAACAATAAACAATGAAGTTATAATTTTAAGGCTATCCTGACTCTAATTTACACAGAGGATTCCTAAAACTTCCAAATAGAGTAAACATATTTTTCAAAAAGCAAAGTCTTTGATTAAACGACTGGAATCCAATCCTCTAGCCAACACACTTTCAGCAGAAAGTACACCAAATCTGTTCATTCTTTCCTGTGACTTGGCTGAGCACACGAGCTTCATCTTGCTGAACGTTCTCTCTGAACCTGCAGCTGTCACATGGAGCGTGCAAAAAGAGCTGAAGTGCAATGCATCCTTCCCTAAAAGGGTTCTGCAACTGCATTTCAAAGATAGCATTTAGCAGCTGAAGCGGCGGTAGGTGTAGTGGGAAAGCGGGACTGTAGACAGGCGTGAGATGTTTTAACTCAATTTCAAACTGTGGGTTAAGCTCACTGGAGTGCTCCGTCATCACAGTCTGACAAGCACATGAATTTGTTGGTCTTCAGGTTTCAAAAGCATGTATTTAGTCTGACAGAGATGCTATGCTGTCTACTTGCCAGTCTGAAAGACAGACATGTTCGCAGATCGCGGTTTCTGCCGACTCCTGAATTATATCATGTTCACTTTCATCGTGGAAAGTTTCATCGCTCCTCCTTTCTTCGATGAGTTCTTGCACGAAGGATTTGATGTAAAACATCTACCTCTTTTGCATGTGGTTGCTTTAGAAACTACTGTAGATAATCCCATCCATCACAAAGTTCCTGCAGCTCATGTTTAAGTGCTTCAATGTTAGCTGCTTCTACATCAAGAGAATTGCTTGCTGACTGGAGTATTGCATGTGTGCAATATTCTTTTTACCCAGACAGTCAGGAGGGCAGTTGCATCAAGTGCGAAATAATATGATTTCAGTCCACTTGATTCAGATCAAGCTTTTGGAGGTAGCTTGCATGAAGAAAGGACTTCCTTTAAGCATTAATTCAAGCACTCCCTCATGTGTCTAATGGGCAGTCAAGGGAACTGTCTAAGCTTGTTCTCGAAAAGGCCCATTGCCCTGGACCTGCACGTATAGATTGTATAATCCATTTTTACAGCCAGCGACTGTTGACCATCTTGTACAACACTCAGCAGCACAAACCCTCACAAGATTGATGTTCATGTCATGACCAAGGGGAGTACCAGGCTAGAGGACCATTCCGAAGCACATATACAGTACCAGGATCCTCTGCCCTCGCCCGGCCGTATTAACCCCATTGTTATAACCTTGTCAGGGTGGTGTGGTTATCTGACAAGGTCTTCATGATTGGTTCTGCAATTGCACTACCACTGAACAAACCATTCCACAAAAAGGGAACACATTTAATCATGAGAACAAATTGCTCATCACAAATAATTAAATAATACAATAAATGGCATTTTAAATGTTTTTTTTTTAGTGCTCCACAGAAAAGTGGACAAAATAAATTAATTTTATATTTTCTGACTCAAATACTGACTCTTGAACATCTTGTTCCCTTTTGTTTTAAGTTTCCCTCCCCTTTTGTAAGGGCTCTTGTATTAGTGGATCGTAGTTCTTGTCTAGAACTACTACATAGTCCTTGTCCCTGAAAGGCAAGTTTTTTGTTTTTTTTTGGTTTGTGTTTTTTTTAAGGCAAATTGCAATGCTACATCTTGTTAAGAGTGTTCTTTTCAGTCTTGGGTTGCATTTGTGTAATTCTGACAGTCACTTTCACTTCTCGTCAGTACTGAATGCTGGAGATTTTTTATTTATTTCGCTTAAAATACTAATCCCTGTGTGTGTTGTTTGCCCTTCCGCTCAGGTAACTGGGCATACGTGCTCTGCCATTAGTAATGCCAGACATTTTATAGCCTTTTTTAACATTTCAGTGCAACGCTTGAGAATTTCTTTTGCTTATGTAAAAGAAAAACCTGGATGGTAAACAATATATGGCATTGGTATTTTGACTTGAATTTTATCCAGGCCCTTTTTAAAAAAATATATAAATTTTTTACAATAGCTTTTGCCTTTCATTAGTCGACCTATCTGCATAGAGCAGATCATCAGGAAACGGCCTGCAATTCTGGTCTTTGAGCAGCTGTTTTGTTAAATCTGCTTCTCGAGTGGCTAATTTGCACACAATTTTCTTCCTGTCACTGTCTGTTAGATTCTCAGGCCATAACCCTGGGCCACCAGACAAGCTGCAGTCTCACTCTTCTGTTATTACAAGCGTTTCTTTTTTACTGTCCCTGCTTGTTAACTCTCTAGAAATTCACACATCTTAATCCTCACTTTACTCTACTGCAAATTTCCTCATCTTTATCCTCACTTTTAGACTCTTGTTTCTGGTCACACTCTAACTTCCCTGTACTCTATAACATTAACATACTGACATTCGGGTTCACTTGGCTCTGCTGGTGTGAATGTAGAAGTACTATTGGACAGAAGAACAGATTGGATCGGTTAACTCAGACCCTGAGCGATTACATACACACAACATGAACATGAATGTTATTCCAATATTTGCACTTGTAATTATTTCTTGGAGCTGGTCTTTTTCTTTGGCACACCTTTAAAAGAAGAGTTTAGAGCACAATTTTTAATCCATTTGGGACTTTCTGAAATCAAGGCAGGGTAAAAAATGCACGCACACACACACACACACACACACACACACACACACACACACACACACACACACA
>JAQMYG010000018.1:1497310-1520540 GCA_030014215.1 Clariallabes teugelsi
GTGTGTGTGTGTGTGTGTGTGTGTGTGTGTGTGAGTGTGTATACTGTATGTGGTTGTGCTCTGTGATAGTTTGGTCCCTGTCTTGTTCCTCAGGTTCACTAAGACTCCAAGAGGCTTCGAGTTAAAGTGTTATAGATAATGGATGAATGGATCTGTAAGGCAGTGAATGCTATCCGAAGCTGATTTAAATAAAACCCTAAAAGTACAAATCCAATTTCAGGGGTAAAAAATACACTTACATGTACAACAAATTTTTAACTTTGATGTGGACACATACAGTTTGATGGCGATTAGAAAATGAGAAAAGCCATCATCTCAGCATCTAATTTAGAGATTATATCAGTTGCAGGTTGAAATTTCAGACCCTGAAACCTTCAGTGCGTCACGCTTCTGAACATTCGGCTTCAAAAATGTCTCCTGAATCTCATCAGTGAAAATGCACGGCTATTAGATTTGTGTAACAGGTGAAAGTGTGTTGCTTTGCTATAGTACAACACAACACATATTAATACACTCATCAATCAGAGTCTACTTATAAAAAATAAAAAAAACACCTAAAATAAACGTCCGACTGCGTACACGGTGCACGTTAGAGAGAGCCGAGGAGCTGCACTTCAGTACGGTCGAGCATAAAAGATTTATTTGCTTGCTGTGTCGGAAATCAATGCTTTGACCGCAGCCTGCTGCCCACACACACACACATACACACACACACACACACACAGTCTGAACTCAGACTCAGGGTTAGCATGATGCACCAACGCAAGAACCTTAAATATTTGAAACATTATTTATGGAAAAGTAAATATAACGTTCTTAATTTCAGAGAGAAATCCGACTATATTTAACAAAGTAGCTAATTAGCTGAAGCTAACAGGCTGTATATTTAGCTAGCTAGCTGGATCGCACTGAATTCTGCATCGCCGGCTTTCTATCATTCTCTACACATGTGTTGCTTAAAGCTCTGAGCATTTTTGAGCTCACAATTATTTGGTTTTTGGGATTTACATTTTTGCGACGTCATTCCCATACTCCTGTAGCGGAATGAAATTTACAATTCATAAAAGTAATGATAACCTTTGTGCTACCTGACATATCTATGTTAACACACCAGCAAGACTTCCATATAAGCACTTATATATTTTTTTATATGTCACCGCATATATGAATGACCTGTGCTGTGTCGCCGCCACATAAAACTCACTGTCCCACGTGAGTTTAAAGGGTTAGGTAATAAACTGTGATAGGATTTTCAACAGTGACAACAGACAACCACGAACGCACCTCTCCACATAGCCTGTTCGCTAGCACACACCTTCATGTTCAGGATATTTGCTCCGTGCTGTGACTGCGAGCCGTGTGTTCAGAGTGACGGCCACAGCTATTTGTCTGTAGCTATTTACACAAAAAAGGTCACGTGTATTCAGAGTCTGAGCTGCGCTTTGAGATGAACACAATCTGCTGCAGACGTCATGATTCTGTAGAACGTGCACATGATGGTTATGTGGGCGGAGCCTTTGGGGCTAACGCTAGGTATTGTGTAAACTTCTTGGTAAATCATCATAGCCAATGAACAGCAAGCACCAAGACTCCAAAAACTCAACTCTTGCATTTTGTTATAATTTTTTAACTGAAGGCAACAAAGGTTTGTAACTGTTACGCAAAATAAATGTTCAGCTTTTATAATTAAAATTAAATCATATTTACCCGGTATTCATGGCTACTTTTTCTTTCTTTGTAAAAGTTGGACAGGACGATGTTTCCTTTAAAGATGAGTAAATGGACTGTGTGTGTGTTTCTACAGTACTGTATGTGTGTCTGTGTGTGTCTATGTGTGTCTGTGTTGACCCGAATGTGCCATATTAAATTATCGTCCACACTCAGAGACAGTCACTAGAGAACACCTGTGTGTGCGTGTGTGTGTGTGAGAGAGACAGAGAGCATGTGTCTTAGAGTACGTTTACTCTTCAGCACATAAATAGCGGCAGAGAGGCTCTCTGCAAAAAAACTTTTAATTTAAATATAATTATTTATTTATTTATTTTTAAAATCGCCTCAATTAAATTCAAAGAGAAAAAAAGTTATAAATATACATCCCATAAATATGAATACTGCACTATAGTTGCAGCACATACTTTAATGTCCAAAAATCAACATCCTTTATACACCTATCCGCCATAACATTAAACCCAGGGCACGGATTATATGATTACAGCGCCACCTATCAGAGGATGGGATACAGTATATTAGGCAGCCGGGAAAAGTCACTTCATGAGGTTTACAGTAGCTAAACACTTTTACTGACCGAGTTACACCTCTTCATGGCAGGAAGGGGTGTAACTCAGGATATTGCGCCCTGACACACTGCACACATTGTGATTGAGGAACATGACAAAGGGTTTGAGGTGTTGACTCCGCCTCCAAATTCTCTAGGTCTCGATCTGACCGAGCGTCTGTGGGACGCACTGGATAAACAAGTCTGATCCATGGAGGCTCCACCTCAGAACTTCCTTTAAGGATCACACCTTCAGAGGTCTCGTGGAGTCCATGCTTGGACACATTAGAGCCTGAGGGGGATCTACACTGAATCCGGCAGGTGGTTTTAACGGTGTGGTTATATACAATATACAGTCCACACTCATGAAGATGTGATTAGATTTGATGTGGCTCACATTTTGTATAAAGGCAACCAGTGTGGAGCGTAACCGTGGAAACCTAATGTCTCATCAGCAATTCGAATTGAAGCGCACAGGTGTGATGTGCTCACAGATTGCCTCCTACATCACCCTCACCAAATAGGACATGAACATAATTTCTTTAGCTTTCACGAGCAAAAGTATTGACACCCCAGCATCCTTGAATACTATCATGCTTTTAAATAAGTTATCCATTCTTTTTCCTTTTCTTTTAAACACATTTAAATTTTTTCAACAAAACAAAGACTTCAGACACAATGTTTCATATGAAGTGTGCATCCTGTAATGAGACGGCAATCAAAATCAGGTAAAGAATCAGCGTCAGTCGAATTATAGAGGTCGTGTGAACTTAAAACTCATTGACGTTCTTTAGTATTTTGTAGTATTTTTATTCCTTTTTCATCACCTTATGCTGCACCTTTGGTACCGTTATAAGGGAATGATGGGCCGATGTATCAATTGTACTGAGTCTGTGCTACATTAAGAAAATTTTTGAAACTGAAAATACACCTCGCTAATATGCATACATCATGTATGAAAGGCTGGCGCTTAGTGTTGCTAGCTGGCTAGCTACCTCCAAGACGTTTGCATGGATTTAGGCAAGTACATTAATATAGAGTGCCTTGCAAAAGTATTCATACCCTTTGAACTTTTCCAACCACAGTTGTATTTGGTGCGTTATGGTGCGATAGACCAACACAAAGTGACACAGAATTGTGAAGTGGAATAAAAATAATATATATATATTTTTTTGTAAAAATTAATAAATATATGTCAATATAGGCAATAGGTTCTACTGGATTTTAGTTAGGGGTATAAAAGGGGCTAAATACAAACGCACGCCACACTTTTCAGATTTTATTTGTAAAAAATTTGTAAAAAATTGAAGATTTATGAGACAATGTTTCATACAATACAGTATGTGCGTCCTGTTACAAGACAACAATCAGATATACTACCAGGTAAAGAGTCAGCGTCAATCGAATTATAGAGGTGAACTTTAAAACGCAATTTTAAAAAATGTTCTTTAGTGTTTTTTTTTTTTTTAATAGTTTCACATTGCACCCTGTCCAGGGTGTACCCTGCCTCGTGCCCGAAGCTTCCTGGGATAGGCTCCAGGCCCCCCGCGACCCTGAATACAGGATTAAGCGGTATAGAAGATGAATGAATGAATGAATGAATGAGTTTCACATTGCATCATCAGTATGGTTTTGAGGAACTGATCTGAACTGAAATCCAAATCACAGGAAACTGGGAAGGACTTTTTCAAGGACTGTTTGCATTGTTTGAACTGAAATCATTAGAGAATTTAAAGGTCAGTCTAAATTATAGGCTTTTAAATTCTTTACAAAAAAATAACAAAACTAAACAGAACACCCATACACACTGTACAACAATTGTCCTAATTGGCCTCTTTGCCCTCCATTAGCCTCTGTTTCTATGATTTTTTATTTTTTATTTTTAAACAATTTCGTGTAATAGAGGTTAAGTGCTTCAGCAGAAATGTTCTCAGGAACTCTCTTTGCTTTTTGTGTGTTTTTTCCCCCCCCACAACCATTTTGGGCTCTGAAACAACCTAATTTTTTTTTAATTTTTATAAAAGCTTATTAAACACAGAATAGTGTGTAAAAATTCAAAATACCTTCTGCTATTAGTAGTTATTAGTATTACTATTCTATTTAGTGATCTGCATCATCAGGAACGGTTTCATCTTGGACAAGAAAACACTCATCTTCCAAACTGTCCATCCTCCGTCTTTCTCTCGCACAGCTGAATAAACAGCACGACAGAAACGAAGCCCAATTTCCTACAAAGATCTGTTTGCAAAGCATCTAATTTCCCAAAGCAAGTGCTCGAGCGGGGAAACGCAGACGCTGAGACGCCACCTGAGTCACTGCGGGATGGAGAGGAGGAGAAGAAGAAGAAGAAGAAGAAATACCTGTGTGTTAATCGCAGCTCTCGAGCCGAGTGCAAACTGCAGCGTGTTCGTAATAAGGACTTCAATTACGATGCGTCATTAAGTCTCGCGCTCGTGTCGGACACTGTTTTCTTCTTCACCGTTTCTGCTGCTTGACTTCCAGAGACAATGTTTCTTGCTTCATTTCACAGACATCTGTCTGGGATACCGGATAAAAATAAATCAATGAATAAAAGGATAATGGACATAAATATGTTCAGATTAAAACACACACACACACACACACACACACAGCAATTTGGATTCTCATATTTTATGGTTTATGCACCAGGAAAAATGTGACATCTATTCTGAGAATTAATAAAATTATAAAAGCGCCTTTTAGAAATAAAAACAATTTAGTCATGTTCAACAAGGCGACGACGTTCTTTTGTCACATTTTATGTTTCTTTCTTTTTTTTTTATCATGAAGGCATGAAGCTGCTATTGAATTCTTTTCTATAAAGATTTTTAATCTAGAGCGATTAGAACTGTTGGAGGCGGGGCTTTAGGATTATGGGGTGGAGTTATACCAAACTGTGCTGAGAACAAAACTACCTCTCATGTGGATGCCATGATAATGTAGATATAAAAGCAAGAAAATGAATAAACTTAAAATGTTCAAAGCAAAGAAATAAAAGCCTCAACAAAGCGCTGGTGTGATGAAGCGAAGCTCTTGAACCGACACCACAGTTTATTATTTTTCAATAACAGCACGACATGGACGGTGGCACAGTGAGGTTGTGATGCAGTGGTTAGCACTGTTGCCTCACACCCCCAAAGATGGAGATGCAAATTACAGTAGGTTAATGGTTAGTGGTTATGCACCACTTTAAGCCCCAAGGCCTCCTGTGACCCTGTTAGGGATAAGTGCCATAGAGGAGAAGCAAGAGTGAGTGAGAGCAGGACATGGAGTTTGGATTTATTTCTTTTATTTATCATTTTAATAGATAAATGATAGAAGAATGAAATCATTACATTTGGGAATATAGGAACAGTTGTTCCCTCACCAGCCTTTCTTTATTTATTTTTTTGTTACAAAGCACTTGAAGTGGAGACTCCTTCCATAAGAGTTTAATATATAAGGACATACTGTTTGGAGGCAGCACAGTGGCATAGCGGTTAGCATTGCCGCCTACTGTAGCACCTCCAGGGTCTGGGTTTGATTCCCCACCTGGGGGTCTGTGTGGATGGAGTGTGCATGTTCTCCCAGTGCTTGGTGGGTTTTCATCTGGGTACTCTGGTTTCTTCCAACCATCCAAAGATATGCAAATTTGGCTGATGTTCCCATATTGTAGTGTGTGAGTGCGTGCCCTGTGTTAGATTGGCACCCTGTCTAGGGTGTACCCTGCCTCATGCCCTAAGTCTCCTGGGATAGTATTATTATACCCTCCCCCGGACCCTGTATGCAGGATAAAGTGGTATCGATGATGAGTGAGTGAGTATTGATTGGCATATTTCTGTAGTATAAGAGGAAAAAACAAATTTTGCTGTTACAGGATTCAGAATGGTTACTTTTCCTGTTTCCCTGCAACAGCATGACACGAGGGGTTTCATTCCATACGTCAAACCTGCTCTCAGTGTACTGCCTCGGCTCCGCTCCGAGTGAAGGACGCTGCTCTTCCTGTGATTGTAGAACCCTATTTAACACTCAGTATCCTTTCACCCCTCCCTGCTTCTCCAACCTGTCCTTTTCTGTGCAATATTCAGGAATCCCCAGGTACACTCACTTCAGGATGTGAAATATGCTTTCATTGTCTTTACCGTACTTCTGTATACAGCACCTGGGTGCGATAAACTTCCTCGAGACACTGCCTACACCTACACACTTCAGCAATGCATCACTTCTCCACGTCGCTCTGGTGCCATCCATCATCCGGCTGCGGCAATCACGTCCTGTGCCTGTGGGAAAATCTCTCTCTCTCTCTCTCTCTCTCTCTCTCTCTCTTTTGCTCTCTCGCTCTCAGGGAGAGGACGAGAGCAAAGCCAAGGTCTGAAAATAAACCATACAAACCTGACAGAGGAAAAGAGTGAATTATACAAACAGGCAAACTCAGCTGTAGTGTATATTCATGTGCCTATACAGTACGTTTCCACTGAGATAGAGTGCTCGCTCGAGTTCCTCCGTTTCACTGTTACGTAAAATCTGACGTGGGAGTTTAGCACACGCTAGGTAGAAAAGGAAACATTTTATTTCTGGAATTAAATGCATCAATAAATCAGTTCAGCATTACTACAGGTTGGTGTAAACATGAAACTAATCGGAAATAAATGAACTGTGGAAATTAATGAACCGTATAAACAGCATGCGCAAATGAATAATTCTTATATAGAAATCAAACATGAAAATAAATGAATTGTGTACAAATCATGTGAAAATTTATCTTCTATATAAATTACCAAAAATTCGAAATGAATCGTGCATAAAAATGCGAGAAAAAAATATATAATGGAAAAATATAATAGAATGATTTGTATGAAAAAGTAAAATATGGAAATGCAACCACATGAGAAACCTTTCTCCAAAACATTTCACCGTAATAGGAAATTGATGAGGCAAATCAATCAGATCTGAATCAGTGCAAAGAACAGAATCTTAAACACTTATCCTTGGTGTTTTAAAAATGTGTTTGTGTATACAGTAAGACCCCCACATACAAACATTTAAGTTATAAACTTTCAAATACACAAACATATATTCGTGTACGTTCAATCGTCGAGGTTTAGATCACAAGTTTGGCGTACATTGTCACGTGTGTGCAGCATGAATCTTTTGCAAGTGCGGTACAAGCCCAGGATGTTCAGGAGCAAAGTGGTGGTGATGGAGCTGGTACTGCTAAGAACGGGCAAGCAATAACGATGAAGACAAAAGTGAAAATAATTGGGAGAATGGAGCGAGGTGAAAAGATGGAAGATGTTACTTGTTCTTTTAACATGAATCGTTCTACCATCGGCACGATTCTAAAGAACAGTGTACTGTTATATACTCATTACAGCCAATTTTGTTAGTATTTAGTACTAGGACATTGTTTGTTGGACTTGCAAACAAACTGGACTTATGAACGTGCTCTCAGAACGGAACTCGTTCTTATGTAGGGGACTTACTGTACTTTTAAATATACCAGCATAAAGGCAGTGGTGAGTAAAAAAAATAGGTCAACAAGGAATCAGTGAGAAATCTACAGAGAATCAGCAAGGAGTCAACAAGGAATTGAAAAAGGAAGAGTCGGTAAGGAATCAACAGGGAATTGTCAAGGAGGCAGCGATGAGTTAAAAAGGGGTCAGCAGGACTCAAAATCTATTTAGTAAGGAGTCTACAGGGGGGAAAAATCAAGAGTCAAATCATAGGAATCAGCAGGGAATCAGGAAAGATTCAACAAGGAACCATGAGGGAATCAGGAAAGAGTCAACAAGGAGTAAAAATAATATCAGGAAGGAGTCAACAAGGAGTCAACATAGAATCAGCAAGGAGTCAGATTGGGTGTTTAACCACCGGAGACCGGACTCTCCTCAGTGCACCTTTAACATTTTAGGACTAACGATTAGGGCGCGGTGTGAGGGTGAACCCAGCATGCAGTGAGGCTCTCCCTCGGATCAGCAGCTGTAATTAATTAAAGTGTAATTATCAGAGTCTCCGGTGCAGGATGTGTGGAAAGTTCTCCTGCTCTCCAGTTATTTTTGGAGATGTGAGGGAAGCAGCTGGGGCTTTTCCTGAACCTCTCAGATCATGACTGTTTGTCCAGAAAAGTGTGTGTGGATGCAGCTGCCTAGTCATTACAGCTTTGAAGTGTGCAATGCACCTTGTCCTTCATCGAAGCCATTTCTCCATGACTTAGTCTCTCTCTTTCTCTCTCTCACCATCTGCCTGTATGTCATTATTATAGTCTCTCCCTCTTCTTTCTGTCTGTCCTATTTGTTTCTCTCTATCACACTATCACTCAGTATATATCCGTCTTCTCTTTTTATTTTCCACCTTTACTCAGTCCCTCTCAATTTCTCTGTCTTTCTATGCTCCTCAATTGTGATTTGTACTTTCTCTCTCTGTACATCTTTCTTTCTGTCTCTCTCTATGTTCTATTTCACCCCTTGTCTCTCTTTCATTCCATTTATGTCTGTCATTCTTTGTCTCATTCACTTGTCTATATTTTTCCATCTCTCTGTCCATGTCTTTCTTTCTCTCTCCCTCTCTTCACAAAAACACTGCAACCCAAACCATGACATGTTTGATTCAGTTTCTGCACTTGAGCCATTTACATTGACAGCATTTGGCAGACACCAATATCCAGAGCAACTCACATTTTTACATTCACATCTCATTACACTGTATATCTGAGAAGTTAAGGGTTATGGGTCTTGCTCAGGGGCCCAACAATGGCAACTGGGTGGTGGTGGGGTTTGAACATGGCACCTTCCAATCCATGGTCCATTGCCTGAACCACTGAGCTACCCCTAATCACGTCCTAAAGATCCTACACAAGATGTGAAGATTTCATTCAGACACGTTATACCCTGGCTATGAGAAAGAATGGCTACAAACAATGAACAATTAAGCACCGTGACTCATTCGCACAGCAGCCATGCTTGTGTGCATCGTTCTACACACAGATTACTATTACATCATTACAGAACGCATTCAGAACCACCAATTTGCCCATAAACTACCAGTCAGTCAGGGTGAAAGCGCACACACGAGACCAGTGCAGAACCACATGAGGATAAGTGGTGAAGTGAAAAGACCTGCCTCTTTAATAAGCACCTACATAAACACTAATCACGCACCACTTACTGCGCGCCATTAGCTCGCTGAAGTCTTTAGACGCTAGGATGAAAATTTTCCATTTAAGACATTAAGAAATTCAGCAGCAGATCAGTGGTGTGTGTGTGTGTGTGTGTGTGCGTGTGTGTGTGTGTGAGCAACGGTGTTGGGATTGAGTCCTAAAAATTTAACCATGTTCCTGAGGAAAAGTCTCAGACGTGTGTGAAAAGATCATTAGGTTCAATGGCAAAAAAAACAACAACAGTCCAGTCTTGAAATAACAAAAGACTGAACAAGGACCTGAGTAGACTGTGAAGAATGAAAAGGACGGATCCTTTTGATGTTATAAAAAAGAAATCAACAAGAGAGAGTAAGGTTTGCATTGTGTGGGGAAATGAGAGTTGGGTTTTCCAGAATTATCCCAAGGTTGCGAGCAGTGACTAAAGGAGTGATCCAATTGTTGTCCAGGAGATCGTAAGACCCTGACAGGGGGATGAATCACCTGGGATGAACAGCAGTTCGGTTGTACTGAGATTAAGTTTCAATTGATGAGCTGTCATCCTGAATGAGTTGTCTGCCAGACATTTTAAAATCTGGGTGGAAACCTGAGTGCCTGATAGGAAAGGAGAGAATGAGTTGTGTGTCATCTGCATAACAATGGTATGAAAAGCCGTGTGAGGTTATGAGCTCACGAAGAGACTGGGTATAGAGGGAGAACAAAAGAGGACCAAGTACTGAGCCTTGTGGGATACCACTGGACTAGATGTGGATCCCCTGCATGTCATTTTATATGACTGATCGTCTTGGTAGTAAGAAAACCACTGCCATGCCGTGCCACAGATTCCAAGGCTTGTAAGGACAGACAAGAGAATCTTGTGCTTTACTGTGTCAAATGTGGCTGAGAGGGCTAGGAGGATGAGGACAGGTGACAGTTTAGCTGATCTAGCAGCATGGAACGTCTTAGTGACAGAGACAAGGGAGGTCTCTGTGGAATGTGCCTTTGAGGAATGTGGCTTTGAATCCAAATTGGTTGGGATCATTGAGGTAGTTCTGTAAGAGATGAAAAGACATTTGATTGTAAACTGTGCATTCAAGAATTTTTGGAGAGAAAGAAGATAAGTAATACCGCTGGATAGTTACTGATGTCTGCTAGATCCAGGCAGGTTTCTGGAGGATGGGAGCAAAGCTTAAGGAGGATGGGGAGAAGGTTTCTGAGGTATTGTGGAAGGGAACAGGTGATGGGATTAAAGGATGAGATGAGATGCTGGATCTCTTCAGTTTTTTTAGGCTGGAAAATTCTGCTAGGGGACGAGAGCTAGGGTCCTGGAATGTTGTAGTAGGAGTAGTAGTGAAGAGAAGATATTGTGGAGCTTGCAATGATCATGTGCAGGAGCTTCCAGCATTTCCCATGTCATACTAACTGCTTAAAGCAATGCATTTTTGTTATAGCTAAAATAAATGACAGTCAGAAGCAGCTTTAATGAAAAGCTTTGTGAAAAGTGTGTGTGCGTGTGTGTGTGAGTGGCAGGTCATCAGTGTGTTTTGTGACATAGATGTAACACATTTTCACCACAGCAGGTTGTTTTCATTTGTTTGCTTTCCCATCTGTCACCGCTCTCTTTCTCTTGTCTTTTACATCAGCCCACACACACACACACACACACACACACACACACACACACACACACACACACACACACACACTTTTCACAGTAACTAACTAGAAGAAAAGCATGCCAATTATTCATTAGAGTGTGTCAATGCACCACAAGCACACACATAATGATCTGTACTGTTAGTCATGCTGAAAGGGGTGTGGCCTGTGTGTGTCACTCAGTGAAGGAGGCGGGGGCATCTATACTTGTCAAAGTCAATGAAGCATATGAGGCATATGTACAAGAAAGGGAGAAAAGAGGAGTGGTCTGTGTACTTGTCAGGGTAAGAAAAGGGCATAGTCTCTGTACATGTTAGAAAAAAGGGGACGTGGTCTATGTGCTTGTCAGATTAAGGAAAGGGTGTGGTCTATGTAATTGTTAGAGAAAGGGGGCATGGTCTATGTGTGTGTCCTCTGTACTCAGAATAAGAAAGGGGTGTGTCCTCTTTATTTATTAGTGCAAGAAAGGGGCGTAGTCTTTGTACTCATTGGTATATGAAAGGGATGTGTTCTCTGTACTTATCAGAGTAAGAAAGGGGCGTGTCCTTTGTACTTATCAGAGCAAATAAGATGTGTGACCTATGCAGTTGTCAGAGTAAGAAAGGGGCGTGGCCTGTGTAGTTGTCAGAGCAAAGGGGGCGTGGTCTATGTGGTTGTGGCAGGTGTATTCTCTGTACTTATCAGAGCCAGTGAAGGAGGTTTGGTCTCTATGTCACTCAGTAGAAGAGGTGTGGCCTCTTGTTTAAAAATACATTTAGTACTAAATCAAATTTTATATTAAATGAGTCCTTGCTTTAAAAGAACCTTTAAACATAGAGTTTTAGACCCACTCTCTGCCCCACTTTATTCACCTGATAATAGAATTGATTCTGTTAGTCGAGGACTGTTTTCACTCTGTGTGTGTGTATGTGTGTGTGTCTTACTGTCTATGTGCTGCTCAACACTACAAGGGTTCTTAAACTCACAGGTTTCCTCTCTCTGTCTCTGACTCTCTCTGCTGTGCTTGTTACCCAAGAAAACAACCTTGGTCCAGTCCTGCAATGTCAAACACATTTGCTCGTATAAACTGCTCGAAGAATCAAACCGTTACAACACAGACCTAGCTTTTACGCCCTAATTTCCCACGCTGCCTTTGATGACTGCTTTTACAGCAGGCCGCCGAATGCCGGGCGATTTTCCACGCCCATGTTCAACACGGCAGCCTGCATTAAAAATAATGAACTACATAATTGCCCATTTCATTACTGGCCCACGGATGACACGCAGCCTTTCTGTGAGGGTAATTACTTTCGGGGACCTCGGTGCCCTTTGTAAGATGTGGAC
This sequence comes from Clariallabes teugelsi, assembly GCA_030014215.1. Classification (NCBI taxonomy): domain Eukaryota; kingdom Metazoa; phylum Chordata; class Actinopteri; order Siluriformes; family Clariidae; genus Clariallabes; species Clariallabes teugelsi. The sequence continues at coordinate 1,509,697 of JAQMYG010000018.1, forward strand.
CGAGCGTCAGTGCCGAGCTTGTTTATCAACCGGTGTGCACTCAGAACGAACAATGGATGCTTTTTACACCATGCGACTGCAGCAAAAAAGAGAAAGAAAGAAAAAATGAGAAGAAAGAGCCATTTTGGAGCTGATTATATGGAGTCCGCTGTTTGCACGGTGTTTAAAGCTTTTTTTTTATTAAGAAGATTAACTATAAATGAACAACCAGTTGATGGGTTTTGATGATGAAGCTCAGAGTTGCCACAGTTGTTTTGTGTTTATAGTGGTAGACTTTGATAGCTTTAGATTCAGTGCCATTTATTAAAGTATAACACTTTATATTATACTGTAGTTTGAGAGTGATTGTTTTTACTTTGAAAAAGGTTACGATGAGCTAATACAAGCCCTGTATTTTTGATACTTGAAGGTGAGTACTTCTGTACTTATCCTCAAGTACACAAGTAAATGAAAGATTTGTACTTAAATAATATTTGCCCTAGGGAATCTCTACCTTAACTCAAGTAAAATTTGTGTAGTTTGCCCACCTCTGGTTTAGAGTTTAGCTACCTGGTTCCTAGTGGCAGTTATCCATCTCTCTATCTATCTCTCCATTAATCTAACAAGATGGCAAGAACGTTGTTGGTCTTTCGGCTGCTCCCGTCAAGGGGTCACCACACATACAAGCTTGGCACAGGTTTTATGCCAGATGCCCTTTCTGACGCAACCCTCGCCTTTTTTGGGGGCTTGAGACAGGCACTACATCCAGTGGCTGGGGTTTGGGCACTGGGAATCGTATCCGGGCCGGCCTTTCAAATGGTAAACAAAACGCCTACCTCTGAGCCACCAGTGCCCTTATAACGAGATGCTGATTTGTATTCAAAAACAAACACTACAGCTACAGTACCTGACGCTTTTTTGGCACCAAGGCAAGTCCCTTCACTTTATACACATTTTTATGTTTAGAGACTAAGGTAAATTCATATTCTATTATTTTTTAAAAGTTCCTGAAACAGTAAAGGACATGAAACCCTGCCCAGGAAATGAAGTAGAATAAAATGCTTGCAGAGTTATTTAGGAAAAGTGGACAGTAAAATGAAGAGCTCACCACAGGGAGGGAAAGGTATATAGGTTACGCAGGCATGGACATAATGAGGCCAGTGCAGGACTGCGACCATGCATCATATTAGATTTTAGTGTGCTAGATTAAATCAAGGTCAACCGTGGTTTAACTGGGAGTAATAGTGGCTCTCTAGGTAATCGTTAGGCTGAGGCATGGAAATTTGTTTTTATATTCTAGAATTTGTCAATGTGTGGAATTAGCACCTTCATCCATCCATTCATCTATTCCATCTGTGTGTGAAAATGTGAAAATCGGTATACAGCTATCTTTGCACTGTGAGAGGAAACAGGACTACTGGAAGTGGTGTCTCAATCGGTTAAGGCTCTGGGTTACTGATTGGAAGGTTGGGGGTTCGAACCACATCACTACCAAGAAGCTGCTGTTGAGCCCTTGAGCAAGGCTCTAAACCCCATCTGTTCCTGCACTCTGGCCCCAGCTTGGGATATGTGAAAACAATAATGTTACTGTGCCTTCCTAATCTGAAAGAAACCAACCAAGCACAAGAAGACCACACAACTCCCACCACACACACAGGGAATGGGGGTAGTTTGCCGGTTAAAGCATTGTAATACTGATCAGAAGGGCCCAGGTTCAAATCCCAGCGCCACCAATTTGCCACTGTTGAGCCCTTGAGCAAGACCCCTCATCCTGAACTGCTCAAATGTATAATGAGATAAAACGTAAGTTGGTCTGGATAAGGGAGCCTGTCGAATGCTGTAAATGCACAGACCTGAGTGCGAGTTCCTGAGAGACCCCCTACAAGGTGCAGGTTGACCATGCTAATCACTAAACTGCCAGAATTAGCACTTAAGTATTATTCATTATAGGTTAAGGACAGCCCTGGCTCCACCTACATCAGGGTCATTTTTTAGCAGCCTTAAAATCATGGTGCCACAATTTATGCCATGTATTGTAGTTAGTGGTTCTGTTATAAATTACACACAGTATAAATGATAATGTGAATTTCGGGGCAAGATCTACATTTCTATCAAGCAAATTGAGAGTCTGATGATGAAACCGACTGTGAGGCCTGTTCTAGCACATGCTAATTCGATGCAGTTTATTTGCATAAAAGCCAGGAAGTCAACTTTAGTTTGTTTAAAATGTTTTTCCTGACAGAATGTATTTTACGTTACACCATCTAAAGTTTACTTGAAAATTCCCCCTGATGTTTTTCATTCTGCTGACTTTCTTTACTATAACCCGATCAGATTCATTGTTCTCTGTGCGCTCGACTCGAACCCGAGCAGCAGATGTGAAACGACAAGCTGCGTATTGACTCAGTCATGCTCTTTCGCACAGCAGATAATTAAACGCGTTGTTTGTTTGTTTTTCGCCTGCCATCTCCAATATCACCCGTCTGTCATCGCTCTGCTTCCCCAGGAGAACGCCATTAAAGCTGTTCAGACCACCCAGCTCAAAATGGACTGCTGTTTAGTTTCCTCAGAGCTTGACAAAAACTTAAAAAAGACCCGCTCACAATTAAAACATCCCTGAGACATGCTGGTCAGCTCTCCGGGTGCCACTCCAAACCCTGGTGCTGCTGCGGCTGCAAAAAATAAAAGGATGATAAAGAGAGCAAACGGTAAATCATGAGGACCTGCTTGCTTGAGTGCAGAAATGTACGCAATTAACAAAATCCCTGTGGAGCGTTCTGTGAAGATGCTTAGCAGGAAGTTCTGTATCCTACAAAGCTCTTGTGAAGAATGATGTCACGCCTCCCTCATTATCCCATATCCTTACACGCTCTTTATTAATGTTGTGTGTTTGTGTAAGACGTACGTGACAGCATTCTGATGTTAATTCAACAGGAAAAGTTGAAAGGCTGTTGCTGTAAGCGAGCAAATGTGAGAATGTGTGATTTTTGTTTATCAAAAACATTAAGTGTGGTGAGAGACAGTAAATATTTTATGGTGTGTTCTATAAATATGTGCTAGTCTGTCGCCGGTGCGCTTCCATGATCTCTGAGTGACTGTACTTCAGAACTGATTTATTATTTACATTTAGGTATTCAGCAGATCCCCTTATTCAGAGCGACTTACATTTTCATCTCATTATACATCTGAGCAGTTGAGGGTTAAGGGCCTTGCCCAAGGGCCCAAAAGGGACAAATTGGTGGTTGTGGGATGGCTGTACAGATGCAACAGTGTATCACCAGAATGTGATCATACTTAACCCTGTATTAATTATATAAAATCATCAAATGAGTTTTCTTTAACAGAAATGAAGGCCACTCCTCCTTCAGTAGGACTGGCACAGAGGTCACACTTCCTTCGCTGGGACTGACAAAGAAGCCACACCTCCTTCACTGAGACTGACAATGAGGCCACACCTCCTTTGCTGAGACTGACAAAAAAGCCACACCCCCTTCAGTAAAAATGACAAAGAAGCCACACCTCCTTCGGTAAAACTGACAAAGAAGCCACACCTCCTTCGCTGAGACTGACGGAGGCCACACCACCTTAAAAATTGACACAGAGGCCACACCTCCTAAAATAAGACTAACAAAGTAGCCACTTCTCTTTCACTAAGACTGACACAGAAGCCACACCACTTTCCCTCCCCTCACTTGCACTGGAGCAGTACGGTCAGAAGGCGTTCTGGCTACTTTACGTATCTTCTTCTGAAGACTTTGCGGTCTCTGTACACATCACAGCCTCTCAGCTACAGAAACTTCCCCTTCACACCAGACTCACAAGCTCTAATGCTTATATAGATATAAAAAAAAGTATATTTTTGCATAATTATTGATGGAGGCCAGCAGCAGACAGTCTACTCTCCGTGAGTTTAAAGTAAACAGATGTTCAGTTCTTTTCTTGCTGCAGTGAAACGTGTTCTTGTCCACACTGACCTCCGGACACTGCAGAAAGCAAAGATGGATTCCTTAAAGTCATTACGAATAAATTCTGCAATAAATTTGCCATTTCTCTACTCAAAAAATGGTAACAGGAGCGTTCTTCTAATTTCTTTAGCTATTCGGGTTCGTGTCAGGAATGCGAAACACATGATTAAAGTCAAAAGGTTTTGATTAAGCTGTCAAAAAACTTGCCGAAGGAAACGTAATAAAAAGCGTGGTGTGTGTGTGTGTGTGTGTGTGTGTGTGTGTGTAGTATTGGACTTTTCCTCTGAATTAATGTAGCTGTATCATAAATAATACTGAATTTCCCTTTAGGGATTAATAAAGTTTATTTCATTTTATCATAAATACTGAGACTGGTTCAGTGATTCATGCTGACGATCGCATCGAGTTTATCGTTTCCTTCGCATCGACTAGTCTGAATCGAAAGCTCGCTGAGCGGCTCAGGGTGTGTCCGGAGATCGCCTCTCACCGCCGCGCTCGATGTTCGGTCTCAGCTGATGATTAAAAGATTTTTGAGGTACTTTTCTCCGTCCATTGATTTAATGTGTTCATTTTGTTGAGACAACACACCTCCGCCTGAAGCCGTGCTCATTAGACGCGTAAATGCGGCGCAGCGGTTTGACCAAACAACCTTTACGAAGGTCAACGTGAAGGGAGTGAGGTGAAGCTAAAATCATTTGCAGATGAAATGTTTCAACAGTCCGATAGGAGTCATTAGGGAAAATACTGCAGCCTGCTGCTCATTAGAAACAGGTTAATAATAAAAGAAAGGAGGCAAGCCTGCAGGGAAAACACACACGCACACACACACGCACACACGATGCTGAAGTAAATGTAAGCTTTTTTTTCACCCAAGCTATCATTTTATGCTCTGTAACACTTGTACAGTACTTGTGATTTCCACATAAGGGCGTATTGATATCGGTACTATTACCGATACTTCAGAACGGGGAAGAAATGTGATTTAAGTGGCTTTGAATTGTGTCATGGCTGTTGGTGCCAGATGGGCTTCTCTGAGTATTTCCCAACCTGCTGATCTACTGAGATTTTTACACACAACCATTTCTGGGGTTTAAAGAGAATGGTGTGAAAAAGAGAGAATATTCAGTGAGGTCAGTGATTTCAGCTCTGGGTGAAAATGCCTTGTTGATGCTAGAGGTCAGGGGAGAACGGCCAGACAGGTTCAAGCTGATAGAAAGGCAACAGGAGCTCAAATAACATCCTGTTACTACCGAGGTCTGCAGAAGAGCATCTCTGAACACACAAGACTGAAGCAGATAAGCTACAGCAGCAGGTGCAGCTCCTGTCATGGTTTACATGAGGACAACACTGGAAAATAGAGGACTGGGAAAACCTTGCCTTGACTGATGAGTCTGGGTTCCTGCTGTGACATTGAGATGGTTGGGTCAGAATTTGCCTTGTATCAGCGGTTCAGGCTGGTGGTAGTGGTGGTGTAATGGGGTGAAGGAGATTTTCTTGGCACACTTTAGGCACCATAGTGCCAATTGAATCTGGTTAAAATGCCACAGTCTACTGTACCTACAGTAAGTATAAGTTCTGCCATCACATCTGTCCACCACTTTATGAGCACAGGACAATGTGCCATGTCACAAAGCTAAAATCATCTTGACATCATCATGACAGTGAGGTCACTGCACTTACACGGCCTCCACAGTCACCAGATCTCACTCCAATAGAGCACATTTGGGACGGAAGTGTCGGCTCATGGACATGTTGCCGACAAATCTACGTGATGCTCTCATGTCAAAATGGCCCAGAATCTATAAAGAATGTTTCTAGTGCCTTGTTGGATCTATGACATGAAGAATTAAGACAGCTCTGGAGTCCAACCCTGGACTAGCAAGGTGTACCTAATGAAATGGCCAGAGAGTTTATATTCACGTAGGTGATATGGAAGTTTTCTAGGTTTAATAAAAAAAAAAAAAAAAGATGAATAAATCAAGTTTAGAGTCCAGACGCAGACGTGTTCCAGGTGTTAGAGAGTGTTATGTTCACAGGTTATATTCTGACTCATCTTCCTTTTCTGGTGAATTTCTCACCACCGCATCATCATCGAGTCTCTCTGCCTGCTGACATCCTGCTGGAGCACAGGTGATGATCATCAGAGCGGCTACAGCAAGTAAATCCGTAGATCATTAAAAAAGTATTAGACGTACTGTCAAGTCAATTCAATTATCTTTTCTTCTTCACAAAGACTCTGAAGGTGTGAAGTGGTACAGTATGAAAACATCCAGAACAGAACTTGTGAGAAAACCTTCATTAATAAAAACTAAAGACAACCTGAAATTAAAACAAACTTTTTTGAATTTTTTTATTTTAGATCTAGGTCATACCGCCGCTAAACCTCACCGGGGAGGAGAAAATGAATATTAATCTAATAATTAATCTAATACTCAATCATCTATTATGTCATCCATAGATGATGTCATCCTTAAAAAAAGTCATTATACAGTAATTAAAGAAAGCACAATAATGAAAAAAATGGAAGAAAAAAAAACATCTAATGAAAGTAGATGAAACAAATGAAAACAAATGGTAGTTATATTAAAAGTGTAGACAAACAAACAAACAAATAAATAAATCAGTACTCGCCAGGTGCTAAAAATGTAGAAATTAATCTACTTAAAAAAAAAAAATAATAATAATAAAGTAGACATAAAAAAAATGAAGTAATACAATAAAGTGGCAATGTACTGTATCTTTTAAATAAATTGTAAAACATAAAGTAGAAATAAATCTAGAAAAGAAAGAAGTAATAAAAAATAAAGTGTGAAATAAATCTAGAAATAATATAAACAGTTGGTTTTGGTCACATTCAGAACGAGGTGGTTTTTCTCTCACCAATTCACAAAACTGTCCTTTAGGTCTCTGAACATCTCTGAAGCCTGTGATCTGTAGAAGTTCTCAGATAACTCTCCATGAGCTGTGGGAATGTTAATGCTGGTCAGGAAGCACCAAAGTACAGAGACCTAGTGGACAGTTTTGTGAATTGGTGTGAGATAAACCACCTTGTCCTGAACGTGCCCAAGACCAAGGAGATGGTGGTGGATCTCAGGAGGACCAAGCACCGTCTACATTCTGGGTGACAAGGTGGAGGTGGTGGAGAACTACAGATATCTTGGAGTTCACATGGAAAACAGATTGGACTGGAAATGCAACTCAGATGCTGTCTACAGGAAAGGACAGAGCAGACTCTATTTCTAGTGGAAACTCAGGTCCTGCAGCAAAATGTTGCTGTCCTTCTATCAGTCTATTGTTGCGAGTGCAATATTCTTTGCTTTTACAGTATCTGCTGGGACAGCTGCATCAGAAACGGTGACTCTAAGAAACTCAATAAACTCATCGAAAAGGCGAGTTCAATTCTGGGCACTCCCCTGGAGGGTTTGGAGCTGGCGGTGGATGTTACACAAACTGTTACCCATCATGGAGAACATCTCACATCCCCTCCACAACCTACTGGATAAACAGGGAGCACGCGAGAACGCTGCGGCTCCGCTGTGACAGAGATCACTGCTAGAGGAAGTAATTTCTGCCAACTTCAGTTAGACTTTATAATAACTCTGCGCTGTGTCAGGAGAGGGATCTCCTTCTCTGACATCACAATAAATTGGCTCATATACAGTCTGTCTTCACTGCACTATGGTCACATCCTTCATTCATTTCATCCTCTCCTTTAGTAATATTTCAGCTTGCTCTTGCACCTTACAATATGTACAGCCTCGTTCACACCTGCATATACAATCATCATGCACGTGTACAAAGGAACAGTATACTCGTATTACTCATATCATTAATGCACCTTATATTTTGAACAGTACATCCTTAATATTTATATTTTGACCTTTTCCTCACTGCAATTCTTGCTTGTTGCTTACTTGTTGCATAATCATGAACTGACTGCTGTAACGATACAATTTTCCTTTGGGATTAATAAATACTCTATCTATCTATCTATCTATCTATCTATCTATCTATCTATGTACTGTATTATAAAAATAAAGTAGAAATTTAATCTAGAAGAAGAAGTAATAAAAAATAAAGTACAATCTACAAAAAAGAAAAAAAAAAGGAGAAATCACTCTCACTCATCGTCTATACCGCTTTATCCTGTATTCAGGGTCACAGGGGGCCTGGACCCTATCCCAGGAGACTTAGGGCACAAGGCAGAGTACACCCTGGACAGGGTGCCAATCCATCGAAGGGCACACACACACTACGGGCAATTTGGTAACCCCAAGGAAACCCACCAAGCACGGGGAGAACATGCAAACTCCATGCACATAGAGACAGGAATCAAGCCTGGCCGGGAATCGAACCCAGACTCTGGAGGTGCAAGGCGACAGTGCTAACCACTACACCACCGTGCCGCCTTAAAGTAGAAACCAATCTAGCAAAAAATAATGTATCTTAAAAAAAAAAACAAGTGATAAAAAAATTAAGTGGAAGTGTATGGTACGGTGGCCAAGAAGTGCAAAACAAATTACCCCCGCCCTCCCCCCCCATTAATTTTCTTTAACGCAATGTAACGCTTTTACGCTTCTTTCAAGCGTAATATACGCTTGCACAAAGTTGCAGATTTTATTTCCTAACCTGCGCGAAGTGAACACCTGAGCCATTATGGAGCTGTCTGGAGATTGTACGGAGCTCATTTTAGCACAGCGACAGGGAAAAAAGTAGTGTGTGTGAATAGACTTGAGACATATTGTGAGCAGCGAGACGCTTCCCTTCATGTCCTAACAGGATTATGTTAAATATTAGCACTGCACTGAGAATGAAGTCGCTTTCACATCCTCCTCTAAAAGCTTCACAGATTTTCAATACTCTGCTAGATTTCATTTACTGTAATCCGTCAACGATCCGGGCTCGTTAGCGCCGTTTGGGAGCTGCTTCATTGACCGTGGTCTGAAATCCCACACTAATTGTTGGGCATTTGTGCATTTTTTTTTCTTTGGGACGACTGCTGATTGCATTGTGCTCCCTGCAAATTAAGTAAAGGAACAGTGAATGGGACGTGGCGTTTAATTATGGTGCGCTTCACAACAGAAGCTAATTTACAGGATAAAGACTCCTGGGAGATTAGCCGTGATTGTTTCGCAGCGCTGAATGAGTTGAGTGTGTTCTCTGCTGGGAGGAAAGCGCCTACGACGGTTCACTTAATAGTTGGAACGAGACGCATCATCAACAAAGTGCAACGCACATCATCGGGATGTCGCCGTTTAAAAAAAAAAAATTTTTGTACTTCAACGGGCGCTCAGTATGACATTTGTTTGTCTTTAATAATGAAGTGCTATTCTAAGACAGAAGGTTAATCAGAAAAATTGCTCATCCTTAAGGAAAAATTTTTTTCTGAGCATAACACACAAGTACTTGGTCAGCTTATCATTCAAACTGCGGGCGTGTTAAAACATTTTATTTTGACTAATAAAAAATAATCCAAATTTATTATGAACATTTATTATCTACATCCATCATTATTTTTTTTTGTTACATAAGAAGCATGATATAAACCACTCAAATGCACAATAACAGGATATTCTGGATCAATGCTATTTTATAACCTGATGAATAATAACGATTTTGAATAACAAATTTCATGGCTCAGTTTGATCATTCGGTAATATAATGTTACTAGATTCATATTATTTCAACTCTTACAGTTTTCTCATTCATGGATCATCATGTTTGCATTTTTCAAAGCATGTAGCTGTTAATTTTTATGTAACATTTACATATGTTATGTAAATGTTACACATTATTTTACATAATTTACTCACTTTTATGTTGCATTTTATTTTACACTGACAACAACGGGATGAATGCGCTTCTTTGGTCCATATTTTCTATCTTGAATTTGTTCATGATTAGAACTGGTGGTGTACAGTAGATGTGGTGATTGTCAAAGACTTGGCCACAGCCCCCTAAAGGGTCGTGAAGGTACTGCAGTACTGTGTGCTATGAAATACTGTACAATGCTTTTAGCAAAATTTAATTAAAATGTCCAATGTTCAGTTTTGTAATTCAGTTTAAAATTGTCTAGTGCCAACTGAAATAAATTAAATAAATGTATTTAATTGAAATAAATTATGAATACTTTGTTTTAAATGTAAATATTTAAATCAGAACTAAAAAACAACAACAACAAAGGATAAGGATTGTTATGGAGTCACTTTGTACTCAGGGTCTTACTCTGGTTCAAGCATGTATGGTTGTATTTCTGTGCCATTCCCTGGAAGCCATGTTTCTCTCCACGCTCAAAAGTTTCCATAGGAATAGAGGGAGTTATTATACATTGTCTGACCAAAACAAAGTCACCATTTCATCAAGCAAAGAAAACAACTAAGGAGATTTGAAATGGCTGGAAGTAGGTTAAGAACCCTTCAACACATTGACATATCAATACCTGTAAGGATGGTAGTGCTGAACCGTCAAGTTTGTGGAAGAAATGTGGTCGCAAAAAAAACATAGATGGAGATCACGTAAATGCTTGGTGAAGCTGCATGGTAAAAAAATTGTCCAGAAGATATCAGAACTATATTTAATAATGAAAGTAAAATAATTTCCACACACACACACACACACAAACACAAATACACACACACACACACTGCAATGAGAACTAAACAGCTGTGTTTCTATAAGAAAACCACTTGTTTATGAGACTCATCAGATAAAAGGCTTCAGTTTGCTAGGGATCATAAAGACTAAAATTTGAAGTGATGGAAAAAGGTCATGTGACCTGATGAGTCCAGATTGAGCCTATTCCAGAGTGATGGGTCGTGTCAGAGTAAGAAGGGAAGCGCATGAAGCGATGCTCCCATCATGCATAGTGTCCACTGTACAAGCCTCTGGAGACAGTGTTAT
>JAQMYG010000018.1:1544424-1555257 GCA_030014215.1 Clariallabes teugelsi
ATAATTTCCCACGGCACACCTGACGATCTTTCACGGCACACTAGTGTGCCGCGGAACACTGGTTGAAAAACACTGGTTTAGTGTATATTTAAAGCGCAGAAACACAAAAAAACATTAATGTTTTAGGCTAACATATCATACATTTTTGCATTATTTGTTGTACTTTGTCTTTTTGCACACACGCACGGGTGTGTTACAATAATAATAACAACAATAACAATAATAATAAATTCGGAGCACTACTACTACTAATACTACTACTAATAATAATACTGAATGGAGAAAGTGCAGTTAAAGAAGTATCATTACTGAAGGAGTGAAGAAAATGAAGAATAAATACATATCTGTATTTACTGTTTGAGCTCGACACGTTTATGAGCTCTGTTGCTTGCTGTCAATGGGCGCCTAAGAGAGATAACACATTTTCGGCTCAGTAGACACACAATACTCAGACTGAAACACGACTGCCCCTTACAGGTAATGAAGGGCATTTTCACAGCTTGTCGCGCACAGCAGCGGCAAGTCGAGGGATCCCTTTTCTCGAAACGTGCGTTCTTAATGGCCAGATCTGTAATTAGCTGGCTAACACTGGCTCGTTTTTAGCTAGCTGGGTAATACTACAGGTGAAAATTATGTATTATGTATATAATTATGTACGTATTTCAAAACACTTGTAAACCAAAGTGAATTTTCCCATAAGAAATAATGGAAACTCAAAATATTCGTTCCACAGGCCAAAGAAATAAATACATAAAAAGAATTAAAACAAAATATAAAGTAAAAATAAAACAAATTAACCAATTTAACAAATAAATTTTTTTTAAAGTAAAAATAAATCCCAGCAGATAAGTGTTTCCATTTATGCACGCAAGCGCTGTGTGTGTGTTTGTGTGTGTGTGTGAAGCTAAAGTAAGAGGAGAGGAGGAATTAGTCCCCCCCTCTCCCCCTTCACACACACACACACACACACACACACATACACATTAACGGAAAAACTGTTTAAGAAGTTCTTAGCATATACACATTCACATACATTTGTTTCATCACAGTTTGAAGGTTAAACCAACAAGATTTGCTATTAGCAAGTCGCTCACAGTGGCTAACTTTTCAGATAGGGTTTTTCTGCAGCATTAAGAAAAATAAATTGAATAAAAAGTTTCTCAAATATTCTGTCAAGTTAGCTCATTTTAGGGAACTATCAAAAGTAAATGTTTAACTCATGCAACTTGAGCTATAAATATAAACGAATGTTTACATTTGCTAGTTCGCTAAAATGAGCTCGCCAACATTGGCCCATTTTTAGCTAGTTGGGTAATACTACTGTTGACAATTTAGAATATTTATGAAAAAAAATCTTCTCAGAATTCTTGTTTTTATCCTGTAGCTAACATTAGTCAGATAACTAATATTAGCTAACCCGACAGGATTTCTGATGCGAGTTTGAATAATAAAGCGTTAACTATATAGTTAAACCTAACACTTTAATAGTAGAATTCCTCTCAGAAATGAGGGAACAGTTAGTTACCTTGCTAATGTTAGCTACTGAAAAACCCTATCCGAAAAAGATAGCCACTGTGAACTACGAAAAAAAAACTATATAAATGTATGTGACTATAAATGCTAACAACTTCCTTCTTTCTGCTTTCATATAAGGACTGCATTTCCATACATGGCCTTAAAGGCACATCCTCTCAAATTAGCTCCTACTCAAACAGGAGACTAGTACTACATCTAAATCTTTATTTATAAAGATACACAGACAGATGTTACTGATTACAGTCTCTGAGTTATGATTAGTCAATAGTCATTTCGGGGTGGGGCTTATAGAAAACAAAAGGCATTAAATTAGCAGAAATGAGTAGCTCAGTGGAGATTGTAGTGCTTGGTACGGACAGTGCAGTTACTTACCAAGCTCTGTAGCACTGACATTGATGTTGTGCCAGACCGTGCCCTCTCGATCCAGACTCGCCTTTGTTTTAATGAGGCCGCTGTTCTCGTCGATGCTGAAAAGCGTCTCTCCATCTGCGCTCATGTCGATGGAGTACCTGCGGATCAGAACTCCACGTCAGACCAAGACACATGGCTAATTTGTCTGTGCTTGTCTGAGTAAACATAATGATAGCTCATTAAACATCAGAGAAGTCGCTGAGCGGGCGGAATATTTAAATATTTAAATCAGCCGTGCTGAATAAGCGAACAGAGCTAACGCGCTGAAACCGCATCAAAACTCGGGAGGTGATTCCCAAGTGAGCATGCAGTCGCTGTTCCAGCACCCCGATGGGAGTAGAAGCGCGTGTTTAAAAACAAAGGCTGTTTCCACACAATTTTTTTTAATATAAAAAATTGCAAGATAACCTTGCCTGAACAAAAAATGCCTGATGCAAATCGGAGACTGTAACTGTAAGCCTTACTATTAGTTTAATACATTATTCTTTCTTAGAATCTTCAGATGGTGGCACAGAGGCTTAGTGGTTAGCACTGCCGTCTGGCACCTCCAGCTCCCAGGTTCGATTCCTGCGTTGGGTTTGCAAAAGGAAATTTTTGCAACACGAGTTTGCATGTTCTCCGAGTGCTTGGTGGGTTTCCTCCATGTTCTCTGGTTTCCTGCCACAGTCAAAAGATTTGCAGATTAGGGTAACTGGCATTTCCAAATTGCCCGTAGTGTGTGAATGTGCATGTGAAATGTTGATCAGAGGTCCCACCATGGTCGTACAAATGGGGATAAACACAGTGGTCACCATTGGCCTCCACGGTTCCTACTTGGACTGCAGAGATTCCCACAATCAGATTTGTCTAATCCTTGATTTCACTGTCAGGATTTGAAGAAGGAATCTCCAGTGCCAGAGACAAACTTTAAAATTTTTGCAACACGGGAGAGACAGACAAAACATCGGGGTAAATGAGGATGCCATTACTTATTGTAAACACGCACAGAGGAGATAATCCCTCATCCTCTATTTCTGATCGATGTTTTTTTTCTTTTTTTGTGTTTATTCCTCATTCAGGTAAAGCTCATTCCCTGTGTGATACTTTACAGAGTCGAACTGGTTATGCGTGACAGCGGCGCCCGCTTCGGCTCGCAAGAGGCTTTGCTAATTAGCTAGCAATTTAGACACAGTGGGGGAGGGGGATGCTAAACAGTGCATGGTGTTGCATGGTTGATATGCGCCGCTCTAAATGTCTGACAAAAACACAAAGGAAATGTCAATATCACAACATCGCAGTGTCACCTGTCACTAGATAAATCATGTAAAAACAATCCCCTGGATGTGGATTTCACACATCACAGCTGATAGTTTGCTTAATGCAGTCTCTCCGGCTGTCACCTGATTTTCCCTCTGGCGTTGTCGGGGTCTTGAGCCGTCACAATGCCGACGTCTGTGCCGACTGGCGCGTTCTCGTAGACATCCATGATGTAATAATCCACAGGAAAGATTGGAGCCTCGTCCACATCGCCAACGATAATCTTGAGCGTGGTGGTGTCTTTGAACGGGCCGAGATGTGAGAAACGAGGGTCCAGGTGTGTATTCGCACCCTCGATGCTCAAAGTGTACACCTTTTTCTTCTCGTAATCCAGATGCTATAAAGGGGAAAAAAGGGTCTATTTGCCAAGTTTGTTTAGAATTGTAAGATAATCTGCAAAAAAAAAACTTTTTTTTGAAGATTTATAAAATAATGATACCTATAGAATCACAATACAAATCATGGTATCATGATTATATCGCAGCAGGTGATCCCTGGTGATTCCATCTCTAATGTTTATACACATTCTAAACAAGCTGTTACTATAGAAACAATAGAACTAATACTTTATAAAACCGCAATTTTAGCATTCACTACTGTTAGAGCTGCTGTTATTAAAAATTAATCAAGAACTTTTAACAAAGAGTCAACAATACGATATTTTATTTTATCAATTTTTCAAGTTCTCTGGGGTAGACTCCAGGCCCCTTGTATCCCTACACAGCATAAGCACTATATATGATGGATGGATGGAACTGTACCAGTTCCAAAGACATGGCCGGTTCAATATTCAGTGAGAGCAGTCAGGATTGGGGGGGGGGGGGGGGGGGTTTGCCTTGGGAGAAGTCGGGATTAATAAAAAATTCAATAGAATTACTGGTCGAACCTACTGTGGGAGGAGTCAGAGTTATTCAAAATGTCCATTCATTGTACATGTTCACATTTAAATACTGGTTTTAGTTCAACAAATTGCTCAAAACTTTTTCTCACCTTTTTCAGGCTGATGACTCCCTCTCTCTTGTCAATATCAGCAGTAATGGAAAACATGGTGGCCCCTTCCTCGTTGGTGATCTTGTACTCCATTTCTGCATTGACTCCAAGGTCTTCATCATTGGCTTTGATTTTTCCCACAGCTTTCCCAACCTGAGCAGACTCGGGGACGTAGAGCTGGTAGTTCTCTGCAGCAAATAACAGATATTTAAGGTACACACTGATTCATGAAACAGAACCTTGTACTTTAAACATAATGTTAAATAGATAGTTGCATTAATAATAATAATAATAATAATAATACGGCCTCCGAGTGGTGCAGTGGTAAAGTGCTCGCCCTATCATCCGGAGATCGCTGGTTCGATCCCCGGGTGATGCTGTAACCTCTCACAGCCGGAGGCCTCGAGAGAGCTAAATTGGCCGAGCTCTCTCAGCGGGGAGGGATGAGTGGTATTAGTGCTCCCACATTAATTGCACGGCTCTACGTCATTCGGGACGTCTGTGAGCTCATGCACGCGGAGGGAGCGGATAGCGTTGGCCTCGAGTGTGTTACGACACCCCCAACGGTGCGTGAGCGAGCAGTTCGAAAAGATGCGGTCGGCTAGCGTCACGTGGTTCGGAGGAAACTCGTGATAGTCTTTGGCCCTCCCGGCTGAGTGGTAGTATTAGCCTTAATGTGGGAGCCCCCCCTAGTGACGGGAGGGAATTGGACACAACTAGATTGGGGAGAAAATCGGGGAAAAAGAATTGGACAGGACTAAATTTATTTTAAAAACAACAACAACAACAACAACAACAAAAAAATAATAATAATTACTGCAAGTGTCACACACTTTGAGGAAACCTGGGTGGATTGTCGTTGACGTCGGTGAGCGTGATGTTGATGGTGGTGGACCCTGAAAGACCCCCCACTGAACCGGCCATGTCTTTGGCTTGGATGATGATGGAGTACATTTCTCTGGTTTCTCTGTCCATGTTGGCCAGCGCTGTCCTAATGACACCTGTAACCATGAGAGAAATATTAAAACAATAAATTTGAAAAAAAAAATGTTTTGAAAAGGTGGAAGAACTATAGGACCGTCAACGCAGGAAGGAAATTGTTGGGTATAACTAACAAATGTAAGACAAAAACAAACAAACAAAAAAACAATGACCAACAGACAAATACATCTGGAAAGAAATGGTAGTGATTGTTGGTGGTCAAACTCTCTGTGGTAGTCTGGATTGGTCAAAAGTTCTGTTTGAGTAATAGCGATTAGTCATACTGTTTTTGTAAGCAGGTTGCTTTAATCAAGCTTGTTGTGTCAATATTTGGCTGTGAGGTATTGGCATTGGTCCAATCGGTCACAAATTCAATGGCAGCAGGTGAGATTGGTGCAATTTTCAATGGGAAGGGTTGGTCAGATATTCTGTGGGAGGAGTTGGGGTTGGTAATCTGTGAGTGTGTGTGAACCCGTTGTAGGAGTAGTCATTATTGGTCATATTGGTCAAACACTTTAGAGGAGATGGTGTTGATCAGTTTCTTATTGAGAGTCATATAGTTTGTGGAAATATTTGGCATTGGTCAAACTTAGACATAGTGAGTATGTGCAGGAACTGTCGGAATTCTTGTAGGAGCAGTTGGGATTGGGCAAACATTCTGTGTGAGTAAATGCAAGCGATCAAATTTCTTTGTCAGTAGTCAGGATTATAGAACGTTTCTGTGGGAGTAACCAGGATCAGTCAAATATTCAGTGAGAGCAGTCAGGATTGGGGGGGATTTGCCTTGGGAGAAGTCGGGATTAGTAAAAAAAATTCAATAGAATTAGTAACAGAGTTTTGTTGTCGGGATTGGTCAAACTGCTGTGGGAGCAGTGGGGATTGGTGAAACTTTCTTTTGAGAGTGGGCACAATTGCGAAAACATTGTATGGGATAGGTCAGTACTGGTCGAACCTACTGTGGGAGGAGTCAGAGTTATTCAAAATGTTCTGTGGGAAGAGCCAGGATTGGTCAAAATGTCTTCATAAATTTAATTGGATTGGTTAAACTTAGCTTTAATGATTGCTTAAATCTTATAGATTATTATTAGACAATTCTCATGGTTATTTATTTCATAATGTCATATTTTTTAATTTATCGCTGGTTTTATATCACGGTCATTAGTGTTTTTTAGTGAGAAACTTCGCAGTGAATACAGAAACAGCTCTTAGGTTTGAGCTCAGACTGATGCTCTGCATGGACTGTACTAATTTGTGGATTTAAGTCAGCTCATATACGGGACTTTGACCGTTGGTGCATTTTGAAGACGTGGGGTCTCCATGGGTTTAAAGTACTGCACTAACAAAAACATCATTACGCAGCATCACCAGTGTTCATTTCTATTAGCAGCGAACAAAAGATTAATTGGGCTGTGACATTTTAGTCAGAGCTTTACTTCCTAATTAAGCAACAGAACGAGAGCTGAAACCTGGCAAAAAAGTTTGTGACCCCTCAGTGAATTCAAGTCTCTTAAAGCCACACACGCACACACACACACACACACACACACACACACACTTTATCAGCCCCAATTACTGAATAACACCCAGGCCAGCAGGTTTTCTAGGATTCGTACACACCAACGCACACTTTCGCGATGGAATTGATGAAGGCTGAAGAGAAAAACTGGTCGGGTTTAGCACATTGCATCTGTACATGCCCCGAGGAATCAATACTCCTCCAGACCATCATGCAAACGCGGCTCCAAAAGAAAAGCCAACCTCAGTCAAGGCACATGACAAAATTTACCAGTTAAAGCCATGATAGTGTGTGTAATGATTAGCGCCTAGGCTCATTTTATTATACAGTATACTTTAGGATCTTATTCATTAGAAGCTGACTTCGAGATAAATGCCAATGTGCACCCTTTTATATGTAAATACAGCATGACCTACAGTATGGAAACTTAAAATTAGATCTATTTCAAGAATTACACTTTTTCTAGTTAAAAAGTTAACATGAGCATTAGTAAAAGTAATTGTCCTATATGACTTTCGTAGTTCTCAAAAATGTCCTTGAGGCCTATGAGTCCGGCGAGAGACACAAAGTCATTTTATAAGTCATTCTGGCTAAATGGTTATGACTCCACTATCAATATAGCACCAGAAATGTGTGAAGTTTATAGTTGGGCAGTAAACAGAGGCCATACAGAGGAGTATGAATGTTTCCCTTGAGTTCAACGTAAAACACACCCATCATTATCTGGTTTCGCCCTGGATAAAACATGTACAAATTTCTAGAAAAAAAAGAAAGAAAAATCTAAATGTTAATTGTTTTCTCTAAAGAATACATAAAATATACCAAAGTCAGGTCCAAGTCAAATTGTCTTTATGTATGCAGCACATCTAATTTTAAAATGGTGTAGCTAAAATTCTTTGTAGTCTTGAATCTTATTTACAATCACAAATTATAATAATAATTAAAAAGTTTATATTTTTTGTGGTTGTCTATTATACATCAACATGCAAGTGTATCACAAGCAATCTGTAAGCATTTTAGCCATAAGTGTACAGTGCATCTTGGACATCAGTCACGATAGTGTTGGGATTGTAGGCGAGACATAAGCGCAGAGGGTAAGATTTAGGTGTTTTTAATAAAGGAAACACAAACACAAGCACTAAACCAAAACAGCAAAAAACAGGAACTATGGCAAAAAACTAAACAAAGCCCAAAGCTTCATACGTCGCTTGACACATCCAAGATGAGATCATCGTGCTAATTACGATGTGGCTAATTTGGTTCTTCAAGCACACCTGTTGTTGATGATTAGTATGGCTGGATTGAGTTGTCTAGGATTATTGCGCGTTAGTGCGTTGGTTTAAAAGGCGATTTGCATCGACAGTAGAAACACTGATCACAACGATTGGAAAAAAAAATTTCTCAAGCGAAGCAAGAGCTTTTATTAGAGGGTTATGGAAAATTTCAAACTTTAATAAAGACACCGGGAAACAAAGCAAATCCAAAAAGCCAGGAGAGAGGGCTGGCAAAAAGTAGCGAAAAACTAAGTGCTGCCCATGTTACACGTTCCTTGTTATGCCATTTTATTTATATACAGTATATATATAAAACTATATATAAAGGCGTAACAGAAAAAAACAGGTGGTGGCCCGGCACCCTCTCCCTATACCCCAGCAGAAGAGCTAGCCCTTGGTTTCAATAGTAACAGACCAATTGTGTCGGGCATCCCTGGGGGTGAGAAAATTACCTCCACTTATATAGACGCAATCAGGGATAGAATGTTACATATTATTAGACACACGGCGATTAACACAAGATTTATAAATACACATACAGTACATACACACACACATATATATATATATATACAGTCAGACCACGTCATGCTCTTGAACCAATCAGATGTGACCTCGCCATCACAACCCGCCAGGAGCACAGCCTAAATCCTGTTTACATGAAATAAACCTGCTTCGAAGCAGGTTTAAGCTTACGGACCTGTTGCTACAGTATGACAGGAATTGCGAGATGTGCATCAAAGAACGAAACAATCCAAGATCAGGACAAATCGACAACAATCAAATCCAGGTAACCGAGTTAGCGACGTACAAAGAACAGACCCCTGAACATCATAAACAACAACAGTTTATCAACACAGCCGATGCAAGACAAAGGATGAGCTCAAACTATGGCTATTTATAAAGCAACTAATGAGGTACCTCGATTCAAGTGAGTGCTCCCATCACCTGACCGAGGTGCATTCTGGGAAAGGAAGTCCAAAACAAAAAGAGTCTCTAGCGGTTAACCCTGACAACATCGTAGAATCTAGGAGAATAAAATGATTATTTTGACTATTATTTGCATTCATTTTTAAATGTGTAAAAGCTTTGAAGAATCTGTCATAACAATATTTAAATATATAAATGTTAACTATTAATATGGACCATATTATAAAATAGAGCACTGTCCATTAAGATACAATGACAATTCTAAAGCTGCTAGCAAACAAATAAATGAAAAATAGACAGAACTGCTTCCATAACTCGGTCACATTATTCGAGCTGGAAACTTATTAGCTTAGAACAAAGTTTTAGTCTGAAAAGAAAAAAAAAGCCTCAATCTTTGAGAGAACTGAAGCTCCAAAAGGTGGCGTGAAGTTTCTCTGGTTCTAAGTCCACAAACGCCTTGAAGCTAAAACTGATTAGCGCGGCAAGGCAGCCGAAACCGTCTGGCTGTCTCGTTGATCAATAGCTACAGGAAGTTTCTGGCTCCGCTTTTAACTCCTGGCGAAGAGCATTATAGTGTGGTGTAAAACACAATCTTCATTTCTGTAATATCATCTTTTGGCTAAGTAGCGACCTGATAAAAGACAAGTGCGGAAAATCAGATTGCGACAAATGGCGGTGTTGTACGAAGCCATAAAGCATGTTCAATTTAGCCCGCGCCTGCCTCTTGTATCGCTGTAATATATTACGGCACCCGAGTTTCACGGCCAAGGTTAGCCAGCCTTCCTTTTTCATTATTTTACAGTTGACTGTATAACTTTGAACAATATGCAACCCGACGTTCTGAAGGCTGCATGTTTAAATGCAGCAATAACATCAATTGAAGAAGTGAGTCATAAATTCTGATGAGGTGGTGCAGAGAGGAGCCGCGCGCTTGGGGACGAATCTGTTCTCAAAGCATAAAAACACATCAATGATTGTGTATATACAGTACATATTCACTACCAGTCAAAAGTTTGGACACCGTTTCTAATTCCATGGTCTGTCCTGATTTTTTATTTCTTTCTACACTATAAAACAATGCTGAATGCATCTACTGCAACATATACAATAATCTCCTTTGAACAGTTACTGTAATATTGAGGTGTGTCTGCTACACTGCTACAAATTCCCCAGTGTTGAATTAACACCCAGTTGGACTCAAATAAACTTTTGGTCTTGTTTTCCTGTGAAGGCCTTCATGAGAGACAGTTTCATCATGGTGCTTGATGGGTTTTACAAATGCACTCGACACAATAGTTCTTAAAAGAACTGTTCCAGATCAGCTCACCTTTATGTCTTAAAATAACAACTGACTGTTGCTTTTACTTAATTACCAAATACCATACAATATGTGTTATTTCATGGTTAAAAAAATCCATTGTAATATAGAGATGTGTTAAATGAGAAGAGACAACTTTCAGGAAAAACAGTCTGCAACATTATGCTTAATTACAAAAATGCAAAACTAGCTAAAATGAAAACGCTGCTAACATAATGTACAGTAGGTCATATTAGCTGATTATTCAGGAATATCAGAACAGTAGTAGTGTTAGACAAACGCTAGGAATTGAAGCAAGAAAGAAAAATACTCACTCACTCACTCATCTTCTATATCGCTTTATCCTGTATTCAGCGTCGCGGGGACCTGGAGCCTATCCCAGGAAGGACGAGGCAGGGTACACCCTGGACAGGGTGCCAATCCATCGAGGGCACACACATATACACACTCACACCCTCATTCACACACTACAGGCAATTTGGGAACGTCAATCAACCTAACCTACATGTCTTTGGACTTTGGGAGGAAACCGGAGTACCCGGAGGAAACCCACCAAGCACGGGGAGAACATGCAAACTCCA
>JAQMYG010000018.1:1593413-1609248 GCA_030014215.1 Clariallabes teugelsi
AAGGATACAGTGTTATGCAGAGGTGTAGTTATAACAATTTTATAGACAAATGATACTATTTATAGTCGCGCGGGGGGTGCGAGATGTTTTCTTCTTCCTAGGGGGGCATGAAAGAAAATAATTGAGAAGCACTGCGTTAGACCTAGTTCCAGGGGTCTTGGTACCATCCATACTACAACCCAGATGAGAGCAATCCCCAATCACCTCAGCTTTCTTTACATTAGATAGCATTAGCACCAAACACCTTTCTAAAATGTTCATGTTCTCCACAAGATATTATGCTAGCTTCTGACTAAATCCTAAAAATACTAAAAATGTCATGAAAATAGCAGCTCTTACCTTTCCCACATATTGCGGCTCTGGTCCGATGTGCTCCTCCAAAACATAGAACTGATTCCACACCCACCCCCTCTTAGGCCGGTGATGAGGGTCCTTCCCTCCGTCATGGAGTTTAGTCCGATTTTGAGCATGTGCATTAACAACAGAGCCCACAGAAAGTCTGGTTCGGTTGTGAGCATGTGTGCTTAGGACCGGGCCCACAGGAAGTCTGGTTCGGTTGTGAGAGTGCGCGTTCAAGCCCAGGCCCGCCGTAGACGCACTGCCGAGGCTCCTCTGGAGCGCAAAGAGGCCCAGCAGCAGAGAGCTAAAACAGGCTCTCATGTTAAAGAGAGGCCTGAGGACGGAGATCAGGCCCAGCCTCCCTGCTCAGCGCACCACGTGTCCATCCTTACGCTTTAAAACCATCCTCGCTGCTTTAAAGCCAGACACCCGCAGGAAGCCGACAAGCCGTATTCACATCCTGGAGAGACGTCTGCGAGCTGCGGGGGTCACAGTTCGCTGGGAAGATGGATTCCACTGTGGGATCACTACAGGCACGCCATAAAACATCTGTGGGAAGATAGAGAGGATGAGTCAACTGGTTGTGCTTTTGGCAAATTGAAGCAGAGATGAATGGACGGTTCCGGTGAATGAAGGAATGAGAGAATGATGGGAGGTTTTTCTGGTAAATCATATTTAGACAGACAGTGGGCCAGATTCTCACACGGTTCACACCCGTTTCTTAAAACAGATAAAGTGTGAAGAGATGAGATTATGAACGTTAACGTAATTACCTTACCGTGAAGGACAAGGGAACGGGTCGATTACTGGGAATACACACGTTAGACGATAGGATAGTGAGCAAGATTAAAGCCTGGTGAGGAGAAAAGAAGAAGAAGAAGAAGGTGAGAAAGGCACTAGGAATGGAGATAATTAAGAGATGTGTAAAGGAAGGCTGTGTAAAAGGCTGATTTTGAATTGGATTTGCTCGTTCTGTGTGGAGGTTTGATGCAGTCTCGGGATCACATATTGCAAAGGAAGGGTCTGAACTTGCAGAATTGACTGCAGAGCAGCAGATGATGCAGTAATGCGAGCTACATTTATATTACAGAACTACCCTCAGCAATCCTTAACAGCTTTTTTTTTTTTTTTGAGCATCATCTCAGAGTCTACTTGATAAATTTCAGAGCTATAAAGCACTCTAAGGAATGTCCTTGCTTTCCAGAGACACCTCTAAACAACAGTGTCAGAGCGATCCATGCTCACTTTCTTTTTCTTTACTCATGAATAGTCTGAATCCTTTTAACTGAGACCCAGAATAATCTGCTGCTGGTTAGCCACCCAGTAAAACACCTAATGCATTTTTGATGGAACAGCTGTTCTGCCGTAATAGCAGGGATTGTATTTGGCAGCCCAAGGCTCTTTGTACAGCACGGCAGCGGGGCGTGAATTTTCAGAACTAATAGAAATGTAATGCACAACTTTATAAATTTGGTTGGACGTGCTGTAAATCCATAGCTTACACGCGATAGAAAGCACTGACCCATCATTTCACAGCCTCTACAGTGATATAGTGCACGACAGAGTCTGTAATGAATGAATTGTTCATTAAGGTCTGATATAGTGCTTATAGTGCCTGAATCCAAAATAGGTCCTTATTGAGTGTCTGTACAGAACCTGATGTATTTAATCTCAGCGTCAAGTGCATAAGGCTTTCCAAAGTTTGCACTGGCTTTTTGGAAGTACAATGGGCATTCAAGTCAAACTTTTTAGTTGTGCCAAATAACAGAACACAGTTATAAGAGAAAAAAATAGCTATATATTTCGCTATATAATCTCCTACTGCACTAGTTCACTTATCCCAGTGTTTCACTAGTGCTTGGATACCATCAAGGTAGAAAGTTTTCTCAGTACTGCTTCACGACTGAAACGCTGGCCTCCCAGGAACTCCTTCAATGACTTTTCCAAACATTTGGAAATGGCTTGGAGCGAGGTCAGTTGCATCTCATCCGCATCAAGATATTGATCGTTTTTCAGGGATCAGACGTTCTGCTCGCTGAATGTTCAGGGGAACAACTGCAGTGAGCTCTGAGCAACCTTGACTGGGATTGTCATTCACGGATGTATGGGTTTCTTTAAAACGTTTGCACCATTCCAATGTTATTGCGATTGAAGTTTTCTGTCCTGGTTTGACTTGAACGCTTTCATACATATACAGTATAAGGTATATACTGTAAGTGATATGATATAATCACTTATTAGATCATACACTGTATGGTTAAAGCTGTGAATCAAGGGCAGACTGCAGATCCGATTTTATTTTCGAACAATGCCATTTTGGACTTAATCCAGTAGCACTAATGTTTGCTGTACCAAACAGAATTCTAGATTCCTCTGCTGTATGAACTCATTCTCATAACCTTCACTCCACAACCCTCTATCTATACAGGACACCTTGCTTGAGCTGGGGGATGGCACCTTCCCTTGCCAGTTTCTAGTTCTACTTCCAAAGTTCATATTCAAAGAAGCTTCAAGGCAAAATCCCAAGCGGAGTTCTGGCCCTGCAAGCCACGAGCTGACAGCATGAACATTCTCTATGTTGTGACAAAGATCTAAGCACAACACGTGAAAGCAATTGTAATCTCTCGGGAGTAGCAAGACGTCTTTTCTTGGCAGTGTTTTTCATGAATAAGATCACCTGTCACAAGCCAAGCTCGGGAGATTAAAAAAAAAACTTTTATGAAGAGGTCTTTCAGCCTACGCTATGACGAACATGAAGAGAACCACCGACTTTCATTTGTTCTTTTTTTCTTTATTATGCACGGGACTTGAGAGGTTTTTTTATTCTTATGTTAGTTCATACGGCAAATGGTTTTCTCGAGAGGATGTCACAGCAAATGCAAGCCTTTGATGAGAAACGACAACATTAATAATAACGATGCAGACTCAAACAAAGTCGAGAAGCTGTCACACCTGAGAAGTGCTAAAGGCTAATATCTCGTGAACGTTTAGGGTAGCGTTGTAATAGGCAGGTGACACTTAATCTGTTTTCCAAAAAGGAAAAATTTTTCCATTAAACAGGGTTTCAGATAAACGTCCAGTCCAAATATTAGTCAAAAGCAAAACACAAGGGACCTGAGGACCATAAATCCGTTCATCCTTCCATCCATCCATCCATATGTTTTCTATATCTAGAGCTATGGCAGAGAACAACCCTAGACAGGGTGCCAACACATCACACACCCAATAACACACTGCAGGCAATTTGGGATCACCAAAAGTCTTTGGACTGTGTGAGGAAATCAGAGTACCTGGAAGACGCCCATCAAGCACAAGGAGAACAACCACGCAAACAGACCAGAGACAAGATTCGAACCTCCTACCCTAGAAGTGCGATGTGAGAAACCACTGAGCCACTGCCAAAATGCTAATGTATTATGTTTAATTCAGATAATTTGCTATAAGATATTGGGTTTTGCTTCATATGGAGCCCAATGTAGTGGAAACCCAGTTATTATCCGCTCCTTGCCCTGAGGATGAGGAGCGATGAGTCATTCCTGCCCCAACAGGCCTCTATTAATATGTGTTGCAGTTCCATGTTTGACCACAAGGAGCGGTAATGAATCTAAGGAGTTGAATGAGGCCATGAGCGTGCTGCAACAAGTTCCAATAAATCTAGAAAGGCAAACTATCAAAACATCTAATAAAAAAAAATATGTTTAGCAGCACAAATCATTAGTGTTATTAGTATTTCAATAACATTTAAAATACATGAAATGAATAAAGACTCTAGACTCGCAATGAAGTCTGTTGAGCGGCTAGTTTCTGCACAACCTGCCCCTACGGGCGCGCGGCTGACACTGCTCAGAAACTCAGCCAGTGAGAAGCAGCATATCATGTGAACAGTAATCAGAAACACAGAAATGTCAGCCGCTGCGAGCTCAGCCTTCAGAGCCATGCTAATCAGCAGCGGGAGATGTATGGACATTGCGCGCTTAGCTGGCTTGATGACCCGTAAAATGGAGAGCTCTAAAACACGCAGCAATAATCAGGCCACTAAGTACATTCTTCTCCACGTTGTAGTGAGTTCCAGAGGAATCAGCGATGTGGCAATCAGCCGTCGGCGTCAAAGCCTCTAAATGGCAAATCACTGCGTTCTCCTTCCCATTTTCATTCATCGACTATTTTCAGGAAACATCATCATAAAGAATTGCAAACGAACAGCACCCGGGCCATCAGGACGAGCGGCGCAGAACGCCAAATCGCCGTTTACACCGATTTCTGATTGACTCATCGGGTCCTGCGTCGTATCAGTGACGCACATAATACACGTCTTTGTCTTTAAGGAGAAGCAAATCTCACGATAATACGCGGAGCCTAAAAGCGCTTTCACGCCTGTTAGTTCATTTGCCTAGTCTAAATCGAAGTGAAACAGTGAAATTTATTCTTCAGTTCCATTGATTCAATGCAGATAAGCAGACTAACACAAAAAACACCCTCTAGGGCTGAAAACTAGACAAATCCCTTTTGTGCACTGTATTTTATTTCTTTGGTCTAAATCTTCAGCCCACATGACATTTCTGCAGCCTCTGTCCTTTGGCGACTCTAACAAAGCCTGAATGATTCACTTCCTCCAAGTGAGTCGATTCCGACTCGGAGCGCTCTTTCACTTGAGTTCACCTGAAAGCGGATCGAGATCGTTCTGCCCGGGTGCCCTCGACAACATTAGGGTACTCTTGCAGGTGAGAGCGACCTAGTGAACACACCATTCGCAGGGTGAAACTTTAACGATGAAGCTTTTCATGTATGTGAATTCTTACCTACCTGGTTGCATTGTAAAAACAGTGATGTCTTAATTGTATTCCTGAACAGTAAGAATATCAAATTGCAACAACAACAACAAAAAAAACATCCATTTCACAGGACAAACTAATCCCTGAGCCGCCCGCTCGTTGTCCTCCGTTAGTTCCCCATGAGCATCTCTTGTGTTCAGTGCTAAATGTGCTCGGTGTCTGCTCTCTGTAATGGTTTG
Organism: Clariallabes teugelsi; assembly: GCA_030014215.1. NCBI lineage: Eukaryota > Metazoa > Chordata > Actinopteri > Siluriformes > Clariidae > Clariallabes > Clariallabes teugelsi. The sequence continues at coordinate 1,598,764 of JAQMYG010000018.1, forward strand.
TTTCCATAATCACTCATTGTTCCATCCAAGGATGTGTTTGTTGTCACTCTCTCTCTCTTTCTTCAGTCTTTTTCCCCGGTTCTTTTTTGTAACGAGCTACCTGTTGAATTCAGCGGCAAACACAAGGACGAATACCTGTGAGATCTTTTCTCTCAGCACCAGACGCGTTGAGCTGTATGTCTGTGTCTAGTTTTACTCATTGCTGAGCCACTCGTCTGTATTATTAACTACAGAATTATTATTATTATTATTATTATTATTATTATTTATTTATTTATTTATTTATTTATTATTATTTTATTTTTTTTTACCTGCGTCATCTGAAGGTTAACAGCAAATGTTTAAGAAACACACACTTATAAAAGTCTCAAGAACACTTATGAGTGCTAATAATTAAAAATCACATGCATGTTTGTGTTAGAAACTCAATGTCAGGTTGAGTTTCGAGACTTTGGAGGCATTTGAGAAGGTAAAACATCACTGTTTCTTTATAATCCTACAGGTGGCGCACTCCGAACTATTCACACATTTACACATTTTCCTCCTGTGTGGTAGCAGTGAATTATTGCTATAAATTATTCACTCTATTCACTGTATCCAGTGCTATTATTGCTATAATTTGTTTAGAAATAATAATTAAGGTGATAACATAACATAGATGTGTGTTGCTCAGTAACAATGTAGCTTTTTTATTTAATTTAATTTGAAGTTAAATGTATAGGCTCCAGGCCCCCCGCAACCCTGATCACAGGATAAAGCGGTATAGAAGATGAATGAATGAATGAAGTTAAATGTTAAACTCTTGTATTTGAAGTTAGTCTGTAGTGTTTAAATGCTGCGCTTGGTTTTTAAGTCAGCAGATGAACGTTATAAGGAATAAGCTACATTTAATTACTCATTAAACTTTCCTTAAATGTATACAACATTTATAACAAATATATATTATAAATTTAATTGACACTCATAAGTAGGTTTTAAAAAATGTACAGTGCCACCTGTTGAATTTTAAAATTAATTAATGATTTTTTCAAGGTCGATTCTTAACGATATAAGGCCGTTTTCCATTTAAATTTCAAAGTAGCATATCTTCTCTTCCCCTGGGCCGACTGCGATGAAACAAAGCCTATATGTTGCCTCAAGCCTCGTCCTGTGAAAACCCCATTAAAATTCGTTCAGTAGTTTTTACGTGACGCAGGCACAAACAGACAGAGAAAAATTCCAAAAGCCATCGTGATGTGTTCTATTACTCATCTATTTTCACAAATATCTTACATGTACAAACACACCAATTTTATAGTTTTATTATATAAAAAAATAATATATAATAATATACTGTATATAAAAACTTAATCGCTATTGTCATAAACTCATACAAGCATTCAAAACATTTGAATTAAAATATTTTTATTCATTGTAAAAGCTCTTAGAGTCGTGTTGTACTGTATACAGTATGTTTGCACTGGGGTTGAATTTGTTAACAAAAAAGTACATTACTATTAAAGTAAAGAATTTCCCCCCTTTTTTGGATGGTTTTATTTTTCTCTTTTTTATCTTTCATGCTACAGTAGCAGTTAGATAGAGAGTGTTACATTTAATATTTCTGGTATTTATGAATGCTATTTCTTCACCCACATCTTATGATGATGATGATGATGATGACTGGAATTAGACGGTTTTCAGCTTGACTGGCTGCGACCGGCAATCAGCCTCGGATGTAACCGTTTCTGTGCCGATCACGCACACATACTCTAGTGGGACAACAGAACCATGTTTGTGCTCCCATGTGGAGATCGTGAGTTCGAATCCCACTACAGCCGTTTGTAGCCAGGCTCTCCCAGGGGAGGGGTGTACTCTGATGTCAATCACTAGCCAATCATGTCCCTCTGTGCTTTGTTCCTCTCTCCTAATGGTACGTGTTCAGCAATTCAAGAAGCTGTGTCTCAGTGGAAGCCTCTGATAGCCTTCACCCTCCTTATTGAATTTTCAGTTGGATTTAATTTGTACTGAGCAGTAACCTGGAGAAAGTCCTGTAACCTTGGGAAGTTTTAGAGAAAATTTGGAGTTTTGGAGTTATTTAGTGGTCCATGATTTATTATATACATTTAATTGAAGTATCAATGAATCATGCTGTAATTTCTAGAAAATTGTAAACAGGAAAAATTCAGAATAAAAATAAATAAATAAAACTGGAATTCAGTATTGATTATTATTCCTATTATTATTATTATTGTTGTTGTTGTTGTTGTTATTAATAATAATAATAATAATAATAATAATAACAACAACAATAATAATAATAATATTTATTGAATAATAATTTTAATTGTTTTTATTTTTTATATTAAATATTTTTACAAATAATATTAATATTTAACATTTTCTATTTAATATTATTTCTTCTTCTTCTTATTATTATTATTATTATTATTAAAAGGACAGTGACATAGCTGCTCATGCATTAAAGAGTTTTATTACTATTACAACTACAAATATGTCTCCTCAACATCAAAGTTTTTTTTTTTTTTGCCTGTTTTGAAGTGAATGAGACAAAAGGCAGCAAAAAGCATCTGCAGTCCTGAAAGTAGGGAATCCTTCCACATATGGTACATAAACTATATAAATGCTTTATATAAAACAAAACAAAACAAACAAATATATATATAATTTTATTATTTTTTTTAGGGAAAACAGTATTAATTTAGATGCTTGGTCATAATTATGGAACGCAGTCTGCAAATCTGCTGTGCTACCTGAAGTTTTGGCACCGCTCTGCCTTGTTTATGAATGGACAAAAAAAACATAATTGAGTTGATAATATTTAAGTGCTGGTGTCTTCTCAGCTCTCAGCTCTCTGCTGATGACGATCTACTTGTACCAGCAGCACATGACTGGAACACTAGCATGTCAGGGTCACTGGTGCTCTACTGAGAATAACTGTCACGCAGGTGATATATCTGCTGAATGGTGCTCCTATGATGGTCTGTTCAATGATGGATAAAAGTAAAGGGGCGCCAATATATTATCCATCCATGCCCTAGAAATAATAAAGGAAATAATGTAACTCTAGCTTCTAGCCATCAGTCACTCATCTCAGGCATCAATCGAAGATGAATCAGCGAGTAATATCAGGTGTGTCACACCACAGATGATTCTGAAGTCTTTTACTGTACGCGAACTTCACTCATCTCCAGCGAGGTGAAGAAAGGACGCGTTCTCGGATAACCTTCCTGAATAATTCGTCTCGGGACGTTGGACTTGTGTCCTAAATATCTAATGCGCACATGTCCGTGTTAAATCCCGTGCTCTCGCTCTAGGCTACGATGACAGTTTGACAGCAGAACACCTCTCCAGAATGAACAATTTATGAGCTCGATCGCTGATTTACGCAACAGTCCAGTGTGCAACATGAAAACAGTGTGGGAGTCTGGTCTCGCTGACATGTTTTAATTAGCATGCAATGATTTCATAAAAAATGGAACAGAATTGATTAAACCAAGGGATAAAGACAGAAAACGGAAAAGACCTTGAGAACAGCAAGGCCGAGACGAGAAAAAAAAAAGGCGGTTAAAAAAGATCGGAAGCTAATTAAGTTAACAAACATAAAAGGACCAAGTGGGGAAAAGAAAACCATTCTGACTAATAAAGACGAAAAATTGTGAGTTAATGCAATAAAATAATGCAGAGTGCAGATCCACACATTCTGCTTTGAAGCCGTACGCATTATTTTTGGATTGCTGTGAATCGTAGGTATATCATTAATGTTTATCGTCAGATGTATTTCATTCATGTTTTAAAGTTTTGAAAACTACCAAAAGTTAGACGCTAAAACAATGTGTAACTCATTGTGTTGTTGATTGTTTAAACGTCATGTCTTGTACCAAGCCCAAGCATTCAGGCAGTATTCTGCTCTCCACTCCAATCCAGTAGGGGGCGATATTGCACCAACTGCACATAAATTCAAAGCGAGAAAAAGTCTTCCAATTTAGATGGTTCGAAATTTGTATGTTAACTTAAATACTAAAACTGTGTATTTAAAAGCTGTACAGCAATTAAAAAAAATAAAGCTAAAATGAAAACTGACTCGTTGATTCAACAAATCATGAAATCATCAGCAGGAAAAAATATTTGAAAACTAATTATATTGCATAACTGATTTAATCATACTCGTGGTATTAAAATCACAATACATCTTTCTGGCTCTCTTACAGATGAACAAAAAAATCTAAATTGATCCACTTTTTGTTGACATGATAATAAATGCTAAATACTTAAAATTTCAACCAATTGAAATGTACAGTATGGAATAATTCATATATACAGTACATGCAATTCTAAACAAACTTATGCCATTATGTGAATAGTTTAGAGCCCCACCTGTAGGATTACAGAGGAACTGCAACATAGTACCACCTAAAACCCAAACATATATACTGCGGTACCTCAGCGTGTGAATATAATCCATTCCAGAGGCAAATAAAAAAAAAAATTTCACAGGAAATAATGTAAATGGAGATAATCCATTCCAGCCACCTAAAAATATTACCAATTTCATTTAGGCATTTGGCAGATGCTCTTATCCAGAGCGACATACATTTTTATCTCATTACACATCTGAGCAGTTGAGGGCCTTGCTCAAGGGCCCAACAGTGGCAACTTGGTGGTTGTGGGGTTTGAACCTGGGATCTTCCGAACCGTAGTCCAATGCCTTAACCACTGAGCTACCCCTGGCCCAAATTTCTAACACTATAATCATGTTTCATACAAAATGCAAAAGCAAAAAAAAAAAACACAAGACAAATATATAAACTCACTTCACTTGGCTATCTACTGACACAAACAAGTTTTGATCAGCTACCGGATGTACATGCATCGGGAAGTGCACGCAAACTATAGTAGCGGCTCACTCGTATACCAAAAATGCTTCGCATACCGAAACAAATTTCTTGGAAATTTTCATTCTTAGGATAAAAATTTGCCTAGGTACAACTGTAAATTAAAAATTAATTTCAAAAAATCATTTTGGAGTGTTGAGATACATGACTTGATACACAAAATAATTGCAATACATCATCTTGATGTTAGGCTGAGATACTGTATGTACAGATGTGACATGTACAGATACTGATGAAAATCATTAATAGAGTTTTAATGTTTTGCAGTAAAACAATCTATCATTTTATTATTATTTTAATTTAAAAAAAAAATGCCATTATAGCAAAATAATCAACTTTGAGGTGTTTTTTACTCACGTTCTGCTGTGAATTACTGCTTGGTTTCCCAGCAGCTGTTTGTGACGTTAGTGATAACTTCCTTCCAGATGCCGTACTTCTCATTCGGTTTGAGTTCATGCGATCAATAAAGTTCTTAAGCGAAGGCGTCTTATCATTCTTTATCTGCTGGTGAAGACAGCTGCCTGGGTATATATATTTCAGAGCTCGCAGTCGTGAAACGCCAAATGAGATGCATTGCTTAATTACGACACTATCTGAGGGCAAGCGTTTGGCAAGCACTCGGATATGCTTCAGCTGCTCGCGACAAACAGATGTTCATGCTCAGTCATAAGCGAGTATGCGGTATTAAACTGTCGGCACCGGAAAGAATTACAATTCTCGACGATAAAATACTGTCTTCAAATCTGTATCTTATGTTAACAGTAGTTTGGAGCTCGCTCTGTGGAATTCTGGGAAAATAATTACATCAAACGTGTCGGATTGTACTGCACCAGCGGTCATTGCTGTAATTAATAACGCATTATAGTGTTATAGGAAACGCTAGGTGCTGTTATCAACTGTAACGAAGGTATGAGATCTAGGGGCGGAGCTAGCAACCTCTGCTTCTGAAAAATGACTGGGATGGAGAGGTGCCAAAAAGTGCAGTTCCTCAAATGGCCATTAGGTTACTTTTACTTTTTCCAAAAGTGAGTCAATCCCCATTGATGCAGTGTCAAAATCGTTAAATCGTTCTATCCTATAACAGCGTGCGTTTTATTCCTTTCCCTACTTTTCTCTACTTTTCCCCTACTTGCTAACAATAGTCATTTGTTTTTAATTCACAAATCAACCGCATGTTATAATTGTATTTATTTCCAATTACATTTAATGCAATGGAGATTCCATTGCATTAAACAGGAAAATGTAGTTCCTGTTCTTACTTACATTACAGGAGCTAAACATTAAATGAACATCTTCTTTTTTATTTTATTTGCTTTGGTTCCTGTAAATGAGCTGTTACTATAGAAACAACACCGTATTAGTATTAACCCCTTTCTGACCAATTGGAATCAGCTGGTCAGCACTCGGTTATATTTCTCTCTCAATAAGAAATTATTCACTTTCATAAAACCGAAGAAACAGAAGCTTTCTCTCTCTGCGGCTTTTTATTTCACCAGAATATAAATTACATGATAAACATGATTAACCTTTAGCCAGGGGTTAATGCAGAACATTTGAACTGATTCGCTCATGTGATGAACTTCAACAATTACAGCGGAATACATTAACGACTCTGAGTCCAACACCTCCACCGCAATCTGCAGCCTTTTGTTAGAAAGTCAATAAATCCGTCTTCTGTCATTTTTATAGTCAGGCCTTCAATGCGCATTTGTTCATTTGGCAGGTGATGTTATCTACAGTCCCAGCTCTGAAGCCCAAATCTCAGCAGTCGAAGGTTATGGGTCTGGCTCAAGGGGAAGAGATTGGATCTGAAGGATTTGTACCCACAACCTTCCGGTCACTAGTGCAGAACCGGCGCTGCTGCAGTTTAAATGAGCATCTGGACGTCTTGCAAAGGAACATCTGCAGTCCTTGATAAGCTCTGAGTGTCACAACGGTACTCAAAAGCAAGACTTTGTTCTTAAAGCTTGGTTTAGCGTGTTAATCCTTGGGAGAGAACATAAATCTAAACGAGTGGGGTCTCTAAGGACGGGTTAGAGGAACATGACTGTAAAGAAACAGCATTAGGGTTGTAATTAGACCTTAAACCATATTGGTGATTTCAGGGTTTAACAGTTACATTGATCCGGGAAGCTTGTATATCGATATACAGTCTATACTAATGCATTCAGTAGTTCACATACAGTACACTCAGTATGGACGTGAATGTCATGACGAGATAAAGGATTGAAGTGTTCCTGAAAAAGCCATGGAATTTGCAGAACATTTCTGAATTAGTTTTAGGTTTTCTGAAATCAAGGGTTAAATGTTTCTTAGCAAGTTAAGGTAACAAAGGCAGACACTTTTCGTCACCATCAACAAGCTTCTGGTAGAATTCTGGTCTGAGATATTTGATCTCTCATCTTGCAGAATTGGAAATCTCTTGCTCTCATGACTTGAATTATAAGTACGCTCCACAGATTTGCTGTAGGATTAAAGCTCCAGAAGGTTCAAGTGAGCCTGCTTTGTTCATTCCACAGCCAGCTTTGATGTGTGCTTTCAGGCTCATTGTCCTGGTAGAACACTCAGATATCAGTCCACCTGATAATTTGAGGTTCTACAGAAGAATTCTGAGATTCTCCTCGTTCTTCATGATTCCAAACATGCTGTGCAATGCAGAACATCTTCAGAGCATGATGCTACCACCACCAAGCTTAACAGCTGCCTCATCTTTTCTTCTTCAAACATATAGTATGTCTGGGTAAAAAAATTCAAGCTTGAAGGTCTGGATTTTGGAGCAGGGGCTTCCTGTCAGTCCATGGTGACGTAAAACTGGCTTGAGTTTACACATTGATCATGAGGGTTCCTGCAGCTTCCAGTTCATTGCAGGTCTGTTACTTGGTGGTTCCTTGGTTGTTTCTGACCATCAGAACCAGTTTACTCTCAGCTGACGGGGACAGTTTGGGTTTTCCTCCAGATGTTGGCAAAATGGAGAGGTGTGTTGGAGACGCAAAGTTAGCACAAACACAGCCTAGAGACAAGTGGTCATGTGACTACATTACTAATGATTTTGTGCAATTTGCAACTGGCTCATTTAGTGAATCGGATTGTGTTAATATGATGAGTGTATGACTTTGTGAAGACAAACACAAACCTCAGATATGATTTATCACGAATTATGCAAATCGATTGTAAATGCAATGAATGGCAACAACTCTGTCAACATACCGCACATCTGGGAAGCTAATTCCACTGCTAGACAAATTATTAGAGTTAATAGATTTGATCTTAGTTTTTTAAATATATCTTAACCTCTCACTCACTCACTCACTCACTTGTTGTCTATAGCACTTTATCCTGGATACAGGGTCAGGAGGGCTGGAGCCTATCCCAGGAGACGGGGTGGGGTACACCCTGGACGGGACATACACATACACACACACACGATCTTTCATACACTATGGGCAATTTGGAACGCCAATTGGCCTAATCTGCATGTCTTTGGAATGTGGGAGGAAACCAGAGTACCTGGAGGAAACCCACCAAGCACGGGAGAACACGCACACAGACCCCGAAGCAGGAATCGAACCCGGATCCTGAAGGTGCGAGGCATCAATGCTACCCATGAAATATTTTGTAATAAACATTTTTACCATTGGTGTGTGCGTGTGTATGAGAGAGGGTGATATTGTAAAACCGTGATCATTTTAGGATCGTGAAACATAGCAACATCAATAAGGCTGATCATGGCAGCTCCATGCATCCTGCTCTGTATGTTTAGGGTGTGTTGTTTGCTCTGAAAGACACACACACACTGCTCCATTCAAACGTTCTGCACTCTTTCGATAACAATCATCAATCACGTTGATCACGTGACACCTGTCATGCCACCAGTTCATTGCATCTCATTTTTTTTTTTTTGGACAAAAAGTCTAGAAGCTCGCGTGTCATCAGCTCGTGCACTTCTCCTCTTCCAGCCCGAGCGCGCGCTCCCCTTTTTTCATCTTTCCCCCATTTTTTTCTTTTTCTCCCCCCCTCTCTAAACCGTGAAGCTCATTTTACAGCTTTAAAGCATTAACCATATCACCGAGATGGACTTCTGAGAGGCTCTTAGGTGCTGTTTTGGCACCTTGACATAACCGCGGCTTGAAAGCTGTAAACCAGAGGACAAAAAAAAAAAAAAAAAAAGAACAGAGAGATTCTGTAGATGGATAGATCCGCGCGGAAAAATCAATACATCACACCCAGACGGTATCTGATCATCACATTAACTTCACTTCCGCTTATAATAAAAAAAATAATAAAAAAGAAAAACATGACAGGCCGAGCAGACACCTGAGAGACATCTCCACACCCCGCAGTGCCTCTGCTCTCCATCAGCATCATCTCTCCGTCCTCTCCATCAGCACCACAGCACGCACACTTTATGGGCACACACACACACACACACACACACACACACACACACACACACAACTATATATTATTATTATTATTATTATTATTATTATTGTTGTTGTTGTTGTTGTGCAGAACAACTCATTTGCGTCTCATCACATCTCACCACGCAGGAGCTGATCCTCAAAGCGAAGCAGGCGAACATCAAAAGCGAAGCGTTTTATTGCAATTCAGAGAAAGTGCAGGATCATCATCATCATCATCATCATCATACATGCGCATCTTTCCTTATTCCCTGCCTATTTATGTCTCTACAGCATCACACACACACACACACATATGCAGTCGCTCGCACACTTTACCCGCGCGCCACCAGAATTCCGGCACGAACGCGCGCGAGCAAGAATAAAAAATGTTTTGAAAGGCTTTGATCTTTTGATCTTACCTTGCGCTCCTGTCTTTACATCTGCAAAGAGCTGAAACCGGCTACCTCCACAGCTTAGGCGTGTGTGTGTGTGTGTGAGCACAGTCCACTCTCGCTTCCAAACACACACACACACCAGCCGCAGCTCAGGAGAGGAGAGCTGATTGGCCGGGTGCGCGCCCGCGTGCACGCATGCAGAAGTACACTCTCTCTCTCTCTCTCACACACACACACACGTACATGCGCACTAAGTCAGCGTCTCATTTTAACCTGCTCTCTCTCTTACACACTCACAAACACACACACTGTCTTCCTCTTTCATCACTCTCACACTCTCTCTACATTTTTTCTAAACCTGTCTTTTCTCTTTATCCCTCTGTCTCTCCCTCCTCTCTCATTTCTCTCTTTTTGCCAACCTCTCTCTCTCTCTCTCTCTTTATGGTTTTATTTCTCAGTCAACCTTTTTGCTCTTCATCTTCGATCCCAGTCGTTCTCACACTCATTGTTTTTGCAGTTATTCTTTCTCTACACATTTTCTCATCATCAGCGCTTCTCATTTCTCTCAACACTTCTCAGTCGTCTGGTTTATTCCTCTTTATTCGTCTTTCTTGTTTTACTCATCCTTCCTCCACATGGTTCCTGACTCCATCCTGGTGTCCGTTTCTTGCTCTTTTCATGTTTCATGCCTTTTCCCCCCCTCTCTCTCTCTCTCTCTCTCTCTCTGTCAGTTTCTCAGCAGTTTTTTTCACTATTCTTTTTGCAAGTCAACCTTTCTGTAACTCTTTCATCGCT
>JAQMYG010000018.1:1615286-1626206 GCA_030014215.1 Clariallabes teugelsi
CCAGACTCTCACACACTCACACACTCACACACTCTCACACACACTCTCTCTCTCTCACACACTCTCTCTCTCTCTCACACACACTCTCTCTCTCTCACACTCTCTCTCTCACACACACTCTCTCTCTCTCACTCTCTCTCTCTCTCTCTCTCTCTCACACACACACACACACACATACACACTAATTTAACTCGAGATCAGGTCACATTCTGAAGTCAATACAGAGTCATGCTGAGGCAAACAGAGTTTTCCATCTGTTAGAATAAAGAGGATGAGAGCATGACTGATATGAGTGACATGAAAAAAAAAGAATCATGGCTCGAGGGGAAAAAAAACAAATAAAGAAAAAAACGAATCGTTTATGCTCTTAAAGGAATGTCATTTTAAACCCGGGTTCATGGTGTGCGAGTCTGGGTGGTGGGGGGGAGGGCGGTGATGGTGGGGTTGACTGGGGGCAGACGATGCCCGTGCCAAGGGAGCTGATGAGTAACCCGTGTCAACTGTGTCCAGAGCACTGAGAATCCCCAGCGTGTAGCTGGTACGACGTTTCCTTTCTATACTTTGCCAGTTTTCCATCTCTCTCTCTCTCTCTCTCTCTCTCCCTGTGGATGCCAGGGGGAGATTACGGCTGTCGAGTGAAATTACACCGTCGTCACCAGGAAGCCATTAAACACCACACACCATCTGTGACCACAAATATTTGCCTTCCGTGGAGGTGATACTCTGAGCTCTGAACAACGTGCTGGACACTAATTAGGCAGGACACCAATACGGGATAATCTTCATCACTGCTTCCTGATTAGTTCGTGTGTTAGCATGTGCACAATGCTACAACGGATAATTGCGTAATTCTGCGCATTTTGTAGTGACCATATGGTCCTGGACATCGAGTTGATGCGCAGAATGTGAAAGGATTTCCGAAAGCTAACTTTAACTTGTTCGAAATTTTGTGTGAAGGGGTACAAGACCAAGCTATCTGAGTTATGTTTTAATAATTTATCACGTCTATGTATAACTGATATCCATAAAAGTGCACTATATCTGAGCTTTCTATTAAGTGTGCTCTCACATACGGATGAAGTATCCTTATAACAGAGCTAATAACAGCAGGTTTGCTTTCACACTGAAGGATTTAGTTTAAACCATGAGTTGTTGTCGTGTCACGTTTGTACACACGGATTTGCATAACGCCAGACGTCTCCCTGTTTGCTAGGTGTTATTATTTTCCTTCGGTACCGACACTCACACGGTGCAGAACAGCACGTTTTGGACTCGCATTATGTTTCTTTTTTTTTCATCGCTCTGGAAAGCATACAAATGAGGAGGTGATGCTCTCAGCACTCATATTATGATAATGAAATTTTTAAAAAATTACACTCCAGTCTCGTGATGTCGGGTTTTATATATCAATGAGGTGTTCTGTGTTCTCTGCTCAACATAACGACACGCCCCCTCCATCTGGAGACAGGAAGTAATCTGACAACTTGAGCCAATCATGTTAGTCAATATGCAGTGCTGAGAATGCACCGCTTCCTCCACCTTTTGGCTGATTTAACCCCAGACCATCTGTGTGGTTTGTCAATCCATAGAGCAAAGTGTGCTAGAATTGTGTACACTTCAGTATACTCACAATCAGCTTTTAAAGGGCACCTGTGTAACCTATGATATAACATACACTGCATCATATGTTAAATAGGCCCAAAAAACATTTAGTCATGTTAAGCTATGTATGCAAAAATTCCCTGCTTTTTATCCTTTTTTATGTTTGCATTGGTCAGGATTTCAACAAGCCAATCAGATATTCCACACTAATGTGACATCATATATGCCCCTCCACCAGCTTGTCCTTGACTGTTTTCTGGAGGGGTGTGGCTCAGCAGTAACTCATTTACATAGTAGCGCTTTTGGAGGAGGAGTAAAACAGAAAAAGCTTCCAGGTGTGAAAAAAATGCATTAATTTAGTAAAGATGTCTTTCAGCTGAAGGATGGGACCTTTAACCCTTAGGGGTCGATGTCATCGTTGACAATGCCAATCAAATTTTTTTTTTTGCAAGTGTTTTTGTGAATGAAATAATATTGTAGCAATCCAGAAAAAAATATGTACACAAACAGTCAATTGTTATCTTTCCAAAAAGTTTATTGCCAAATAAAGGTTTGTTATTAAATTAATGTTAAAAAAAAAAAAAAACAGACAGTATGTCAGATTCCTTTCTCACAGGAGTTGGAGAACTGCCCCCACGCTTAGCGCTCCATTCACATGCAAGATTTATGTAAACGGCTCTATTCAGATGTAAGTAAATGCTAATTGCTGTGTTGTTTGGGGGAGTGATGTGCTGATGCATGCCAGTGTCCAATAGAACAGGAAGGGCTTGAATGAAGGAACAAAAACATTAATTATATATTTTCACGTAAAATATTCTTATATGTCAGTACCTCCTCTACTCATTAAAATCTAACTAGGGGTCCAAGCACTTGAAGTTGAAGAAGCTTTTTCATGATTCTTTTCAAAATAAATTTTCTTGGGATTTTCCTGATTTTTCCCTTTATTTCAGTTGTAGCCAATTCCCACCCGTCATCAGTCAGGAAGGACAACGTCTATCACACGTTTCCTCCAAGCCACGTGACACCGGCCGACAAACTGCTTGCTCATGCACTGTTGGAAGTGACGTAACACACTTAGGGGACAGCACATGAGCTCATAGACATGATTATCTAGAGTCACAATTGACAGGAGAGTGCTAGAGTGCCTCCCATCCTTCCCCTCTGAGAGTGCCCGGGCCAATCGTCTCTTTCTATTCACCCAGCTGTGGGAAGCTGTACCATCCCACGGGAATCGAACTCACGAGCTCTGGATTCTAAGGCAAGCTCGTTACCACTGCGTCACTTGGGGGCACTTTCTTCTTCTTCTTCTTGGAGGTCTACACACTTTAGAACATTGATTTGCCATAATTCCAAAAGTTCTCTTGGATGTACTGCCACCGACAGGCAAATTTTAGATTAATGTTGGTCTTCAATAGCTATTTCATTCATTCAAATTCCTGAATCCTGTGTAGGGTCATAAGTGGACTGGAGGCCATCCCAAGCAGCTAAGAAAACTCCCAGGATGCAGTGCCAACCTATCACAGGGCACACAGGCACGCACTCAATCATACACTTGGCTTCTGTGTATGCCTTTGGACTGAGGTGAAAAAGAAACTTGGAAGAAACCCAACAAGTATGGGAAGAACATACAAACTACACACACAATATGTTTACATGCACAGTTAAGCTGAGATATGGTTATGGCTCGACTAGGCCATTTAATTGGACTACTCTCCTTGCCACATTATACAAGCGTGTCAGGGGAATGAATTTATTGACTGAAGTATGTCAGACTCTGCTACGATTGGTGATTGGTGGAATATTTCTTCTTTATGCTCGTTAGTATTGGACCTTCTATTGTGTAAAGCTGCATTGTGACAAGGAAAATTGTGCTATACAAATATAACTGAATTGAATTGAATTAGATGTAAATGAAGTCAAAAGTGTAGTCAGGGAAGATTTGGAGGAAGTTATGAAGGAGGAAAGAAGGAAGAAATGACCAAATGAATGAACATAGAATGAAAGATAAAAATGCATGGAAGGAAGAAGCAAGGAATTAAAAAGTTCTGCCTAATAAGTAATGGTTGACCTACTGTATTACATCACACTTGAAAACATGGACGACTTTATAGCGCCGTAAATTTATGCTGCTGTATAACTGTTTACCTTATGGATAAATGAGATGCACTCAACCCCTCATGGTTATGTTATCAGGAAGCTGGCGACACCCTTGTATTGTTATCGGCTTCTCATCTATTCTGATTATGTGTGTGTGATTGAGTTATATGTGAAGGAGTAGCTCGATTCACAACCATCATTATCATTAACAGCGTGCACTAGTCTGACTTTGAGAAACTTAATTTAGCACAATTTCAGTCAGACTAACATTTACATTTATTTTACAAATCTGGTTTTACTTGACTAACACAATGTCATGTACCGTAAGTGTACTGTCAGACACCAGAGATAAGATTCAAACCCACGACCCTGGAGGTACGAGGCACCAACACTAACGATCCTGACCACTTCTGCCCTTCGGACGTCTCCGACATATCCTGGAGCCCTCCCGTCTCTGACTGGTTGCTATGTATGGCCCCGTGTGGTCTGCTTGGGATGCATGTGGTGACAGAGGACAGTTCCACTTGACCATGAAGACGCTCTTGGACTCGGCTGATGCAGACAGTTGTTCTCTGATGGCTTGTGACTGCAGTCGCTCAATAGTTCAGGACTGAAATTTCCCAGAACAGTTTTGTACCTGAGCCTCCAGTAATGAAAATGTTCACCTAAACACCTCCCTTGTTATACTGAACTTTCAGCCTCAAAGTACACAGTATGACTGCAGATCAATCCCTGCTATCTGATATTGCATAAATGAGTCTGGTTCCTCTCAAGGTTTCTTCCTATTGCCATCTCAGGGAGATTTTCTTTGCCATCGTCGTCCTCGGCTTGCTCATAAGGGACTATCTGATCATAATAATTTCTGCATATTTCCTTCCTTAATTTTTTTCTCTCCGAACTTATGTCCATAACTTTTTTGATTCTGTGAAGTTGCTTTGTCGAAGTGACTATTGTTAAAAGCACTATATAAATAAAATACAATTTAATTGAACTAAACTAACCATGTAAGCCTGTTTCAGATTGGCAATCATCATAGATCACGACACATCCATTAATCACTATTTAACATTTGGCCATATTCCAATGTTTTTGGCTATGGTTTCCTACAAATTTGCAACAATTTTACCCAAACTCAATTGGACAATCTTGAGACTTGAGGGCATTCCTAAATTATTTCTAGTAACAGAGGAATTAAATTATTAGAGCACTGACAACAAACAGAAAGTCAGCATGAATTTGAACAAACATTCCAGATGCACTTAGGACCACACCCTGGAGATCACCAAACAGCGCCTGTGGCGAGATGATGAAAAGAAATGATCCGAATGGCCATTAAAACAAAATAAAAAATATTAATCAACTGATTCATGTCTAAATTGCGGAATCGAACAGCAAGGAAGGAGTCATTATGTGGATGTCGCTTAGTGCTAGGACCCCTTTATTGCTCCTTGTGGCTGTAAATGAGGCCATCCTTTTGACAGTTTCCCAGAGGCCTAGTCAAACAGCGGTCTAGATCTAGATCAGTGTGGGTTATTTTGGTGTAATCACTCCTGAGTAATATGATTAAAGCTTAAAACTTGACGCTGACCTGGAATTCAGGGAAGTGTGCAGTTTAAAATAGTCAATATTGCGTTAACAAATTGAATAATCGTGGATTACGACAATCCGCCAGTTACGCCTTTCCTTTCGGAGCTGCTGAAATTTCTCAGTGGAAATTATTCTTTTATTCGATTAGACCAGATCCAGGCGATGTTATTTCCTGACGCTGTTCAAGCGGAAGCTCCGACTACATATTTGAACATAATTGTCTCTTACAGACAGTCCGTCTCGTGTAACAGGTCATCGCTGTCTGGATTTAATCACGTTACAGCAACCTGCCGATGATGTGTAGCGCGAGACGTACAGTATCACCACGATGAGATTTTAACCTAAGATGGAAGGTTTAAAAAAAAAAAAGGGGGAAATAATATGAGAATGCATAGCTCATGCATAAAGTGACCATTTTAGAAAAACATAAAAAAAAAATGTAAACCATTAAAACTAGAGAGGAAAGCAGAATGCGTGATCAGAAGGTCAGATCAGATGTAAAACAGGAAGTCTGGTCATCCTGTATTCGAGTCCTGTGTTTAAGTGCTTTCTTTTCTCCCCATTACACAGGCATCTGGTTAATGAAGCAAAAACAGGGAAAGGTAGCAGAAGAATACATTAGCTTGTGCAAACCTGCTCAGGAGCCTCTCTGTCAATTTCTTTAGCATTTATTTATTTATTTAACATAAGACTTCCTGATGATTTCTCCTGTTCCCTTTGACCCCCACTTTTCTTTTTTTCTTTTTTGTAACAAATCTCGGCACCAGGTTTTTTTTTTTTTTTTTAACGCTTTTCAGCCCAGAAGATGTTGAGATGTGAGGACTGTACCGTGATAGACAGACGAACAAATGCGTATGAGTCAGAGCTCCGTCGGATGGCTCACTGGGGTGCAGATACACCGGAGACGAGAGAGAGAGAGAGAGATGGAACAGATGGGACGTGAGAAACAAATGATGCAACGGAGGTGCGCACTGAAGGACGAGTCTGATGCGAGAAAGCGAGATTTGGGACAAACTGCTGAACAATGAGAGCTGTAAAAGTGCAGAGCTGCTGGATGGTGATGTAACAACAGGACGCAGGGTTTATTGTACAGTACATTAATGCGCTGGCTCTCATTCTCACATGCAGTATAGTAACACGGATGTGTAAAGTGGATGCTTTACATGAACGGATTAAAAGTTTTTGATCCTGATAAGATTTTTTTTTTTTTTAATTATGGAAGGAGTCTCCAATGTCAGCACTTTGTTATATTTAGAAATAAGGAGGTTTGTGGTTTTTCAGTAAAATTCTAAAATCCTTAAGGAACATTCATTTATTCATTCATTCATCTTCTATACTGCTTATCATATACAGGATTGCAGGAAGACTGGAGCCTATCCCAGAAAAGTACAACCTGGACAAGGTGCCAATCCATCACAGGGCACACATGAACCATTTTCAACACCAATTAGCATAAACTGCATGTCTTTAGACTGTGGGAGGAAACCCACCAAGCACGGAAAGAACATGCAAACTCCACACACACAGACCCGAGGTGGGAATTGAACCTTCGACACTGTTTGTGCATGGCGACAGTGCTAACCACTATGCCACCCTGCCACCCCTTAAGTAACATGATAAGGATTATTTTGCTCCTGTAGTTGTCTAGTGATTAAAGGATGACCTGGAGGCGTATGAGTCACTCAGGTTTTTGCAAGACCTGTCCACGAAAAACATTTTTCCCCAAAAGGAGAATTTCTTTTCCCCTTTATGTATTTCTTTCATGTCTATTTAGATCTTTTATACACCTTTTTGTTGTCATGTTGTCAGTACGGTGATGAGACTCTTAGCTGCAGTAAAACTTTTTTTTTTTTTCACACACGTTTTAAAGAATGTGATCGAATGTGAATGTCACTGCACTCGTTTTGTGAACATTCAGCACCTGATCCAACAGATAACTTGTCGCCAACTTGCGGAAGAGACGCAAGTACAGAATCTGTGGGAACTGTACACACACCCATTCACGATTTCCACTTACATGTTACAGGAACTCAGCTGGGAGTTATTGTCTTATTCCCCCGTACAGTCCTGACCTCGCTCTAAGACATTTCCACATGTTTGGCCCGTTAAAGGAGTTCCTGGAGGGCCGGGGTTTCAGACGCGAATCAGGCCGTCCGATCATGTCTCTGGTGCACTGTGAAAACTTTCTATCTTGATGGTGTCCAAGCACTAGTGAAACACTGGGATAAGTACAGTAGTGTATCAGGGGATTATATAGAGAAATAAATGGAGTTTTTACTTTCAGAATTTTATTCTGCACTGTTATCAAAGTCCCACTTTGACTTGGACACCCATTGTTGAAAGTCTGTCTGATTTTATAGCTGCTATAAAATAAATAAAAATGTCTTTCAGATCCAAAGATGGTCAGTGTTGTCTAATTAATCAACGATGCAATCTATAGTGTGATGTATTAAAGAACGTTTTTGTATCAGCTTTTTCATTACTGCTTCTGCAGGATACAGATCTCTGTGTTTCCCCGACATAAAGTGATATCGTGTTGGAATTCAGACCAGCACAGATCCTGAAATAATTTCCCCGAATTCTTCAGCGAAACCGACAATCTTGACGTCTAACACCAAATCGACTTTTTTTATTTTGTTTTTATTTCCTTTCCTCCAACTGAAACTTTCTTCTTATTGATTTTACTCTTCCCTTCTCACTTGGCAGGCGTGCTTTCAAAAAGTTCTGCTTTTATTTCCTTTGAATGATGACTCTCTGTTGTGGAGACCCGGAAAAAAAACAAAAAAAAAAACACTGTCTGCAGAATTGATGATCGCTTTGTAACTCTAGTGAAAGAGAGGTTTCGCAGCGCAGGATGAGGTCCTGATCTTTGCCATTACTCGACTTTTTTGACTTTCACTGCTGTATTGTTGCGTGTTACTTTATTTAAAGAATAGATTTGATTTGTTTTAATGGAATAAAGCTGCACCCAATGACCTTTAAGACATGCTTTTAATCCTTTTTTTATTCATTTCATTCTGCTTTTACACATCTAAAAGATTTAGACTTTCCAAAACGCAAATTGTGAAGATTTTATTAAATAGTTATAAAAGAATTTAATTTTAATTAGGAGCAAACTATTTCCAACCAACAAATCAGTGTAAATGGTGACAGGGTACAATACATTGGAAAGCTAACAAAATAGCTAGCTAACCTACTGTAGCTACCTTGCTAAATGAATATTTAAGCATTTTTGTTTAGTTTCACTCTTGAAAGCTTTCCCCCCTTTTTTTTAAATCGAGAACCCTAAATCAAAGAGTTCTCTTTCCAGAGAGACTTCCAAAGACAATCCTACCGCTTCTATTAAATGTAGCTAATGTTAGTAGTTATTGCAAGTTATTGGGCTGCTGGAAATTAATTAGATCAGATCAGATTATATTAGATTCAATTTGATCAGATTATACTTTATTGCCATTGTGGAAAGTGCATGTACAAAACCAATGAAATGAAGTTACCTTCTAACCAGAGGTGCATAAATTACTTATTTACAATTAATAATAAATGCAGATATAAGCCTATGAGGATACAGGAGTACCACCACTACTGTAGGTGAACTGAAAACACTGTTTATCAGTTATACCTCAGTAAACTGGTGACAGGAACCTGGACACCCAAAGCTCACTCATTCCCATGGGGACCAAAGGGCAGTCCATCTGGTCCGATCCCGCAGAAAAGCAGATCAACAGAAAAACAGTCCATGTAGGCCACGATAGAAAGGCGCCAGAACACCCAGTGCATCACAGCCCACCACACACAGGGTGAAACAAGCAAACCCAGAACCCAGTCTGATCAAGCCCCATGGGAAGGACCGGACAAACAAGTCCGATCCACAGAGGCCCCACCCGGCCACCCACAGCAACCAATGGATCCACTGCCAAAGTCCTGGTGCCAGACACCACAGCACCCCCAGAGATTCTGCAGAGACATGTCCTGAGGCTAGGCCAGAACTGTTCTTGTAAGCAAAGGGAAACCTACACAATACTGGACATAATGTTTCTGGGTTGCAATATTATGTCAAAATTGCTGTAATTAATCAGTGACAGGATTTTTTATTTATTTATTTATTTATTAAAATCTGAGATACTGCCAACAAAGTGTAAACTCTGAACACTACACCTTTACCAAACCACTAACACTGGAGGCTCCTTTCATACAGTATGTTCACGTCCCTCATGAATGAGCTGCTACTCTAGAAACAATATCCAATCAGAACGAGTGCATTAATGCTAACGTCAAAGCGGAGAGGAAACAAATCAACCGGAATACAAACCTCTATTTCTCACTCGCGTTTCGCTGCACTTCAACCTGTCGAGGGTTTCTTGTCTCTTTACTTTTTTTGTTCGTTCCCTTTTAATCCACTCGGGCAGGAACCTCGTATGTGACACAGTCAATTTATCTCAATTTGTCGCGAATGAATTTTCAACAGGGTTCCGTGGCCTGATGGCTCTAATTGCTGTACTCAGTCCCATTACAGAGCTAACGCATGACACCGGCAGTGCCGGCGCCATTAATCACACGGCAACACAATATCCATTCGGGCTAAACAAACAACAAATGCTAGCACTCGAGCCGCTTTCAGGAGCACTCACGGCAGCATCTGGTCCACTCGTGCTTTATGGCTGAACATCCAACAGAATCTGTACAAACGTCTGCTGAATTTAGATTTATAGCAATTAGTCGTGAAAGCAACCACTTGAAACACGCTGCTGGAGAAAAATAGAACAAACTGTAGGAATTAGCGAGAATTTCTTGTTTAATTTTACAAAGCTGGGTGTTTTATCACTTCATTATGGTCAATAATTATTCAGGAATAAACACGTGTTCATCTTCTCTACTTTTTCTGAGCAGAACCTACACAGCCTTGGATAAAATGACCATGACAAAGGTTCCAAATTCTCTTCTGCTGACATCGCAGGGACAATTTGAAGAAAATATTTTCAAATTCCTGAAAAATTTGTTCCACTTAATAATATTTTTAATTATGATTTTCCATGAACCGCAAGAGTCTCTTTTATACATTTTATACATTTGTGACATGTCTCACAGGTTCTAGAATGAGCTTCTTTCTTTCCCAAAGAGTTCCAGATTTGAAAAGATTTGACTCAACCTTAGGAAGAAGGTATTGCAAAGGTTTCCAGTTACATTGTCTTCAAGATGCCATAACGTTCTAGATTTTTTACATTGTATATATCTGACAATATAAAAGTGATTGTTTCATCATTCGTCAGATGGTTTTTTCCATGCTGTCCTGAAGAGTCCTCAAAGGTTCCAGATTTGCCCTTTTTGTTTTTAGATTTTAAAAAAAGGCTCGCTCAAAAAGTCCTCAAGAAGAAAATTTATGGGTTCTAGGTTTGGAAATGTGTTTTTTTCCCCCAGGGATGCCTGCAGTATATCAGAGAATATTACAAAATGTGTTATTTCCCATTGTTTCCTCAGTGGGTTCCTCTCAGAATGGCCTTAAAAAAAGAATCCTTAAAGGTTCTACATTTGGCTCTTTCTTTTTCTTTTTTTGTAAAAGGTGCACTGTAACAAATTGATGTAAATTTACAGGACTTTTTTTACAGTTTCCGACTGTTTTTTCGAAATACTGCACAT
>JAQMYG010000018.1:1641011-1652505 GCA_030014215.1 Clariallabes teugelsi
AACCTGCACTTTACCTTAAAAAAAAAAAAATCCAGACAAAAACAGTGTTTCTGTTTCTGCGCTCAGGCGCTGTGTGTGTGTGTGTTTTTTTCTCTCTTTTGCACGAGAGAGAGAAAATCCGTTGGCTCAGTTGTGATCACGTGACGCTTGGCGTCACAACAAGAAGTGCATGCGTGATACATGATACTCGGTACTCGTAAACCAAGACTTGTTCTTTTTTCCAAGTCAAAATTTATTAAAAATCTTTGCTTGTCTTGGGGAACACTCGCAAACCACATTACTCGCAATCCGAGGTTTCACTGTATATATATATATGTAAAAAAGTAGGAACTGTATGATTGAACTGTATAGAGTATGTGGAATGTGGTGCAAAGTTTGGACATCTTTAAAGTGCAATAGTTAGTTAACAGAACGAGAAATGTGCAACAATGTGAACTTCACCACGCTTTGTCACATCACAGCCACAAATGTATTTTATTGGCACTTTATATGACAGACCGACACAAAGTGGCTCATCATTGTGAAGCGGAAGGAAAATGCTAAATCTGAAAAGTGTGGCGTGCGTTTATATTCATCCCCCTTTTACTCTGATGCCCCTAACTTAAATCCAGTGGAACCGATCGCCCTCATTAGTGACCTAATTAGTAACGTGACAAAATATGGAAAGTTCACGGGACACAGTATAAATACTTTTGCATGGCACTGTGTAAACAGTGTACGGGCATCTGGTAATAAAGAGACCTAAGTTGATATTCTTCACATTATTTATAGTCAAAAAACAAAGTACAATATAAAAACAGCTATATTAAATATGCAATTAAATCTTCAAGAGAAAATTTGAAGGAGTGCAACAGTTCCATATCTGGTGGTCATGTTTAAAATTTACTAAAGTACATTATAGGACTAGGTAATGTTTATTATAGTCTGACAACTTCCTTCTAGTATTTATTTCCTGTATTATATGTTTATTCAGCTCTTTCTATCTGTCTTGTTTTTTTTTTTGTTATCACTGACTCTGCAGACAGCGTCTGCACTAATAATTCCACAGCACTGCACTGTCGGTTTGTGTACAAATAGCAAATAAATCTCTGGAATAAAATATCTCTTTACACTTGCTTGTAATTGATCATAAAGGGGAACTGGTGTGTAAAAATTATTTAATTTCTCCTTCTATACATCATCATCACTCCTCTAGCACTTTCACAAGTCGTGTTCACATGACCTGTCAGTCATTCTGCAATCAGACACGCCCACACATTGTTTTTTAGAGGTTTTATTGAAAAATAAATGACACTTTCTAGAATTTAAGACACTTGTTTAACGACGGCACTTCATCACAACCTTTCATTCCTTTTCTTTTCTTTTTTTTTTTAAACTAATGGAAAGCATTTAGCCAGAGGCTTTCAGTGTATTTCTGTCAACTGTTTTTTATTATTTTCTAGTATTGACTGCATAATATATAAGCGCAGTGTGTACTATAGTCATTACGAGGTTGTGTTTCCATAGAAACGGCTAATTTTCTGAGCTCTCGCTCTGTCAGAGTTTTATCTTAACATGTCTGTGGATGTTAATAAATTAATGAAAAAAATACGGAACCTTTTCCACACACCTACAGTACTGTACTGTCTGTTCATACTAACTTTACTGTAATTCATGGCGTATTATATTACATTAGATAAACTATAACCCCGCATGTGCTGTAGGTATGTCGTGTCTGTACAAAAGGAATATTTTTTTAATTTAAACCGCCCCAAGTCATGCGGGATGACGTAAAATTGAACTGCGTATAAATAAGAATTCGTATTTATTACGACTAACCTAATGTTGTCCACAAGAAATTAATATCCTGAGATTGTTTCTTATTCTCATTTTCAAGCAATCTGAGATTTTATTTTATTCTTTTTTCATTTCAATCCCACACTGTAATATCCTCCATGCACACCGTCGCACCGTCTCATTTTTCTCCCGCATTATGAATAATAACACGAACCTCTGAGCCTCAGTGACAGGTTTCAGAGGGAAGACTTCGTTCCTGTCCAACTGTCCAACTATAATACTTCTGATCAAAGGCGGCGGAGGATTTCTACTGAAACGTTTTACAGTCTCCGAACAAAATGCTTCCCTGAAAGTTCTTTGGGTGGTTAATGGTTCTAGATTTATAAAATGGAAGCAGTGGGTTTGGAGTAAAGACACAATGTCCATATTCTTTCTGATGAAAACAAAAAGAAAGTATAAACGCCTAAAACACTCTGTGTCTTGATCAGGAAAAAATTATCAACAATGAGAGTGATATTTCTTAGTTTGGTATAAGAGCAAGTGTTTTATGCCTCTTATACCTGGAGGTCGGAGGTCACTTTGTATATTTACTAAGTTACTAAACATAAGCTCATATGTCACATAGTGAGCAGTTTTATTAGAAGATTATTATTTTTTCTTTTACTTTTACTCCACTAAATCGTACAGTAAATATCTGAACTTTCTACTTGACTACATTTCTGCAAGCTGTTATGTTCCTTTATCAGAGGGACGTGTAGTTGTGTAGACGTGTACTTTGCCCACCTCTGCTTACACCACAGCAATTCACCAATGATTACAATGTGTGTAAATTTACAAATATGTTTTATCCATTTAGAGTTATACAATTACGGTTATGAACAACAGTTCACTCACCAACCTCTCTTTTCCTTCTTGAAAGAAAATTAAACTAATTAAAACACCACTTGTTATGTTTCCAAGAAACAAAAATTTCAAAATTTCAATAAAAGGAGACTCCTTCCTTACATGTTAAATCAACATAATTAATAAGCCTTATCAAATGTATGAGCGTTTACTATAGAAACGATAAGGTACTGTATTATAACAAGTCCACCCAATGGTGATCGTTGTGTTTATTCTCATTTTGTACCCCTCCAGTCAACATTCACACACTATGGGCAATTTGGGAACGCCAATTCGCTTAATCTGCATGTCTTTGGACTGTGGGAGGAAACCAGAGTACCCAGAGGAAACCCAACACACACATGATAAACAAGCAAACTCCATGCACACAGACCTGACACGGGAATCGAATCCAGGACCTGGAGGTGCGAGGCGACAGTGCCAAACACTACACCACCATTATAACACCATTATAAGTCACCTTGATAACTAGTGCATAAATGTAAACCTGTTATTTCCTGCTCCTGTTATCAAAAATTAATCAACACATTCTGACCAATCAGAATCCAGACTTCATCAACGCCGTGCTGTAGTTATTATTTAATGCTGCACAGTTTGGAGATGTCTCCAGACCAGAAAAACTATCACAACCCAACCAATCAGCGGTTTGGCTGTACAGCTCGTTAGCATGAGCAGGCCATGCTCTGCATCCTGCAGTGACTTCCTGCTGTGACTCCGCCCACTTTACCGCTGTCGTCAGCCTGCTGAGCTGAGAAAGCAATCTTTTGAAGTTTTCCCACTCATGTGTTGATTATTTCACAAACGTCTCATTCTTTTTCACCCCTTCACCTGCGTGAAGGTTGAAATGAAAGCAGGACCGAGCTCTTCTCAACATCGTTTTCTCTTTACACGGTCATGACATGCACTCAAAGCTGCAAGCAATTTTTTTTCCTTTCCTGTGTTTTTTTTGATCCTCTACCACTTCACATGTTTTAACCCCGGGCATCATTGTCTGTAATCAGTGGAGGTGGAGGGAAGCAGCCAGGAATATCAGTTTTTAAACCTCGGCTCTGCTTAGAAGCTCACAGCTCATGGCTCGATGAAATGACACGGAGAAGTCGATCCTGATGATGATGACGATGATGATGATCATGATGATGATGATGATACATGCTATAGAAGCTTTGAAAGAAAGAAATGGAGACAATTACGCAGAACCTTACATTCAGGGCAACACAGACAGGGGCATTCTTTAAAACCTCAGCCTCAGATAGATTTGATACAGTATGCTTGAACTGCAAATTAGTGCAAAAGTTTGTACCCCCTTGCTTTATGAGGGAAAAGAAAGCCTACATCCAGTTGCACGTCATCTTGAATAATTTAACTAGTTTTCTCAATTTTTGTACACATAAATAAGTATATTTTGTTATTCAATTCAAACTGCAATCAAACAACCAATCAATCAATCAATCAATCAATCAGTTGATCAAATCTGCCAGATTTATAAAAGGGTTTGCTGATTTTGCTTTGAATGATCCTCGCCTTAGTAAGCATTTTCACAGCACAGCTGATTCCCCAGTAACCAGGCATATAAAACTCCATAAAAGATAAAGCTCACAGAGAGCTAAAAGACAAAGTGATGACTAAATGATAAAATCTTAGTGTGTGATAAATCTTCCAGTAATTCTAGCCACTGCCCAGCCATTGCAGCTACCGCAGACACATATTGACTATTTCTCTTCTCAGGGAGAGCCATTACTTTTGTCCCAGTTAAATGGCCAGTCTTGTACATTTGTTTAGGATCATTTACTTGCTAGTCATTAATATGAAACTATTGAGTTTCACAGAGTGTTCTGAATAAATAATCGATTCCAACTTCACCCAAAGTTAAATTCTGCTTTGCTGTAAAGCCATCGTGTCTCAGCGTGTTGTGTCAGCGTCACGCTTCACACCCGGACGTGAACACACAACCACAACGACTTAGCGCAGTGGTCTTTGAGCTAAGACAGTGCAGCTGTCCGTGTGATTGATGAATCGGCTGCTGAGGATTCTGACGCCTGCCAGGACATACATTAATCACTGGGTTGACCTGGCTTTTAGCCAAAATCAGGGCCACGGGCTTGGACTTGTCCAGACCAACAGGTTTGTGTCAACTTAACAAGACAGGCCGGCAATCATTGAGTTTGGTGGCATGTCAGGTCCAGTGGTCCGTCCAAGCTCGCTATCTATCTATCTATCTATCTATCTATCTATCTATCTATCTATCTATCTATCAACAAACAATAAATTAATTGCTATACAACAAATCAAATCTCCTATAAATATCAATTTCCTAAAATTATTATCAAGTAAAATTTCAGATCTGTCAGCCCACCAGTGCACTGATGTCTTTACACAAGAACAAATAAATAGCTACAGAGAGGCACAATTGTGCAGTGGTAAGCACTGTGGTCCCGGACGTCGAGGGTTCGAGTCCTCCCTTCAGGTCTGTGTACATGGAGTTTATGTGTTCTCCCTGTGCTTGGTGGGTTACACCAAACTGGTGGATTTCTGACATACTGTAACATACTATGTAAGAAATGTCTAAAGCCTTAACGGGGTGAAAAACCGCATTTAGTACCTGGGTCAGTGCCAGTATCAGTACCTCAAGGAAAAATAAGTCTTTTTATATATTTTAACATTTTATGTTTAAATACTCCCCTCTCTCTCTTCAGCTCAATTCAATTTTATTTGTAAATTTTATTTATTTGTCCAACCTGCCTGTACCCACCTCTTCAACTCCTTTCCCCACTCTCCATTGTTCTGGACCGTTAACCCTATGTACAGTACCTGCACCTTCTTTACCTCTGCTCCCTGTAGCCTTGATTTTCAAAAAAACATCACAAACATAAATAAATAATAAAAAAAAAAATTATAAACCTGGAAAGGGTCTTAATATTTTTATTTTCCAAGTATTTCAATATGTGCCTTAAAAAGAGATAAAGTCCAAGTAATAAATAAGCCCAAAGTAAACGACGTTTACAACCATTACCCCATTTTTTACTTTCTATGGAATCCTGCTAATTTAAAAAAAAATATATTGAATAAAAATTCACATCTCCCAGGCAACCACGATACAGTCTTTTTATTCTTTATTTTAAACTAAAACAAAAACAACTAAAAGCAAACTAGGTTACTGGAGCGTAGTCATTAAGAGATGCCTGGAAGTCTATACCATTGACTCTGCTTTTGCACTGATGAGATCATCCATTTCTTCAATTCCAATCATTACAGAAATCAAGCCCTTGGCCAGGCCACCATTATTTACAGATAAAAGGTCTTAGTAAAGCTTGTCTTTCCTCGAACTTGAGCTGAATGCATGCGTTTCACGTGACTGTTTAATGCTTGTATTGATTATCAGGAACAGACACTTATCTCATGGTTTAGTGTTTTCAGATGGCTCGCTTCTTGAAATCATACCAGTGCAGTACACCACTTACCAAATTACCAAATGTCACCAGTAATGATCCAGATTATATTTTCAGGCATATATCATAGCAAGAATGATGTTCTACAATAGCTGTGTAAAATAATGCAGTTAACATGCATAGACTTGATAATTATGTTTGCTTTGTACTGATACAATGGTTTGCAATTAGTCAAGGCTATCAGTGGTTTAATTCACTTAATTATTCAGGTGGGGAAGTCATTAAAGACTAATTATCATTTTAATTCTAATTTTAATCATTTTAATTCTTTCTATTTTATATGCATATGTAAGTGCCATATATTTTGAGTGTTGGGACAAAGTAAACAGAAGATAATGGCTTCAAGGAAAAGTACATTAATGTACATAATTAAACACCCAGAAAGATTTTATATAGCCAACCTTGGCATAGAATGAAGTACTGCATTTTCCTGAGGTTCCTCTGGACCATGAAGACCACATACCAATGAAATACTCTCTCCCTCTGGACCAGATTGATGTTCCCACCTTTATAGTTCCGCTCTATGGGAGACAATTTTTTTGACATTTATACACAAGGGAATATTTTAGCAGGTCACCTTGATCGTCTCTCAGTAATGTCTGGGTAGTAAAACTTCTCTTAGAGGAGACCAGCCCTGGTGCTGGAGCTTGTACTGCAGGTATGAAACTTTGGTACTAGTTTGGTAGAACAATTAAAATGTATGCACATCATTGAGGACATTCTGCGAGGTCCTGGATCACCTGAAGCTTCTGCAACTCCCTTTGTACAGTAGCACTCCTTGGGATAACTAAACTGTCAATTAGTTCTTGTGTTATATATGACAGTTGGTAGTTAAGAACCTGACCACAGCAGTCCAGATATGTCCTGAGGCTTCTTTGAGAAATTAGTCAAAATGCCTGAGATTTAAGTGATGGGATGCTGGCCCAGTTTTCAAAGGATTATTTGATATGATCTTGATCTATTTTTAATGGATCAGAGAAATTAATTATGAAGTTAGGCCATTGATCTATCTTTCAGCTACTTAATTAATTAATTGGATCCAGAGGCTTTATCATTGACGTGCTGGTCCATATTCCAGAGGCTTTATTGATGAGGCTTTGGATAATTGTTCAGTCCAGTTTCATGAATTAGAACTTGGTCCATATTCCAGATGTTTTATTTTTGCAGCATTGCTTCATGTTTAAGAGGTGTCATTAATTAGGTATTGATCCATAAATAGAGGCTTCATTGATGGGGTTTTCGTCTGGATGCTTCATTGATAAGGGGTTGGTCCATGTTTCAGAGGCTTCATTGATGAAGCACTGGCCTTTGATTCAAAGGATTCTTCGATGCAGTTTTGGTTCAGATGCTTCATTGATGAGTCCTTCCAGAGACTTGGTTAATGAGTCACTGGTCCATGTCTCAGAGGCTTTATTAGTGTCACAGGGTGCATATTCCAGAAGCTTCTTTGGTAAGACTAAATGGATGGGCATTGCTTAACCCAAAGACCATTACTAATCCTTCCTATTGCCCTTAGGTGGTGCAGAAATTCCACTACCGCTCATTCTAAATGAACGTATAGGCTTAGTAGAAGTGTGGCCTGGAACAGACCTTGGATCTTTGTATTTGCCTGTGAATAGAAGGCAAGAATGGCAAACTGCAGCATTAACCACTACCTTACTCATTACTCAATAATTAACACAAAACTTTTGACTGCCATATGTCTTTTTAACAACTACAACAAAAACAAAAGTCCTTCATGACACCCTTTTTTCCTTGATTCCCTAGACCAGAACTAGGAAGGTACTTATAGTCTCATGGTTATTAACCAGTAGCTTGAGCTTATAGATCAGTCCTTGTAATATTGTGTCTGTTCTTTGTCAGATTTATATGTTGGGATACTGGTGCTGAAATAATGGAATCTGGAGAAACTGTAGTATTGGAGCAGGATCTAAGGAGATATCTGTGTTAGGTTTCTACATTTAATGTAAAATATGTCAGGGTCTAAGAATACTACCACGACATTGATACTCAATATTCGAAAATGAAGCAGTTAGTATGTTCCTGCTGTGCACTTAAAGAAAACGTGTTAATCAGAAACAGGATATTTATAGGCATAACCATGATGTTAGCCATTTAGTTATTGTACTGTAAAATGAGTTTGAATGTTATTTATAGCTTCACACACAGCAGTGGTCTAGATGTCGCAGATGTAGCACCCGTCAAGTGATAAGTGTTATAGGTTTTGCAAGGCTTAAAGACAGCAAAGAACACATTGTGCACTCATGTCTGACGTCTCGGTGGTTAAACATAGAAATGTCAGAGATGTGTGAGGAGGAATAAAGCGAAGAGATGAAGACAGTAATTGCGCAGAGTATAAGCCGTCTCTTTGGACTTGGAAGCGTGGAAACGTTTAATGAATGTGAGGAAAGGAGTGCACTTAGAAGGTAAATAAATGCAGAGGCCACCGTCAGCACCTGCTTCTTGTTTGGATAATACATCCTCCTTTGACTGATCAATAATGAGAATGCTATTCATCCATCAAGACTCTTCAGGCAGGTCAGCTCCCTGGAGGAAGGCATCCTCAGACATGCGTTTAGATCTAACAGCACGGGTTAATGCAATGTTAAAGAGCAGCATGGTGGAATTCTGGATTCTGGTTGGTCAGGAAGAGTTGACTGGATTTATAGAGCAGCAGCTATAAATCAAAAGTTAACGTGAAGGTGATCGTCTTATTTCTATAAGAAGCGCTCATTTGGGATGGATTACATAATTTTTTTTCATGAGAAGGAAAAATCTATTAATTCTGAAGTGGTAACAATTTGTTTAAACACTTTGATATTCGATGCATAACATGTACTGTAGCATTTCATTCATTACATATTTTCTAAAGGCATGAAACAATCCTTGCATCATCACTGAAACAGGATCCGGGTTTGGTGTCCGGACAGAGAGAAAGTCGCTTTTGTCAACCGCGGCAAAACAAATTTAAAACGCAACATACATCTATGCATGATGAATTCAGCTCTTGATCCTTGCTCCTTGCTCACACAATAATACACCATAGCCTCCCGTTCATCTTCAGCACTAAGTGCTCGCCTCTGGTCAAATGGTCCATTACTCTAGCTGGCCCTTTCAGCACCCTTTCATTACCTGCTTTATCCAATTGGACCCGATCCAGCCGCCTGTGCTGTACCAAGGTCACATGGCTAATGCAGTTTATCCGTCCTCGCTGCAACTTTGCAAAATAAAATAAATAAATAAATAAATAAATGTCACTATAAACTTGCACATTCAACTGATTTGTGCTAAAGCACCAAAGATCTTATGCTTTAGGCACAGCTATTTTCCCTGGCTAGGTCAAAACAGGACATTTTCTGCACTCTGGCTTGTGGCGTAAAGTTGCTGGAGTGTCGCAAATAGTTCAAGGTTGTTAAATATAAGTATGAGAAGGGAACTGGGTGGATTTACTCACTTTATTGGCTCACTTATGAATTTATGATCCACCATGGAGTTTAGAACTTCTAGCTGTTTCTCACAGATTAATTGGATGTTTCTGTGAGCAAAATCCCATGAGACACATACCAAAAACTTTTTAAAGGCGACCTATTATGCAAAACTCACTTTTTAGTCATGTTTTGACATTCAGAAGCGTTTCCAGTGTGTGTGTGTTTGTGTGTGTGTAAAAAAAAAATCACAGCTTTTTGTCCTTTTTCTAAGTTTGTACTGGCCGGGATTTAAATAAGCCAATTACATTTCCCTCCTGTTGTGACATCACAGAAGAAGTGCCGTTATCCGTGACTTGTTGGTTATTCAGCTGTGCTGTTCTCTGGAGGGGCGTGGCTGATCAATATCTCATTTAAATAGACATGGAAATGGTCTGTTTGGAGGAAAAGTGAAATGAATACAGGTTGAAGTATCAAATCACAATATAGGACCTTTACTCGATATAGATTTTGAGGGTAGATTGATTTTTCTGATACTGTTTGTACATCAGGTGTAAGCAGATCATAAATTGTAGATGTCAGCACCACTTTGCTTCTTAAAGTCAAACAAAATGGATTACACAGCGCTGCTTGCTAACGAAAGCTAACATAAGGCGAGGATTCGCCGCGCGGTCGAGCGCACCGGCCCGAGTTTGTGTTTGCAGATGAGCTTGTGCGACTCATTCTCGTTAATTGTAAATGACAGCCAGTGGTTTTACCTAACTCTCAAACCAATTAGAGACCGAGCTCGGTCGAATCTGCCAGAACAGAAGTTACACGAGTCCGAAGGTGCCCGTTTTTACAGACGCCTCGCTTTACTTCCGCAGCTATGTTCTGTGTCATTAACGGACCGGCTGGAGTCTGGTCCTGATTGAACATTTTCATACAGATTGTTTGCTTTATGACAGAACTAAAAAAAGATGGCATGAATAAAGAGCTTTCATTGCGTTTCGGTTTGACAAATTCATTGTCTTTATGGAATTTCATACAGTACAGCACACCGCCTGCTGTTATGAAACTGGATATGAAAGTTGTATAACATGATTTCGAGCGCCATGTTTTGATAACCGTGAAAGAATGAGTTTTATATAAAGCAATCCATTTACTCAGGGAGAGCTGGCTCCTCGATATCAGTCCCAGCTTCAGTTCTCTCACTGATTAATTTTGGGTTAAGAAGGTAAGGAAGAATATGCAAGACTGATTAGTAGATTTTAATCAAAGGTGATGAGAGATTACCATTTTATTTCACCTGCTAGCTTTTAAGGAAAAATAAATGAACATGCATAAATCAATAATACTGACAAATGGGATGTGATTGTTCTCCTATTAAAAGACTTTCTCGCTTTGACTTTCTCTCTCTCTCTGTCTGCTAATTAAGGCTAATGCATGCATCATCAGAGACACATGAAGCCAGCCATCTGCATCTTTTCAAAATGCTGCATCATGGAGAAGAGCAGTACCCTCAGAGGCAAGAGCTTTACGCACTCTTCCGCATACACGAGTTCACACATGAGCCCTTCACACTCGGGCAGCAAGGCCAGAATTCCTCTCTTGGACTCCTTTCCTCATATTACTGTGACATCATCGGGATTTGACCTCAGAGATGGTAATTTTTAAAATAAAATAATGACTATGGTTCTCAATAAATGGCCTGTGATGGTGTCTCCCTGCCTTAGGACAGGATCCAGGCCTCCTGTGATCTTCTAAAGCAGGGGTGTCAAACATACGGCCCGCGGGCCGAATACGGCCCACTAAGGCGTCCAGTACGGCCCGCGGGATGATTTGAACAATAATATTAAATATCAAATCTTTTTTATTATCATTATTATTATTAGTAGTAGTATTAAATAAAGTCTATGTCCGGGTATTCGCTGCAATATTGTGTTTGGTTTTATTCATTTTTTT
>JAQMYG010000018.1:1691941-1702062 GCA_030014215.1 Clariallabes teugelsi
AGAATAAACTACCCGCCAAAGTGGCTAGTGAGACTAAAGTTATTACCCGCCACAGCCGAATTTTACCCGCATTTGGCAGGTGGGCGGGTGCCAATGTCAAACCCTGTGAAAAATGTTTTAGAAAGTGCAATTATATTATATACGTATACTGTACATAATCATTTCTTATATTTGAAATAAAAAAGTGAAATGTTAAATAATAAAAAAAATAGAGAAATGTTACAAATCTCCAAAAAGTGAAAAAAAAAAAAAAAAAACGTTAATCTGTTATAAGGTTTGTTCTTTCAAAGTTAAACAGAATGTTTTAAATAAACTATTTATTTATTTATTTACATTTGGGGATAAATTAATGATAATGAAAAAGTAAATTTGTAATAATAGCTAGCCCATTCTTTGTCTTCTTCCACTATACTATCTACTTATTATAATTATTATGATGATGATGATGATTATATTAATACTATTGCTCTTGAGCTTCCAGACGATGTGTTTCTCGGCTCGCTGTCTGACAGGACACATGGTTGTGTGATATCAGAGAGACTGAACACCCCGTCAGCGCTTCACATCTCCCTTGTTCTGGCTGGTGTATGATTCAGATCCTGTCGTATCCTCACATAAAAGCGCAGCGTTTTCTCTTGTCTCTGTGCCTCGTGGCATCGGGGCATCTCTTCCTCCGCTTTCCGGTCTCCACTTCCTCTCTTATCTCGGCAGGAGCTTTCAGTTCCTCAAGCTCTCACCGTTGCATCATGTCAATGCACGAACTGAGCTGCGTTTCAAATTCCAGTCATGTTGTCAGCAGCTGCATTAGATCCTCCGCACTTCCTACACTCCGCATACAGGCTGCGCACCTCGCTCGCCTCGACACACCGCGTTCTGAGCGACAGTATTTACCCACATCATCCGTAGTGTTTATTACACGTGTACAGTGCAGCTCTGAGTGAGTTCTGGATTCTGATTGAACTGAGGGATTTGGAGCGCTCCGGTGTCAGAGCTTTGTAACAGTCAGAGGTAAAAATATACGTTTTGTGAAATTTTCAGGACATAAAAGTTTACAATCTGTGGGTCTGCATTTCAAAAACATGGAAGCTCATGGAAAAAACATAAAAAAACATGTCACATCTTTGATTTAATGTCTTCTTGTCTCGATGTCCAACTTCAAGGAAGTGAACTCCAGAGCGTTCCTAACCTTCTCTACACTCTTCTCTAACTTGTATACTGTATGTCTCACTACCATACTGTGTCTATAGAAATTAAGGAAAGGTACTTTTTTTCTGTACATCATTCAGAACTCGTAATTTCAATGACATCTTTACGTTTCATACACTGGAGGACCAGAAACCAGTCTCAGAAACATGTTCTGTCTGTCTGTCTGTCCAGCCAGAATTTGTCACATCATCACGCTGTGAATTTGAGGAAACTTTGCCAGTCTTTCAGGATTTACCTGAAGTTAAATCTGCGGCATAAATGAAATCAAAATGTCAAGTAGAAGTGAAGCAGTTTTGTGCCAAATCCCAAACTGTACTTTTCGACAGCGTACTGCGCATGCGTCAAACTGTGGGCGCGTCTTAAATCAACCGCGGAACAGAATTTACTGAAACTTTTGCAGCACTTAGATATCTGCCTAAAGTTTCACCTGCACCATGAGTGAAATCTTATTTTGAACAGTTATGTGTCGGATTTACAGTAATAATCTACTTTACAAAATTGTCTCTGTGTGAATGAGAGTACATCAGAATGTACAGTATTATGTTTGGCACCTCCAATTTTTCTAGTTTTACCACTGCTGGTTTTGATTCTCCGGTTCCTCATTTAAGCCAAGCAGTCAAAATTTTGGGGTTGACTTTAGACAGCAGTTTAAACTTTCAGACACACATTGACTCTGTTGTCAGGGCAGGCTTTTTTCATCTTCGCCTCCTTGCAAGGTCAAACCCTTTTTGAATCAGAGTAACGTGGACAAAGCCATTCATGCTTTTATTAGTTCGTGGCTAGACTACTGCAACGCACTTTATGTTGGAATCACTCAAGCTCGTCTACATCGCCTGCAACTTGTGCAAAATGCTGCGGCTTGTATGCTGACCAATAATCATGAATATAATCACATCACACCAATCCTGTATTCCTCCACTGGCTTCCGGTAACTTCTGGATTTAGTTTAAACTTTTGATGTTTGTTTTTAATGTGATTAATGGTCTGGCACCTTCCTACTTGTGTGAGACATAAGCTTTTATCAACAAAGTAGAGCCTTACGTTCTGCTAACCAAAACCTGCTCATGGTCCCTCGGTCAAGGTGCAAACAATGGGGTGATCGCTCCTTTACAGTGGCTGGTCCTAAACTCTGGAACTCCATCCCACCTGAGAATGACTTTTAATATTTTATAATTGTATGTTTTTTAAAATAATTTTATCATTTTGTTTTATTTATTATTATCATTATTATTATTATTATTATTATTTATTATTGTTATTTATTTATTTATAATTATGTTTTATTTTGTTTTTGTATTTTTTATTTCTATTTTTATTGCCACTTTATTGTAATTTTTTGTGCTGTGAAGCACTTTGGTTCAACTTAGGTTGCTGTAAAATGCTATAAATAAATAAATGTTGATTTGATTTGATACTTTAAAATAATCTACTAATGCGCTACTTGCTCAATGTAAACAAACACCTTCACCAATAGATATTAATTAGAAAAGCTAAACTGAATATTTGTACTGGGATTAGTTCATATTTTCACTTTGGTTGGATTTAATCTTACCCTTACCCTCAATGTTACAGAATGTGATTTCTTTGTATTAATAAGTTAGACAGAGAGTTCTGTTGTACAGAAAGACAGACAGGCATGTACTGTACGTGGGCTTCAACCTGAAATAATAATAATAATATCACTGATTACATTAAAGATCAGCAGATTATTAATAGCTTTAACCTTTTAACTATTTCTACAGAATCTTTAACCATCAATGACGTGTACTAACGCTGGTTTCTCACTGCATTATATATCCCGTATTTAACTAAACGTAATCTAGACATCCAATGGCTCTCTCAGGAGGTCTGTAGAAATCCTGACCATGCTGCCATCCAAGCTGTAACTGTTCCTCTGGATCACCAGCTTGTTAGAAGTTTCCACAGAGACTTTCTTAGCCTTTATTAAATATAGAGCATCTGAGCACGCTGCTTCAATTAGCCCTGATTGGGGTCGATTGTTTATTCATGACGTGTTAGGTAAAAGCTTACTTATGGGATCTGCGTCCTTTTCAAGTGCTCTAAACACGCTGCATTCAAATCCAATCCGTAAATTTCAGCTGAAGTGCTTCTGAAGGCATATTAGATCAATCATGCGTCCGCGGCTATGTGAGAGATTTTGTAGAACGGTGAGTGTTTATGCCCCGGTTGATTAAAGCTCACACGTGGCAGGGGGTCCATTTCTTTTTTTTTTCGTCTCAGAATGAATATCGGAGAGAATGTTAATCATGAAGAATATTCATGTTCAGAGAAAAATAAGAAAAAGTCTATGATGAAACATGTGAGGTACAGTAGCAATAATTTTTACCTTTACAAAGTAATTAATTTTGCATTATTGTATTAAATTAATCACAGCACTTTTATTAAGATTTAAGATTTATCCTTTTTGTGTAATCATATCTCTGTTGCTGTCTCTACTGTAGCTGTAAATTTCACTTCATAAAAGTGTTATAAAGACAAAATTAATCGACGACTGCACAGAAATTATTACTTTCCATAATGTTTGTGATATTTCTGTTGCTTACAACAATATTAAAATATTAATTTAGGTTACAATTTGTATAAAATTACAAATCCCTGCAAAAAAGTTTATTACAAAAAAAAGCTTTTTGAAATTTTCATGAATGTTTCTAAAATTTGTACTTAGTCACATGATTAAAGAAACAGATGTGAGCGAAGAGTGAGAGATTCTGCTAAGAAGTGACGTTCATACAGGACAACAGGTTGAAACGTAGAAAGAACACGACTATTACACATTTGGCATAAATTTGCATAAATTAATACTTAGAAATACCTTACATTTGGAAACAAGAAAAAATTGCTTTTATATATCTGCATTGCATTTATTTTATACATTTATTTTCACGACAGTGAGTCAAAAATTGTCCGCACTCTGGCTGTACGGTATTTATCTGGCTGAATCTGTTTTAATTCACTTTTTAAAAAGACAAATGAATAATTTTTCGAGATAATCACCTTCCTTTTTAATACATTTTGTCTTTCTGTCAACAAGCGTTTGTATTCCCCCCATTAAAATTTTTTTATTCTGAGCTGCGATTCACAAATGCACAGATGTCTTCAGTTCTTCATCAGAAGTGAATGTTCGTCCTCGTAGTGCCAAACCGGTGAAAGTCTAGAGTGAGATCAGGACTATAGAGAGGACGCTTTAACACCTCAGAATGTCTACAGTGTGGAGCAGAAGTGTGTGGACATGCATCGTCATGCGAGATCATGATGCACTTAGGAATTGGTCCTCTGCATTTAATCCAAAGTTTATTCTTCAGCTCTTTAACAAGCGTCTCACTGTAACGAGCACTGTTGATTGTTAATCCTTTTTCCTGATAATGTTCCAATACTTCTGGCCCTTGAGAATCCCAGAAAACTGTGAGCGTTGATGAATTCCCCATCTGATGGTCGACTTTTTAACTTTTTCTCGGTCTGTGATTGAGGATGTTTCTGTTTCATACACTGCCGTTTACTCTCAGACTCGTAGTGATGAATCCGTGTCTCATCATTGGTAATGATTCTCTTTAAGACACTTTCACCTTCGTCAGAGTATCACTCCACATTTTGTTCTCAGATATCCAAATGCTTCTGTTTACACTCTACTGTGAGTTGTTTTAGCATCAGATACACCCTCAGACTATGAGAAGACCTTATTCTGTGCAGATGTGTTTGATTCTGTGCCGGGCGTCCATTTTTGCTCACACTGCAGTTACAAATGAACTGATGTAACGCGTTCACACCGGCACAGCAGCGATGGGGCGACAGAAGCCTCAAACGGAAAGCGCTGAGAAGACCAACAGAAGATTTAATGTAACCGGAGTGCGGATCATTCTTTGACTCGTGCTTAAATTAAACCTTTACAGGTTGGGTGAAGACTATCACCTGCTTTCTCTGCGACATGTGACAGCTGTATCTTTTCAAACTGGAGCTCACACAACACTGGAGACAATGTAACACACTCGGAGCAAAGCGCTACCATAGCGTGTGTGAGCTCAGAGACGTCCGTGATTGGCACATGTCACTAAGATTTGTCACAATGTCACAAACTTATCTCTAGACATTCTGACTAAAAACACATAAAAAGCCTTGCGGTGTAAAAAAAACATTATGGTGTGATGAAACGGAGGTAGTGTTTTTTTTACAACCACAAATCCGGTTCATTTCCTTTACATTGCAATTACAATTACAGGGATAATAATTTAAGTTTTTGTTAAAAATCGCATGTTTGTTTTTATCTGTTTACAGTTAAAAAAGTAAATCTGCTATTATATTATCGCAGCTGTAAACAGTCCTTTCTCCTCACATGATACTTTCTCGTCCTCTTGAAATTAGACAAGAAGCTCTCAGCAGGCTGTTTGAAGCTGAATTTACAAGCTAGAACTAATTTCATAAAAGCTGAAAAGCTTAATCACTAGGTTTGATTATTCACAGTTGAAAACCGAAGGTTCAAAGCCGAACATGTCTCAGCAGGTTTAAAGTAAAAAAAAAAAAACAATATAAAAAAACATTAATAATATTAATAGTTTCTGTCTGAACTGATTCTTTTTCTCACATATGCCAGACTCAAATCTTTTCCCCGCTCAGAGACACCCTGTGCTCGCCTTGGTATCCTGTCATAATAAAAAAGAAAAAAAAAAAAAGGAAAAGGAGAGTGAAAAAAAAAATTGTGTGATGTGCATGTGTCAGGTTGCAGCACGTCAGCCTTTGCTGCTGAATGCTCAAATATCTGTCGTGAACAAGAGCACACATTTTCAGAAACAAACAGGACAGCGTGCAAAAATGATATTTATTTATTCTTTTTTTCTTTGAAGAAAACGCGAAGCCTTAGAATCAGAGCGTATACATTTGAGCAAAGTAATCAGCGGAGAATCGGGGAATATGAGGGAACAGTGATGCGTGACTCACATGTGATTAGAAAACACCCACACACACACTTTCTTCTAAATTCCGATGCACTTTTCCACCAAGTGCTGAAGCTCCGAATGTCATTAAAATGCATATGAAGGTAATATTGGATGAAAGAAAACCTTTTTCTCACTTTGAACAGATGAAAATCTCTTTCACACACACAAACACACACCCACCCACACACACCCACACACACACACAGATCAGCCATAACTATTTTATCCCAGTAAACTGGCGACAGATGGTCACACAAGCCTCACCCACGTCCACAGAGATCAAAAGCCAGTCTGTTTGGTCCAATCCATCATCAAAGCAGCACAATAAGTGCTACTCATGATAGAAAGGCATCAGAACACCCAGTGCACCACAACCTACCGTGCATGGGGCCAAACAGGCCTGGCAGATCTGACCTCCGGGCCCATAGGATATTTCAAGCAAACAAGTCAAATCCACGGAGGCTTCACTCTACAACCCCCAGCACCCAAAGGATCTGTTGCCAACGTTCTGGTGCCAGACACCAAAGCACACCTCCAGAGACTCCTGCAGAGCCACGCTCAAAGGGGGACAAGGGCAACCCAAAACCTTAGTGGTTGCTCCGATGTCCTCCCGGAATTTTAAGACTTACTGGTTAACTGGAGTTCCTACCACGGTTGTAAAAAATGGCCGTAAATAATGGGGCCACAGCCCCTTGTTGGACTATTCAATTCAATTTTATTTGTTTAACGCTTTTAACAATTGTCATTGTTGCAAAGCAGCTTTACACAATCATAAGAATTATGAAAGTTTGTATGAAAAGTGATAAATGTGTATGAATCAAAATGATCAGATAAATGATCATTAAATACATGACAATAGGTCTTGGTGTAATAACTCTTTTCATTTCTCACAAATGGGTATGGGTAGTTCTGGTCCAGTGAAAGAAAAGTGTTTAATTTGTACACTGTAATTTTGAAAGATACCAACTGGATGTAGCTCAGGGGGACCGCAGAAGCGTTACAGTACATGAATTATAAGCTTGGCTGAACTTTGGAATGCGTTGTTGCACTGAACAAGGGTTGTGGAATTTGGCCCTGAGTACTTGCATTGTACTCGCTCTCCGGGGGACAAACTTCATTGTCAGTAGTGTACTGTACAGAGCGGAAAAACTTACAATGATCAAGAACTGTTATAATGTACATATATGGACAGCAAGTTGGATTTGAAAGAAAAAAAATCCCTTTAATAAGAGACATTGCTTTTCTCAAAGGACGAGTTTTCTACAATACTATAAAATTACGAATGAACAATGGGATATGTGTAGTACTTCAGTGGTTAATCAATCTGTCCTTCAAATCATGTGCAACTTATTTTCAAAACAAAACAACAAACATGTCCTTTAAATCATGTGCAACTTATTTTCAAAATAAAACAACAAACAAACAAACAAACAAACAGACAACAAAAAAACAGATGTGAAGAACTTAACTCTGAACACAACTAACTTTCTCAGTGTAAATTTGCTGTAACTCTCAGATAGAAAAGACAAATTGTTCTGAGGGATGTGTTCTTTCTCCTCACCTGTACACTGTAAAGACTTATAATTACACTACCCAGAACACAATAAGCTGCCTAGCTTTCTTCCACATGTCATCTCAGGCTTGTATTTTCTTTTTTTTTTTCCTCGTCACTTGGCGCTGTCGCCTCTGGCTCGTTCGTTAGCGATTGAAATCTACACCCGGATAAGTTTCACTGGAAATCAGATGTAAATCTACAGACTCGATTTGTTATTCAAAGCTAATGACACATTGCCAGGCTTTAATTAATTCGTTGCATTAATTACCTTTTAGTCATAAATCCGTAATTCTCCTACTGTATATTACTCACATAAGCTCTTTCAGCTATGTCTGCTCATGTTTCTTTTTTTTTCCCTTAAAGCAAGCATGTTAAAGATTTGGGTTTGGAAATGAAAGAAGTCTAATGAGGCAGAAAAAAAAAAAAAATTAAGGTGCAAATCATCATGAAGTCAGGTGTCAGCGAGAGAAACAGAGAGAGAATAATGTGGGATTCAGCTCGTCTCGCAGTATTTGTGGAAAAGCATCAGAATGACACGTTATTCTTTCGGTCGGAGAAGAAGGAGCCACATTCGATTTCGTGTCAGCGTTTGCTATCACTTTACAGCTGCAGCATGTTAAGCTTTCATAATGCATTAATAAAATAGGCGATTGGATACAGAGGGATCTGTGGAGGGCGTGTCAGACGTGTCAGAGCGTCCATGTCAATACTGTATGTAGCTGATATTTATAAGAGTAAATGAGTGAAAGAGAGTCGTGTCTCTGTGCAGTACTGTACGTCCACGGATTCGAACATCCACCAGGCTCCTCTCCTCCTATACAGTAACTGCAACCTGATTCCCTAAAGCAAGGCGACACCCCAGAATGCACTGCTTCAGCATTTCCCCAAGGTGCCTCATGCAAAAGAAAAGAGAAAAAAAAAGGAAAGGAAAGAAAAAACAGGAAGGACGGACAATGGCAGGAACCCGGTTCTGTCATTGACCCTGTTCTGTGTTCTCAGCCCCACGGTGAGGATTTCTCATTCTCATATTAATTTTCCTGCCTTTTTTTTTTTTTTTGGGTCAGCAGATATGGTTCTGCAGAGTCAGGACTGGGTGACTTTGTTCTCCAGATGCTCTGGAGTTTGAATGCAGCTCGGGGAATAAAAGTGGGGGGAAAAATAAACCCAGAAAATAGGCAGGTGGAAAAAGAAAATCAAGGACGAGAATGGTGTGGGTTTTTAAGAAAAATTCATTTTGCAACAGAATTATAATAATAATAATAACAGTAGTAATAATAAAGATCACAGTGGACACAGCTCTTTTTGCATAATTGTCTAATCGCTTCTCAATTTTATTTATGTATGTATGAATTTATTTATTTATTTGTTTATTTTTTGGAACAATATCTATGCCCATAGCTGTTCTGCACTGCAGGTATGCGCGATCAGGGACGAGAGCCTGAAAGTCTCAACCAGCCATCACAGAGTCACTAAGCTAAACCCACAGTAATGATGAAGCGATCCATCTCTCTGGAGAACGAGTGCACTCCAGCCTCGTCCTCCAGCTTTTACCGAAGCACTTACATGCGTACGCGTGTGGCGACGTGAGTGGGCTTCGTTAGATGATGTGCGGGGGATTTCTACTTGTCACGTCGTATCAAGAGGTAGTAGAGCTGATCGCCGAGCAGCAATTTATTTATTCATGGTTTCTGAAGTCCAGAAAGATGGTCCACTTTTTCTTCTTCTTCTTTTTTTTCTCCCCCTGCCAAAATCACACAGTGTGTCGTTTTCAAGAGGCTTCGCTTTTTTGCGTCGGACGTTTTTTTTTTTTTTGTACATTGGGGTGTCGGCACGTCCCGGGGAAAGCTGTAACCACCGGTAAGGAGATGATGGATCTGATTTTTGATTGGAGTAGGCAGTGTGTAGAAAATAACAGTTTTATGGCTGGTAATGCATTATTCACAGAGCACAGGCAGGATGGTGGGCTGTAATAAGAGGCGCTCACCCTTGGGGCGAAAACAGACGTGTGAAAAATATGTTGGAGCAAAAAAGCACAACACGCGGTTAGATGTTATACATGTGCTAGCATAGAACAATGACAGGGTTTTAATTACATAATTTAATCAACAGTGACATCAAATAAGC
Organism: Clariallabes teugelsi; assembly: GCA_030014215.1. Lineage (NCBI taxonomy): Eukaryota > Metazoa > Chordata > Actinopteri > Siluriformes > Clariidae > Clariallabes > Clariallabes teugelsi. The sequence goes on from JAQMYG010000018.1 coordinate 1,701,776, forward strand.
TTGTCAGCTATAAGTTAGCTTAGCCTCAGCTTTCACAATAAACTCCGGAGTTATATAATGAAAAGTAGTACAAGAATTCTTACAGAATTTCTCGCTAGGATAAATGAAATCCTTTCACATGATTAGCTTCTTTTATTGATTTAAAACTTTTTCACCTACTGCAGCTTACAAGCGGAAATGTTAATATGTGTAACCTACAGCAGCTAATGCAAACGTCGTCTTGTGGCATTAAAGTTTAATTCATGATCATATAGTTGTCTGTTCATGCATTTGTTAATGTAATATTT
>JAQMYG010000018.1:1702162-1718408 GCA_030014215.1 Clariallabes teugelsi
AACCTTTTCATTTGACTTTTTTACATGCAAATTAATGAGCAAATATTAATCTATTTATGGACTTTATACATTTGAATCATGATCATATAGGCCTAGTTGTCTGTTCATGCATTTGTTAATGTAATATTTAACCTTTTCATTTGACTTTTTTACATGCAAATTAATGAGCAAATATTAATCTATTTATGGACTTTATACATTTGAATAATTTTTTTATTACATATATATATATATATATATATATCACTATTATTATTTATTTTCATTTATTGTATTAACCTATATGTAAACATTTTTTTTTTGGTTTGGTGCAATAAAACAAAACGCAATCAAATAAAATTTGGTTCATGTCATTATTTTCGTAAACAACCAATAATTATATTTCAAATAAAAAAATATGTTTTTGTATGTGTAACTAAAATTTATTAAAGCATATTCAAATGTTAAACTTTTCTTTAGACCTGTTTGAGTACAACAACTCCCTCCTGCGTGCGCGTGTCGGTGTGGACGTCGAACACGGTGCTGCTGTCTCCTGGTACGATTCTGTACTCCACCTCGGCGTTCGTCCCCACATCCAGATCGTGAGCTTTAATCCTCCCCACCGAGGAACCGACCGGCGCCGATTCAGGAACTCGCAGGTGAAAGACACCTGTTAGAGATAACCACAAGCACGGTGTGATTTAGAGGAGTAGAACAAATCAGCCCAAAACCTGTCACTCAGGATAAGACTTAAAGAGGATCGCAGCGAGAGTCGGAGTCTGGAGGTAGTTAGCGCTCATTTCTCGCTAATCACTTCAGCTGCTCTGGCAGAACGTACAGCCGTCGCAATCACATTTGCAAATCCGACAAAGCTGTTTGTATTTGTGTCGGCGAGGCCCCCCCAGCTGGCTTAATCAAGAACAATCGGGAATCTAATGCCCTGAAACGTGCCGGGTCGCTCTTTATGGCGGATCCTTGTTGCACACAAAGACACTGTTTGGTTAATTACAGCATTCAGAGGTACAAATAATTGTTTACAGCTTCTTTTGATCCTTCAGCTCTCACTCCTGATGCCAGCACGGTTTTGCAATTCTCAGATAAGCCTGAATTTAAAAATCTTTAAAAAACATCCCCAATGTAATCAGGTGCTGCTGGGAAATAAGAAGGAATATAGGAGAAATTAAAGACACCTTTAATTATCCAACCATGGAAAACCAAAATGTCTCGTCTTCATAAAACTTTAATTAAAAGCCATAGGGTTAGGATGCCATGCATGACGTTCCCATAAGATACACAGTAAATTAAAGCCTAAGCTTCTATAGACCTCGAGACTCACACTGAACTTTCTGAATTAAGTAGTATAAATTAATTAATGAGTAACATAAAAGGTCAATAGTGCTTCCTTGGTGATTAAAATATATTCTACTGCATAGCAGAACAGCATGAACCCCAGACCATGTTCCAGTGGAGAACTCATCAAGTGTTAACCAAGTGGCTCAAAGGTATCAGACCGCATTCCATTATTCCTAGATATACTGTATGTCACTCACTTTAATGAGGTGACATAATAATCATAATTTTTATCAAATTAAAAATTACTGCATAGAAACCGCATGATATTTGTATATCCCAGTGGAAAACCAGTTAGAATCAAGAAGAAGAAAAAGTAGTATTGATTTTGCAATGTTTCAATAAAAAACTCATAAACTTCCATTAAGATTCCCATCGTAATTTAACATGCAACTGGATAAACCAATGGAAAATTCCCATTCAAATCAGAAATTCTCAAATTTTCACAAATAATTAAGCAACGAATATTAGCACGGCTGTGATGCAGTTGTAGGAACAAAGGCACAGCTGAAGATATTTAACCAGCTATTTTGTTCTGCCAGCTCATTTCCTTCTGCACCTGGCGGAACTAACTAACCATGACTGGCAGAGCTGGCGACCAACAGTTAGCGTAATTAACGGGGGTGAAATTAGTTTTAAATAGACCATGGAGGTGGTGGACAGGCCTGAGACACTTACCAGATTTACTTTATATTTCCACTTATTCCGCTTTAGACTATCAGCTTAGTTATCAGGGTTCCAGGGTCGAATACCAATAAAAAATTGAATTGAATGGAAAGCTATTGCGCAATGTAGGTTGTTTCACAATCCCTTATTCCACACAGCAAGTAGTGCCCTTGATCAGAGGGTTTTGTGCATTAGCCTCATGTTAGATGCTAGTTAGCTTTGTAGCTAAGCGTTAGCCGTGAACAGAACAACACAGACGATTCAGAACGACTTAGAAGTGATTAGTGCAGAGACGGCGTGTTGTTTAAGACGACAGCGTTTTCAGATGTGTGTTCTTACTGAAAGTGCTTCTGTGACTGGTTGTGAATGTGGGTTTTGTCAGTCAGTTGCTCTCTCCTCAGTACCGGACCGTACAGACCTACTCTCACCCACGCTGAGACACACAGTTAGTGCCATTAACCACTGGACAACACCTGGGACACGCATACATATAGTTACACATCACAGTGCTGTTACCGTCTATTATCACCACTCGTGAAATGCCTTTCATCTAATCAGATTACTCGGTCGTAACTAACTATCATATAAATAGTCTTTTTAAAAAAAATTTAATTAAATTTTATTTGTATAGCGCTTTAAACAATTGACATTGACGCAAAGCCGCTTTACACAATACAGAGAATTATTTAAGTTTGTATGGAATGTGAATGTGTATTTCATAGAGTTATCTTGTAGAACCAAAGCAAAGAAAACAATCAAGCAACTTCAATAGATAACCGATAAAACTCGATGACGATTCCCACAGAAATCAGATTTATGACATAACAATTTGGGCGGGCTAAACCTTTGAAGTCTGAGTAAACGCAGTGGAAGTAACTGGAAGTGAAAGACACATACTGTATGTCTACTGAGTTTGAACAACATGACAGTGTATAAGAAACTATATTAAAGAAGGTTGTGTACATATCGTGACGTACTTTTAGCAAACCTCGGTGGATTATCGTTGACATCAGTGAGGGTGATGTTGACGGTGGTGGTTCCAGCCAGACCCCCCAGCTGGCCGCCCATATCCTTGGCCTGGATCATGACCTGGTACGACTCTTTGATCTCCCGGTCCATGTTGGGTAACGCAATTCTTATCACACCTGAGCACACAAGGAAGGATGGAGAAGGGGTTGATGGAGAGCAGGTACGAGTCGGTGAGTCAAGCTGCAGTTTACGCAAATTCAATTATCCTTTGGTGGCTGAGCAAAGATGGACAGATACGTGCTTTTAATAGCTCTTCATTAATCTATGTCCCTAAGAGCTGAGACATAAAAGGTGAGCGCTTGACATTCTGCTAAAGGCTAATCAACTATAATAGTTTCTGTCTCACAGGTAGCACCTTTTGATCAGAAAAAAAAAAAAAAATACAGCTCAACAAAATGCCAACGAAACACAGAAATGTTTATTTCTAGATTTGGAATTTGGAAGATGATCAGAAACCCCATGCAGGCTTTTCATCTCACATCCAGACTTATTGACATCGAGCAGCAAAGCACTATAATTACGTTTCATAATTATAGCCAGCCACAGACACGGGCTTGTGTTTATGATGTAAAAAATTAGATACTGTAGCAGTGCGTACCGGTTTTGGGTTCTACAGAGAAGTAAGGCTGGCCGTGTAGAACGCTGTACACTATCTGCGCACTGTTCCCGTACGTGGGATCATCTGCATCGGTGGCTGTGACTCGCGTCACATACGTGCCTGTACAAACACACATGCCAGAGTTCATTAGGAATCATTTGCAAGTTGTGTTATTCTTCAGCATCTGCATAATCAGAACCCGATAAACAATTTACAACCGATCATCATGTGGTGCGAAATCAGCTCCGATTACAAATCAAGCTGCAACAGACAAACTATTTTCAGGAAAATAATGTTTGATTGTCTTTCATCTTCTCAACTTATATAAATAAAATTGTTTCCGAGAAGTATTTGGAATAAACTTTAAAGCTTTGGGATATATTATGTTCAGTATAGTACACGCAAGTACTACTGTTAATAATTAAAATAATAATAGTTAATCATTAAAATATTAATTGACTAATTGATTAACTACTTAAAGCTTTATAATTAACGATTGAAGGAATCAGAAGGAAAAAGAAGGAAAACGAATTAAAGAATTTGCCAAAAGGAATATAATTAAAAATGTAATTTAATAAGAAAATTGCATGGCAAGTTTTATCACTCAGCTATTAATTAAATACAACTTTATCATATTACATATTTTTCCTTGACATTTAAATATGAACATATAATTGTATACTTTATTTAATAATCAATAAATATATCAAATATTAACTCAAGGGTTAGGAAAATTAGGAAATTGTGTATTAAGTGGTTGTAGAGCTTTTAGTTAAGAAGTCTTCAATTAATTATTGTTATTAATTATTGTTATAATAGCATTTCTTGTTATTATCTTTGCCCCATATTGGCAAGCACTAGTACAGTAGCTACTAAGAATTATTTGGTAATTGAGTAATTATTTGGTAATATTGAATTCCTAATTAAAATGCTTCGTTTCCAGAGGTAGCAGAAGCACACAAAATCAATATTCAACTAAACGTGCAGGTATTTGCCTAAAAATTAACTCCATTACAAGTAGAAGTAGCACTTAATTTTTTTCCTGAAGTAGAAGTACTACAGTACAGTATGTGCATGCACTAAAATGTATGTTAAGAACAAAAATAGAAGTACTGTACTCCACAAAGAACCAGGCTTTACTGGATATCTTTGTGACCGAGTTCCTGATAAACAGTATTTTACAGTAGTTTAAGCACCATTGAAGTTGATGCTGTTGATGACATGAATATGCGAGTCTGGGAGAGATTTGTTTTCTGCAGAAATCTAAAATGTTGTTCGCCAGAATGAAAGTAAAAATTAATAACGGATAAATACAGTAAATGTACAATTCATCGACCATGTTCAGATGATTTACAAGTTCATGAAACCTTGTAGGCATTACAAAAGATGAAATGTTTTAGGCCGATTTATTTAAACTTTGTAACAAGAGTCATATTAAAGATTTGACTGATTGGTTTAGACAAGGCTGGACAGAGTGTGTAAGGGTTTACATGAAGGACGTTACAGTTAGAATGTAGAGTAACATTCAGCATTGGTGAGTTTTATGGATAAAGAAGAGGCGCCTTACAGCGGTATGAGCAGCCGCTCAGCTGTGGTTCTAGTTTTATTTCAATGGAGCTGTGCCTTTTTTTGATGCTAAAAATAAATAATTGATTAACTTTGAAAAAGGTTTCTGTAGTGGTTGGTAAAATGTCTTGAAATTAGAAAAAAAAAAAAGAACTTTTTTTTTTTCACAAAGGCAGATGAAAAATAATATAATATTAGAGATGATTAAGTTACTGAAGATAATGGAAAGGAGGCTGTGGACATGAAGCCATGACACGTTGATAGCAACATTAGATTTGACATAAATTAAACAAATGGCAAGCAGCATTGTAGTTAAACTAGTTGGGAGCTACTGTACCATTCCTACTCTGTATAATGCAGGTTGTGTAAGCACTTAAATGTGTGTGTACTGCAAGCATACAGAAGACAAGAAGGTTAAAGGATGTGCCAAAAACATTATAACCTTATTATATAAAATAACTTGATTAAAAAATTATGCTCTTATTGATGTGAAACACAGACCAAACATGTAAGAGTTCACAACTCCTTTGCTCAGTAGGTTAGCTTACTGTAAGAGGTGAACCTGTCCAAGATGTTTGAGAAAGGTGCCAGAAGACTCCTCAGCCCGGAGACTGAGAGGGCGGGATCAGTCACCCAGGTAACCATTAATCACTTTGGTGCGTTAACCAATAAACACTTTCATAACGACCTGCCATCATTTCTGTAAACTAGGATAAGTGGAATTGTTTTGTTCCTGTCCTTTCCACGTGGGGTGGAGCTCAGGGCAGGGTGTGGTGTGAGTGACAGCGTAATACTTAAGTAAAACTACTTTACAGTAACATTGTTAAAGTTACATTTGTTACTTGCCACCTCTGTTTGTTACGGCAAACATTTGTATTTTGTGTAATTTCCTTCTATTAGTTAAAAAAAAATCTATTTTTTTACTAAACTTTTGACTGGTTGCTGTAAACCATTACAAGAATTTGGCTGAAAATGCGCAATTTATTTTGTTTCCAAAGAGCTAATTTTCTAAAAAAAAAATTTTTAATGTAGTCTTCCAAACACACTGGCAATGCAGGAAATGAATACAGGAATTCAAAGTCCCTCAGTGGAACACCATCAGTCATGGACTGGACTCCACAAAGTTCTGGCAGTGTTGAAGAATAAGTTGGCCCAAAGTATAAATTGGCCCAAAGTGTGCCGAGAAACTGTACTGTAGGTGAGCCTGTGTGACCTGTAGCCTTAGTTTCCTGTTCTTATCTGACAGGGGCGACAGGTGTGGTCTTCTCCTGCTGCTGTTGTAACGAGATGTTATTTGAACTTCTGTTGCCTTTCTATCAGATCGAACAAGTCTGGCCGTTCTCCTCTGACTTCTGGCATCAATAAGGCATTTTCATCCAGAGAACTTGAGAGAAAACCTGAGAGATGTCTACATGCCTTAACGCATTGAGTCGTGCCATGTGATCAGCTTAATAGAAATTTACATTAACAAGCTGTTGAACGGGTATCCGGTAAGGGCATGTTTGCACATGTTTCAATAAATCACTGAACCTATATGATCTTATTTTCCTAGAAAAATATAAAGAAATAAGAGTTAGCTCAAGACTTGCACAGCGGAGAATCTCTGGGAATTTAGTTTATATCTGTCATTTCACTGTTTTATTAAGGGCAGTATTTCCTGAATCTAAAAAGATTTTCTCAGTATTAAAGCTTCTATAAAGTGAGCAGCGGAAATAAAACAAGCTCCAGGTAAAATATATTACATCTCAGATGACATGTTGGTACAGTAAATACTCTGCGCTGTTTTCTTCAGGATAAAGACACAAAGTGTTTGAAATGGAAAATAATAAAGTACTACATGTAGACTGAGAAATTAGGAGATTCTTCCTCGTCGTCTTCTTCCTATTTTTTATATTTTTATTTATATTTTTTAAGTGATGACTTGCTGATGTTTAGTCCCGCTCCCTCACAACACTTACAGCACTAATAATAAATCCCCAAACAATCAGCTTGTATTTTTACGTATTAATATTCAGTACACATAACACTTGAGTGTACACTACAAAGACAGTCCCATTTGTGATTTATAAGCTACAGAGAGCGCTTATCTCATACAAATCGATCATAATTACTACAGACCTCCTCTGGGAGGAAGACAGGAAGTCCTGAAATGTCATTCCACCTGAACACTATTTTAAACCACACGTCGCTTAATTGTGTGCTTCCAAACTCAGCAATTTCCTGGTTTAATAATTTTTTAGCAATATTTCAGCGTATTGTTTTGCCTGTTGGGAATGTGCAGACGTATTCTGTGAAACATTCTTAATATGAAATGAGAAATTGCTGAGCTTGGAAGATTGTACACGGAAGGATCGTTATTGCAATTGCGCTTACAGAAATTTAGGCTTATGCCATTTATATGGTTATTAGTTTTCTTATTAGTTATTGACATTGGTTTTATGGCAAACTTGACCACATTTAAATATATTGGAATATAACCCTTAAAAGAGTATCTATAATTTTTTGTTTTTGTAGCATGTAGTGATTTTTAATATTACTTCATTGTTAAATGGTTCAAAAAAGTATCTTTGGTCTTTTAATGCGTTAGAAGGTCATTCTTTTCATTTAACCATTTACTGACTACATAAGGTTAAGGTGCATTGCTTAATTAGAAACAGACATATAGAATGTTACACAGTGGCATGGTATTTGAGCTTATAGATTAATAACATTCTACACCTTGTCTTTAAATTAATCTTAGAATTTGAATAAGCTTTATTAAGCTTCAAAATAGTGGGTTTTTCTAGCTGGAAAAACCGTCAACACACTGATGCCCCTGTCCTCAAAACATCTCTTCACCCTGAAAAAAATCCTTAAAATGAAAAACTAAAATTGGAACCAAAAATACATTGAAGCGAGCATATGACCAGCAAGACATGGAGCTCAGTTGCCAGACGAGTGCTCTCATGGGAAATGAAGAAGTGGGTCAATAACGAACCTTCAGGTCATTTCTCTGGAAGAGAGAGTGACACGAGGAGCTGCTGCAGAACAGTCAATGATAGAGTGTGTTTAAAAATCCATCCGATCATTAATGTTTTAGCAAAATATATATTATCACTATATGGATTAGGGTGTAGGTAATTTTTTTTAAAAATACAGTATACTGTCTAATACAGGTTGGCCCAGAGGTCTGAACCTATAAGCATTTTTCCTTGTATAAAATGTTTAATTTTCACTTTTATTTTTGAGCCATGACGGCTTTGATACTAATAATAAAAAATGAAATAGAGACACAGCTAAGAGTGCTAAACCTTTTGCCTTGGGCTCATATCAAGTCAGTGTGTGAATCATAATCAGCTGCACTAAAGGAGGAAATCAGTTAATCTCTGCATGGAACAACATCAGTTCTGATACACTAGGAAATGTTCAGGGTTCTTATATTGTTATTGAAGACATCAAGATGACATTTAAGCATTTGCCGTACTTTATACCTTTAAATACATTTGGTTCTGGATTCAGGCTTTTGGCTAAAAACGGGCCTTTTATTTCTCCTTCTTTTTATACGTAGAAGCCGCATGTTGCAAACTTTTTCTAGCTAACACTACACTAACTATCATGTAAACCACCTCTATTAGCTAGTTTGACTAGCTTTAAATAGATCTATGGATTATTGATTATTGATAAGAGTGTCAATTTTGATTAGATTAGTTTGTTCGATTTTGTTCATTAAATTTGATTAAATTCTACAGCACTATTTTTTATTTTTGCCTGAATTGTCTCAAGCAGCTACACTTTATATTCATTACAGGTTTTGAAGTAGTAAAATCTACTCAACATATCAATTAAACATTAAAAGGCTGTGTTTTGTATAAAAATACTCTTTTGGTCCTGACAAACGCCTGCTCCACACTCCAGTCCAGTAGATGGCAGTAATGCAGAAATGGTCTATAAAATAATAAAGAAGTAGTAGATACCCTGGCAAAATACATTAGCAAGATTGATTTATTTATTTGCGGAATATTTTAAGAAATGTAGCAATTTTTAGACCACATTTGTAAATTTACTTAAATAGTTGAAAAAAGTGTAAATCAATTAGAAAATTAAAACAGACCCAAAGATTCAATGAAAGATCAATTAAATTATATAATCAATTAAATCGCACAGCTCTACTCATGCCTTAGTTCAGATTATCGGCCAGGTTCGATAACCTTAATGCTAGCATTCACACGCTTATGAAGTGATAGAAGGTGCTGAGCAAAAACTAATAATTATTAGCCTTTGCCTAATGAACAAACTACTTTATAAAACAAAATAGGGAAAGGAAATCGAAAGGAGCAGATATTTATACTGTATCTAGTCATAAAACACCAAATTTTCATGTGCTGCAGAAAGAAGAAAATAAATGAAATGCTTATGGACAGTGTCTGCTTTCAAGATTAAAGCCTGAAGGATTAAAAGTGAGACCTTTCCTTTGAACCAAGCCGTGCTATAATGAAAAAAGTGGAGGAGAGAACAGAGAGGCCAAATCCTATCACTTTACAAAGTTGTCTTGGGGCTGAAATTCTGGAGAAATTCATCTTTTTGTGCTTCATCATCAAGCACAGATATGCCACACTGAAGCAAGGCGATTTTGGGAAATGGCATTTGAAGAAATATAAATAGTACATCTTTGCAAATAATTGAATCTGGTCTTTAGGAGAAAAAAAAAGTCTCAAAGGAGAAGCAATTAATCTATATCAGGTTTTTACACAGGAGGAAAAGGGACTTTGGCCTTTAGAATTTCTGCAAAAAATAAAAATAAAAAGGATGCAGTGGAAAGGGAATTACAATATTAGTTGAAATAGTAGAACATTCTGTATGTGGTTGATAACACCCCAAAGGAATAAACCATTAAAGTATTTTATATGAGATTCACTGACATTAGTTATGTGTAGGAGGAACAGGACCGAGAGCAAATTTCCAAACGATGACTCATTTACAAAATGTAACTTATGCTAAAACAAAAAGAAAAAAGAAGAAGAAGAAGACCTTAATGTCCTCAGAAGTGGAATGATGGTGGCAGGAGTAAAAATAATAATAATAAAATATAAAAATAAAATTGTATGAATAAATAAAACACAGTTGAAAGATTTCCTCTTTAAAGATACAGCTACAGTGTTCACGGTGTGAACCTTGTTATGGTTTACCTTTATTACTGAACAGCAATTCTTTGTTTTTCTGCCGTATTTGACTGGGATAAGAAATTGAGTTAAACATCATATAAATAGAATGGAATGCTCATAACATAACAAGATTCTGCAGCAAAGTCTGAATATGGGATGTTTTGTATAATAACTGTGCCAGATTGTAATTTACACTGATGTAAAGCAGCAGACTTACCTACAGGTGACATCTCAGGGACACTAGCTACATATGGCCCCTCCAGGAATTTAGGTTCATTGTCGTTGATGTCCTGGACCTTGATGACAAACGTGGATTCGGGTTCGAGGGCTCTCCCTGTGAACACGTCCACAGCCTGCGCCTTCAGCGTATAGTACGCCTTCTCCTCACGGTCTAGGCTCCTCAAGGCATGGATGTCTCCTGTGCTGGGCTCGATGGTGAAAATGGAGCCGACTCCATCTCCGGACAGCGTGTACTTCACCAAGTTATCTCCTCGATCCAGGTCACTGTGTAGCTGCAAGGTTCATCATAATGAGACACTTAAGCAGAAATCGCATTACGCCGAGGGGAGAAGTAGGACAAAAAAGTGCTTACAGCTAAGAGTGAGTAGATTCATGAGCTGCCCAAGGCTCATCAAGCACGAGGATCATCATCAGATTTTGTCCTTAACCATCATTTCAATTCACAGTTGAGATGGGACAAGTCAGTGACTCTTAATTCAGGACACTTGCAATATTTGACAAAGCTCCAACAGTAAAATATCTCTACTAGCCAAGGTTGCCATAAAGGGGGGGGGTGGGGGGTGGGGGGTAGTAAGAATTCCAGGGGCCCCTGAATGACTGGGCGCCCCTAAACATGTTATGGCAGTTGTCATGGTCAAGTTACTATATTAGACTTTCAAGGGGGCCAGAATCCCTAGCACTTGTGAAACCCCAGGCTTTGTAACAGACAGCCAAATCAATCAGGAGGACGTACTTCCACTTACTTGTTCAGAAGGTTCATGTGCTTCTGTTAGCATGCACGCATTGTACAGAATACTGATGGTACACTTGGCATCTTTGTAGAATATGTAATTATTCATCCGTAGTAATACTGTAGCTTTATAGCTGGTGAATCTAGAAACTACCCCTTGATAACTTGGTGTGAGGCAGAAAAAAACATACTGAATGTAATACTAATCCATCATAACGTGCCTTTCACATCCACACACACACACACACACACACACACACACACACACATATGAGAGAGAGTCAGTCAAATAAATGTATACACACTTCAGGAAAAGAAAAACTTATATATTTATAGTATAAATGTTTTATTAGTAAATTTATTGAGACATCATGAGATATAAGTTACCAAGTATATATTCAACCACTCATAGAGGCCTAGAGACAACCAAGAGTAGCCAATCCACCCACAAAAATGCTTCTTGTAGCTTCTTGAAGAAACCGGTGATCCCTTGGGAAACTTATGTAGGGATTAGGAGGGTATGGAAAACGCAAGCTTGAACTAAAGACCCTGGAGCTGTGAAACACTACCCAGTGTGCCACCTTTAATCTGAAACACTGGTATATTTGGGATAGGGGTTATAATAAAACACACACAGCCTTTTTAAACACAAGTGAAAAAGAAAAAAAAAACATACAAGATGGACCAACATAATCCAACAATTGGCAAGATAGTGAACTTGAATAAATAGAATAGATAGTGCGGGTTGGAGGGTTGAATCTCGTCTCCGGTCTCGGTGTGTGTCGTGGTGCGTGGTGGGTTTCCTCTGGTTACTCTCATTTAGTCTCAAAGATATGCCGTCTAGACTGATTAGTGATTACAAAGAGCCTAGAGTGAATGTTGGGGTGTGCGACTGTGTGTTGTCAATCATGTTAGCTTTCAATTCAAAAGGTTTTGCCTCCCTTGCACGCCTTACAGTATTGTATGGAAAAAGAATGTGTGTTTGTATAGACTATCAAAGTTTTCATTTTACTATTTGTGTTTAAATGCTGTTTAAATCCTCATTAAGCCAAGTGTATCCAGTGCCTCCCCTTGGAACTCTATCGGTAAATATGTCCTACTGTAAATGGTGTGCCAGATCGTTACCATAGCACCAGAGACACCCATTTATTCACACCTTGGGGCAATTTAGCATAGGCAATGGACTGAGCTACTTCAAACTGAAGAAAGTGCATCTTTCAATCTCAGCAGGGTGTATGTGCTTCTTATAGGAGAAAAGCCTAAATGATCCATCCACACTTCCTTTTGCAACATGTACAGTATGAATTCATTATGTAGCCATTAAAGCTGGCTCTATTGTACAAGACACTCCTCCAGTTATAACAGGGACATAAAACAGGCTCCATGTTCTGCTTTATTTATATGGTTAACCTTTTATAAAAGACATCATTAAGGTTTGACTTGCAAATTAAAAACAGACAGCGTTCACTCTCCATCCAGCCGTGCTGCTGAGGTTGTCAACTGTCAGAGCATTCCTGCGAGATGTTCTTAGGGTACACTGGCTGTAGTCTCTTAATGATGGTAGCATGATGAATTTTCATTTGAAAGGTCACGCAGAGCGAACAAATTGTCCCACTGAGATAATCTATCTTTAGTTTAAAAGGCTGATTGCTCCTCATACGAAAGCAATTACTCACCCTTTTTCATTTATATTCCGTAATCGATGATCAACCTGTTTAACTCGTGCTGAGAGTTATCCTGATTCAGCTAACCCTCAGCAGGAGTAGTGTTAGCTGATCACCTCGTTTTCAAGCCTGGTTTTTATCCTGATTCAGCTGAGTCTGTCCTTGTCGACCCTAGATTATGGATTTTTTAAGCAATTAGAATCGACAGCTCTAATTTCTTCCATCTCAATCAGAGCAAGTTGGAGTGTATTGGATATTTGACTATGGATGCAGTCCTCCCGCAGAAAGAAGGTTGAATCTAGGACAGAGTCTCCCTAGCAGAACGGTTCCAAGTAGAAGAAGTTAAAAAGAAAAACCTTAGCCTTAAAAACTTACTTAAGTATCCTAAAAGCCATGTTCGTGATGAGTGTTTTACTGGCTACATTTGGCTACATGGACAATATGTCTTTAATCATATTGAAATCAATTAGATTAGAGATTTAACTTTTTCCATGATGTTAATTTGATAGGATGTTTTAACATGCTCAGATTATTTAACGTAACTTTTTGACATGCACAAACTGGTTCTGCCTGCTACTTACTGTAAATTTGCTAGAAATTAGCCTTCCGGGATGAATCCGGCCTTATTATAATAAGGCCGGATTATAAAGATATTATAATCCCTGCATTATGATTGGTTACAGGAATTCAGTTTCATCTTTGATTAAATTCTTCCTTCCGCAGTCAGAGACCAAATGCATAAAAGTCTGAAGTAAAGACTGAAGAGACATGGATAATATTTACCTACTTTACATGTTTTGTACAAAACAAAAGTTCCCACTGAAAATCCCTTCTGATTGGGCTGGATTGGGTCAGGAAGTTCTGACTGAGGTTTTTACACGATGCATTTTTATTCTGATTGGATTATTATTCCATTCATTAGCATAAAATTAGGGTGTGTGTAAATCAAAGATTGAAATCCGAATGAATCTTCTTAAAAGTCAATAAAAATTGATCTGAAATAAATAAAAGAAGTGTAGCTTTTAACAAATGTATAGCTTTTAACATGTTTTAAAGTATGTTTATCACAGGACCGGCAAGGTGGTTTAGTGGTTAGCACTGTGGCCTCACATCTCCAGGGTTGAGGGCTCAAGTCTGTCCTTTGGGTTTGTGTGCATAGATTTTGCATGTTCCCCCCAGGCTGGGTGGGTTTCTTCCGTGGACTCCGGTTTCCTTACCCAGTGTAAAGTTATTGAGAGTATGCTAACTGGCATCTTCAAAGTGCGAGAGAGTGTGTCAGTGCTTGTGTCCTTCAATGGACTTGCGCCCTGTCCAGGGAGTACCCTGCCTCATTCTCTGACTCCCTTGGGATAGGAGAAGTTCATGTTTACACTTACTGTATGTTATAGCAGTTAAAAAGAGTAATCTCTTCACCAGACTCTCTTTATTCATTTTGTTAAAGTTAAAAAGACATAAAACCACAGTTTGTCATGTTGCAAAGTGTATCATCATCTATCCTGCACATCAGAAAACTTAGTGTTACAAACACTGACACTGGAGACCCCTTCCATAAATGTCCAATAATCAGCTGCGCACAGAAAACATCTCCATATCATTAATTTATGTGGAGCATCCGCTGTACATGAGTGAAATCATATACAGTAAACATGTGGTTTTCTGCTGCTGTTCTAGAAAATTTATCAACACCCTCCGTTCATCCAGAATTCAGAATTCAAATGTGCTCTGAAATAATTCAGGATAAATCTGTAATTGGAGTCCATGCTATAGGACTCCTATTATACATAATACAGTAAATATGAACATTTGCATTTACAATGTGCAATTATACTTTTAAATTTTTTCTGGCGGTCCTGCAACTTGAACTCACATCCTTCCAGTCACTATTACAGGACCTTAATCACTGAGCTAGCACCACCGCCACCACTCTTCATCTGACTCGCAGCATGGGGCAAATTTACTGATTACTTAATTGCACATGCTGTGCAGTATAATCACGCTTTTAAAGAACTCCGAACTCCCGAAAGTACAAGCCTGAAAATCTCAAAGTATTTCTATATGCGGTAGGTGACAAATTCTTTAAAGATTTGTTGTATATGATTAGAAAACAAATTGATATACAAATGCCAGGCCAAAATTTGCCTTAAAGAAGAAATAAACCTGTCAGAGCTGCTGTTGAAGAGAAACAAATACAGTACCTTCTGACCAATCTGAGTTCATTTTTTGACCCATCATTGTTGAAGGAATGTCTACAGAGAATATCAATAAACCGTGAAAGTGACCACAAAAGTAATTTCAGCACCTAGCGCCTCGGTTGCTCTCAAGGTTTCTTCATGTTATTCTCATAAAGAGTTTCTGTAAAGCTGAATTTCTGTTAAAAACACAATTTAAATTCTTTTCAGCTTGGATAGTGTTACAGCTTTTCACTTCTTCCTTATCCCCAATCCTTATCACTTTGTATAAAATTGCTTAAACCGGATCACACCGAGGTGACACCTTTGATCACGTTTCATATTTCACAGCTGCGTCGCTCGACTCTGTTTCTTCTTACCTTCTGATTGCTGAAAATGTACCATTCAAGTATAAATGACTGAAGTCGAAAGATCTGTAAAATGTCATCCTAATGTGTTCGTGTACAAATTACACAGGCAGTGTTGGCACTTGGTGGGATTGACTCAGGGAATGGTGTCTTAACCTTTAAAGGAAGAAGACACGTTCTTCAGAATGTAATCAATTTAAAGTCATTCGAAATATCTACATGATTTGGACTGTCAGAAAGTTTGAGCTCTTTGAAAATATGTTTGCTAAATGATTCAGATCTGTTTTTGCGCAGGTCATATAACACATGGAGACTGGGTCCAGTGGGTAAACCTGTAGATTTGTGAATTACTGCAATGAAAGCAGCTTTGGAGCAGTAAGGCGATTAAAAAATCTCAAACTTTTATTCATTAATTATCCATCCATCCATCCATCCATCCACCTTGAGTACTGTAGGGTCAGAGAGATATCAACTGGGATATCCTATCCCAGAAACACACACACTCACTCACTCAGGCAATTAGGAAATGCCAATTAGCCTAATCTTCATGTCTGTGGATTGTAGGATGAAACTAGAGTACCCAGAGGAAGCCCAACATGGATGTGGAGAACATGCAAACTCCAAACACTAGGGATGCACCGATACCACTTTTTTGGAAAACGAGTACGAATACGAGTACTTGCATTTCAGTACTCGCCGATACCGATACCGAGTACTTAATAAAAACATGATTTAAATTTACAGAAA
>JAQMYG010000018.1:1734828-1747080 GCA_030014215.1 Clariallabes teugelsi
TATTGTTGTTGCCGTTCTACTCACATCAGAACTCTGTACTGGTCGGCGCTGCACTGTTTTTAACTTGTTCTATATATATTTATTTTCTTTAGCTAGACATACTGTAGTCTTGTGCAGTCTTGTTGTTTTCTGTAGCCTCATGCTCCCAGAGGAATGTTGTTTCATTTCACTGTGTTTTGAACTTTATATGGTTTAAATAACTTTTTTGCCTATTGACTTACAGGGTTGCCAGGTCTTTTTTTAAGCAATCTATTGTCCATTTATAATTAACCCCAAAAGAATGAATACATTTAGTTAAAAAAAACTGTATTCAAACATTACATTTGTACATTTGTACAGTTTTGTAAACTTTTATACGATAAATTGATATCTGAAGAGTATTTTTATCTCAAATGCAAAGCAAGATGTTTTTTACTGTTTTAAGTAGTCATGTTTCCTATGTTACCCACAATGCCGTGCTGACAGTAGTGCTGATGCAGCAGTGCTTTAGTCTTGTAGTCCATTCACTCTCACCTCCTCATCTGTAATTTCTGCTCAAACATCAGCTTCCTACAGCTGCACTGCATTCTGGGAGTTTGAGTCCACAGTGTGTGTTAACGTCTCCACTTCTCCATGCTGTGTTTTACATTAAGTCTGACCGCCATCCTGTTAAACTCCAATGTAAGTTCACTAACAATCACAACAACACTAACGTCAGCACGACACAATCACTACCCTCTGGCAGAACTCACAACAACGCAACACCAACCAACAAGCTAGAAGCAGAATCTGTGATCACAAAGTTTTCAATATAAACAAACAAACAAATAAATTGAATGTGTTTCATGTTGGATGTTAGCTTCAACACTAAGAGCGCTGATCATGTTTTAGCATGTGTACAGGTTTATTTTGTTGTTGTTGTTAGCAAACTTTTAGTTTTTACACTTCTATTTGATTTTTTTTTTTTTCATTTAAACTTCTCTGTAAATCTGATCTATTTCATACATGTACAGTACAGTTGTAAATTAGATTTCTACTTTTATTGATTAATACTTTTACATTGTACACTTTTACTTTCACTATTTTTACCTTATTTACTTATATACATACCTTATTACACTATTACTTTTTACTGTAAGTACTTTTTACTTGTACACTATTAAATAATATTTAACTTTTATTTTATTTTAATTTCTCTCTGTACAGCTTACAATCGTAAACAACATTTGTATTTCTATTTTCACTTTAGTTTTTTAAATCACATGTACAGTTTACATTTTTTTACACACTACTACTCTAAGTTTGCTTTTTAAATCACATGTACAGTTTAAAAACATTTTTATTTCTTGTTGCTTTATTTATGTTTCAGTTTTAACACTTGTATTTAATTGCTTTTATCTACTCTAGTGGAAATCAGATGTGTCTTTTTTTTTGTGCAAATAAACTGTTTAAAACATGTGTTTTGTTGTATTTTATTTCCACTTTAATTCCAATGTTAGTCAGTGATTCATTAGCATATGATATTTGTAAAACACACACACACACACACACACACACACACACACACACATGTTCAGTTTATTTACACTTCTATCTTTATTTTTCATTTTTCTTTTGTTTGCCTTCCACTGTAAGTATTACGGTCTTAGAAATATTTAAATTTTTAATGCACATGTATATTTCTTATCTTATTTTATGTGCAGTTTTTTACTCATTTTCAAATCATTTGATGTTATTTTCCCCTATGTGTATAGTTTAAATATATATATAAAAATTGTTTGTCTTTATTTATATATATATTTTTTTACACTTTCACTGTACTTGCCATTTTGTTTACACTCCAGTGTGAATCAGTATTTCTCTTTTAAATCCACAGTTTAAAAAATATAAATTGTTTTGTTAAATAATAAAATAATGTTAAAGAATGAAATGGAGTTAAGTTGTTTATTTACGTTTTTGTTTCAACTGTGAGTAATTATTTAACAAATAATATTTTTGAAAAGAAATGTACACTTATATTTGCATTTTAATAAACATATTTTTATGTTACTTTTATGTAAAGACCGCTGTAAGTCACTTTTCACACGTACTACATCTGTAGTTAATTACAGTAAATCACTGTGTCATTTTTATTTATGGTTTTATGGATTAATTTTTGAGAAATCTTAAAATTACGTTCAGGAGAAGCGTTCAAAAATCCAGAAGGATGCCTCTTAATAAAATTCCCATGCACTACGGAAATTAATGTTCTCTGTTTGATGAAGCTTGAAGGACATTCAATAAGACATTTCACTTTCGGTCTTGGTGTAATCTATTGTTAAATTCCCAGCGCTGTCCTTCGTACATTTGATTGGCTCTACACAATAACACCCTCTTAACTTTTAAAGGTCTTCAGAAGGATTTTGAGGTTGTGTTCTTGTTCTTGCTATAAAACCTGTGTAGCAGTGAAAGTGTTTCTGATCATTAACCACCAGGCTGAACGTCCCGGCACTGAGCTGAGTGAGAATGTCTTCTAACACCGAACACGACACCGTCACTCTAATGGTACCAGACCCTAAGCACCGGTCTACGCTTTTAACTCGGGTGACAAGGAGCTTCTCAGAAATCCCCGCTATGACATTTCAAACGCTTTCACCTCTTCGAAGAAGGAGCGCAAGGACAAAGCGACTCCCAGAGCGAGGGCTCTGAGTCACTGCGCTTGTGGCAAGGTGGTGTGGATCGTCCACGACTACAAAGGCAAATCCAGTCCTGGCTTGACGGTAGGAGATTCACTAGATGAGCTGCAGCACTTTTAATCTTCGCCTGTTTCCTCAGTCCTGACACTCAGAACGAGGAAAGTTCTGCCTGCACCTGCATGCTCCAGCTCCTGTTGTTTAACTATGTTTTGTGTATATATAAATATTTTACACATATCTTTTATATATATACATATTTTACAGTATACACGACAAACGGTACATAGAAAACGTCTCAACTCATGCTCTTATATCAAATGCTTACAGGGCACCTATTTTGTTAAATTTGCAAAAATTCACAAAATCAAAATTGAGACACAAATACTCTCTGATTTTTGTCCTTTTCTTCTTTTTGGTCATACACGTCCCCCCCCCAGGCTTCTTGCTCAGGTGTGCTGTTCTCTGGAGGGGCATAGCTTAGCACAACCTCTTTAACATACACACTGAACCTGGAGGAGGAGTGAAACAGACAGAGACTACGTTTCATTGTAAAATAATGGTACAATACGGGACCTTTAACTTCAAGATAAAGAAAGTTCTACATCATTAAATCTAATTATACGTTTTCATTAATAATTTAAACATTGCAGTCTTTAGCAGTGTGCTTTAATGTTATAAGGGGAATAACACACCACTGCGTATAACAGACCATGCTGTTTTACAAACATTATGCACTTTTAAGTAGTAGTAGTGCTAGAGTGGTAGAGTTTTCACCTCTTGTGTTTTACATCACAACCCACGCACACCCCATCCCTCCCAAATGTGTACCATTTGTCCAATCTGGAGTGTTTTATTCCGTAACCCTTAAAACTCAAAGCAATGTTTTGCTATTTTGTTTTTTATAAACATATACAGGGCCCAGGATTGTGCAGTATAGAATACTGTAGTGTGACATATAATTTTTTTTTTTACACAACATGAATATGCAATATGATGAACTGAAATTTAGTTCATCTTAACCAACTATACAAACAGGACCGCGCAAAACAATTTAAAACAGGTCACATCGGCAAAGAAACAGCACAGATAGACACGATTCTGCTCAATATCTGTACATTGAAGATATTTGTGAAAAAATTCCATCCATGTGTGGGGGACAAGAGATGAGTAACAGAACATATCAAGATGTTTTTTGGAATTTATGTTTGTCTGTTTATTTGTGCACGCATCACGTAAAAACTACTGAAGGAATTTTAATGTGGTGTATTTGGCCGAGCTTGAGGTAACATATAGGCTTTGTTTCATCACAGTCGGCCCGCGGGAAGAGAAGATATGCTACTTTGAAATTTACAGTAAATGGAAAACACCCCTTTATCATATAACGCTTTTTATGGCTGTTTTCAGTTGTTTCTGTGACCAAAATAATAATATGTTCATTTTAAGTGTTCTACATTTTTGCGATGTCATTTCCATTTGTAGTACCTATAGCGGTAAAATGTACACGTTATAAAACTAAAGATAACTTTTGTTCTACCTGATGTATCCAAAAAAAACAAATGCATAGGGTGATGTCTGACTTGTGCTGTGGTGCCAGGATGCATCTTGAGGTTCAAGGGTTTTTAATAACTGCTATCCTCCAAACCATCCAGACTCAAAACCACTCGCTAATCCACTTTATCCAGGATAAGTTTTACATTTCACAGAAACCTAAATGCTATTACAATTTGCACCACGTCCGATCAGACCTTTAGAAAGAACCATTGTGCACGACTCAAGTCTCCATCCGGCTTTTCATTCTATTTATTTATTTATTTATTTATTTATTTATTTTTACTCTATCAGATTTCTCTTTCTGAAATAAATAAAACTGTATAAAGCAAAACATTGTGTGTTTGTATACACTTAAGTCCTGTCTGCTTTCAATCCTCTCTCTCTTTTTTTTTGTCCTTACCCTCTGGTGTATTTTCTGTTCACAAAGGCCAGGGTAAATACACAGATGTAGGCATGTGTGCATTTCATTGTGCATCCGTTCCCTCTGAGGCTCGGACGCAGAGTCTAATCTCACATTCACAGGATCAGTGGACCTTCTAGATAAAGCTCAAATGAACAGCCTTGGTATTCACAAAGCAGTATTTGAGTCTCCACACGTACACGCTCACACACACACGGCCAAGGCTATGCTTGTTCATAATAGTTCTCAGTGGGAGCGTTTCTCAGGAGAACTGTCAAAAAACAACAGTGAGGAACAAAGCCATTGTATGCTAATGTTGCACAACGCTAAAGGAATTCATTTTAATGAAATTGTGAGAATGTCATGTGATAGAGACAACAAAGGGGATAGCTACACACACACACACACACACACACACACACACATCTCATTGCTTTAATGTTTAATTTAACTTAATTCCTTCTATAGAACATCATGGAATGCTACAAATTAGGGGCGTGGCCTGTTATTTAGAAACAGTAATATCATCTAAGAATTTTTCTGTTATAATATAGTAACTTTTCAACATTCATAAAACTTTAATTGAACTCAATCTTTAATGGATTATAGTTACGATGAATCATGATAAAGTAAATGGTAACTGAAATAAATATTCTAAATTGTATTATAATAAGCGGATAAATTATATATTGAAGCACCGGGGTGCCTAAACTTTTGGACATGCCGTTGATAGAATGACTGTAGCTGCTATAACGTAACTAACACCAGGGAGCAGATAAAAAGTATAAGGTATTTGTTCTTTAATGAAATCGAACTTGTGATTAATTATTTATATAATTATAAATTTTACATTTTAAAATAGTTAAATTTGGTGAAGCAAGAGTAGCTCCACCTCATCATACCACCGTCGTTAATTACTTTGCTCTAACGATATCATGAGAGGACATAACCTCGAAATTGTGACCGGAATTTAAGAAGAGCTTTGCCACAGTGTGATTTATGTGTAAAGTGGGTGGGGCCAATTTAACTAGGTTAAAGTTCCAAACTAGATTAAAAAATTTTTTTTAAAGTTGTCCGCATACTGCAACTATGACTCTCATTTACAATAAAGATACTGATGTTCTTGGAAAAAAAAAAAAAATTACACTAACGCCGCTAATCATAACACGCTGCCTGACAAAATAACGTCTATATTTATTTCACACAGTTTTAGTAACTCAAGCTCGCCTTCTGTGGAAGTTCTCCATGTTCTCCGTAACAACCAGCTCCACTGCACTGATTCATTAAAAAAAAGAAGTACAGTGAAGATGTCAGCACTTTTATTTCGATGCCACCTCCAGTCTCATGAAATTCAACAGGCAGCCGCCGGCCAAGACGCTTCCTCATCTCACTCTGACATGACGACACTTCTAGCAACGGCGAAGCTCACTGAGCTAAACTGGCCACGGTGGAACATTCTGAAAGATAAAAGATCATTGCAGGGCTGTGTCCCAAATCTAATTTAATGCCCTATTAGTCTTAGATGGCGGTGATTTTTAAGAGCTACAGAGAAACCTGTAAGGATTACTTCACAATGCTGTCAATGTTAGCGCTGACCTTAAGCATCTGTTAAAGAATAAAGTACCTTTGAGGAAAAACAAAAGGAATATCCTTGAGCTACACAAGCTATTGCACCAAATAAAAAGCCTGATCCCCCTGATCAATAAAACATTAAGTTCTCGCATGTTAGTCCGTTTAAAATGTAGCAAAACTATCAGCTCGCTAGTTTAAGTAACAGGTGCTAATTGTAAAATCACTACTCATCACTAATCACAATAACGTCACACAATACTGTTGAAAACAAAAAAGACGCTGCTAGCAAGCTAGTTAAGCATAATCTCAAAATTAACCAGAGCTAGCCTAGCATGCAAAAGCTAAGCTAATGAATAAAAGTCATCTCTTATGACACGAGAGAACAAAATTACAGACGTTAACCAAGTAAGCAACAACAAAGCTAATGAAAAATGAAAAAAAAAATAAAAATAGTCAGAGAAAGCTAAGGTAGTAATGGAAGCTTAATGAGAACATAATGAGCAAATCCATGTGGAAAAGGGAAAGAAACCCAAACCAACTAACCTACTGTACAATCACGTGAGAGTTAACCAGAGTTAACTCTAACTTAATGAGAAACAGCTAAGCTAACCAAGCAAACAAAATTTAAGTTTGTAACCAACAGCTAACCAAGTAACCTAGCAAGAGGTTCTCAACTAATAACCAAAGCTACCCTATTACAACAGTGCCAAAGTAGCTACAGTGCTAAATGAGTGTGTTGGATTTTGTAGTGTGTAAGAGGAGCGCTGAGGGGGAATCAGTAAAGCTACTTATTAAAATATTTTTAGGCCACGCCCATCGCTACGGCTTTTTATCACATCACATGTCTAACAGTCAGGTTCTTTGACACTTTAAGCGTTTTCGTGTTCATCAATGTGATGTGGTGTTGTGATGTAAGTAATAGTTGTTGGACTTTGCTCGTTTGTTACTGACTCACACGGCAAATGACCTGTCAAGACTTCAGAAATGAAAAATGCCTCATGCTGTTTAGATTAATTTTCCTGCTTGTACGGAAAAGATGATTGATATTCAGTGTTTCCGGTGAAACTGTGCGTTATTTCTTTCTTCTATTTTATAACACATTCATCTAAATTGAAAAATAGATAGTTACTGTCTCAATCAGTCACTATGAGGGGGTTGTGGCCTCTAATTATTCAGCACTAGTAAATGAGGTGTGGCCAATGTGGCCAGTGAAGGAGGTGGGGCCAGTGTGCCTTCGGTTAAAGTTAAGGAGACATGGCTAATCGGCCTGTCTGACTCAGTGAAGGAGGCGTGGCCAGTGTGCTTTCAAACTTGTGAGTGCCAAATGTGTCATCAGTGCTAGTTAAGATTCAATTATTTGTCACACGTACTTTACAGCACAGTAAGATAAATTTTTTGCATATCCCAGTTTAGAAACTGGGGTCAGAGCGCTGTGTGAGAGTGCAGGGCCTATAAGGACACAGTGCCCAGGAGCAGATAGGGTTAAGGGCCATGCTCAAGGGCTCAACAGCGGCAACTTGGCAGTCCCAGGGCTTGAACCCCCAACCTTGCGATCAATCCCTGAGTCTTAACTGTTTGAGCCACCACTGCCTCACTTGAGAGATGGACTGGAGTACTGTACTGTATGTGCTGTCAATCCTGGTTAAAAGAAGGAGTGGTCCATGTGCCTTCAGTTCAAGTTAAGAGACGGCGTGGCCTACTGTATGTCCCTTTGGCTCTACACTGTGTTCCATTCCACACTGTACTTTAAAGCATGATCCCTACTTTGTACAGGGAATGTCGGTTAAGGGAACTTCACTTGACAAAATTCCAACATTTGGAAGCACCAATGCAAAGGTCACTTCCTCTGTGCGTTACCCTGGTAACATAAGTACCTCAAACACCTGTTTCTGATACTGTGGACATTAAACTCTACTGAAATTAAATATAGAATTTTTACTAAAACAAAAACTGATACCATTACAGTACATGGAGATTTGGCAGATGTTCTAATCCATCATTCTAATTTCCATCATTGGATAGATCCTTATACTGGTTCACATGGTTACAAACTTTAAGTACCATTAGTCAATGGGGTGAGGCAGGGTGTTTGACCCAAATACCTAAAAAACAGATAGATGTTTAGTTCCAATTCTGATTTTTGAAAAAAACATATGCTGTTAAAATATGTATAACTCGTGAATAACTTATTTGATTCATCTACAAAATACACAGAGAAATATTTATCTTCTTTCTTATTGGATTTTTTTTTTTTTTTTTTTTTTACAGATTATTAGCCGAATAGTAATAATTTACTCTCACTCACTCATCATCTATACCACTTAATTCTGTAAACAGGATCACAGGGGGCCTGGAGCCTATCCCAGGAGACTTGAACAAGGTGCCAGTCTATTACAGGGCACACACACACTCACACAATCTGGCCAATTTGGGCACGCCAATTAGCCTAATACACATGTCTTTGGAGTGTAGGAGGAAACCAGAGTACCTGGAGGAAACCCACCAAGCACGGGGAGAACATGCAAACTCCATGCACACAGACCCGAGGTAGGATTTGAACTCTGACCCTGGGGATGCAAGGCGACATGGCTAACCACTAAGCCATTGTGCCAGTAAAGATTTATTGATTGATAATATTTTTAATATTAATTGAAAATTTACATTAATTGCAAATTCTTATTGCGTCATATTAATATCATGTTGTCTCCGAAAACAACGATAATAAATAGATGAATCCCTTTTTGAGCTCTATTTTTTTTTCTATGCTCCAGCAAAGCGCAGTGACTGATGGGTGATTTTTCATGTCCACTTCCGGTGAAGTGATGAAGTATTGTTCACTTGTTCCCTACACCACTCTAAGTTCCCTTTCAACTCAGCAGAATCACTCCCTGCGGTTTGGAATCACACTTAGCATGGCAGAACACCCTGTGCAGTCCACTTCGCAGGGAACTACTTGCCGATCTGAACGCAGCTCGAGTTAATAGAAGGCCTCCTGGTGTCAGTCCTAGTTAGGAGAAGGCGTGGCCGTGCCTTCAATCCTAGTGAAGGGGGTGTGACCTCAGTGCTTGTCAGGTGCAGTAAAGAAGGCATGGGTTTGTCTGTCAGTTTGAAAGCAGGGGGCGTGGCCACTTGCTTTAGAAGAAGTAGTGCCCTGTATGCTTTCAGTAACAGTAAAGACGACCTGTCAATCAACTTAAAAGGGGTGTGGCCTGTATGGATTCTCATAATGGAGGTGTGGATGCTCACTTCTCATAGCTACCACTGCTCTATTTTTTCTTAAATTCAAATAGTCTGTGTAAGCCAATATATTAACTCATAATGTTGTTGTATTAAATCATTGCCTGCTTGACAATTATGTTCAATGCACATGATTGAGTATTATAGTACTGTATTACATCTTCATATGAAACTGACTCTCAGTCAGATGATCAGATTAGCTGCAAAACCTGAATATTAAATCGAACGTACCAGCCGAGCTTCTGGAGACTTTATCGGAACTTCAGCAGGACGCGGTGTGAAATAAACGCTGAAATGCTCTTCACGTTCCTCCCGGGCAGCACGGCGTCCTGATCCGTCCCTCACCAGCGGTGTAAATCTGCAACCTGTCAGTGTGTCGGTGTGTGAAGCGTCCTGACCCTCAGGTGCCGCAGTCACATCGACAGAAAAGGACAGAAAAGCTGCAGAACTCGTCGACGAACACCTGGAC
Source organism: Clariallabes teugelsi (assembly GCA_030014215.1). Taxonomy (NCBI): domain Eukaryota; kingdom Metazoa; phylum Chordata; class Actinopteri; order Siluriformes; family Clariidae; genus Clariallabes; species Clariallabes teugelsi. Next base: position 1,744,712 of record JAQMYG010000018.1, read on the forward strand.
ACATCTGTCACGGCTGACCTCCCGTCAGAGCGAGCGGCGAGCCGACATGAGAAAGTGTCTGATTAGAGGCAGAGCGTGACTCGTGTGTGAGCGATCTGATCCGCTCCGCTCCGCTCCGGACACCGACAAGCTGTTTCCTCCTGAGTGGAAGAGGAGAAGCAGTAGAATCCAAACCTACCTGTGTCTGTTTCTTTATCTGCCTCTCAATCTATCCATCTATCTTTCTCTCTTTTTTTCTCCGTCCCTGTGTCTATTCCTCTGTCCATCCCTCAGGAGCTCGTCGCGGGTAAATCTGTGTCCAAAAGTCTCGGAGATACGATCTGGAAAAACAGGCTGCGGCTTTCACACACGTCCCGCCTCCCTTTGCTCCTCTTACTCACTCTTTACTGTTCTCTCCCTCCCTCTCCCTCTCTCTCTCTGTTTCCCCCCTCGCTGGCTTTCTGCCTCCATGTGTTTCTCTCCGACTCTTTCTTTCTTTATTTCTACTCTCATTATCGCTTGATTCCTCTCTGTTTCGCTCTCTTCCCCCCTCTCTCTGTTTCTCCCTCTCAGGCTGTTTTCTCTCTCTGTTTCTCCTTCACTCTTCCCTTATTAATGTTTATCTGATTATCTTTCTATTTCACTCTGTTTCTCCCTTCTTCCCCCCTCTCTCATACCCTTTCTCAATCCCTCTGCATCTCTCTCTCTCTGTCTGTTTCAATCCATCTCTCTCTCTCTATCTCTCTTTTTTGCTCTGTCTCTGATCAGTTTTCCCTGCTCTCTCTCTCTCTCCCTCTCTCTCCGGCTTTATATCCCCTGTTTCTCTCCTTCTCCTTCTCCTTCTTTAATTATTTTTCTCTTATTATCTTTTGATTCCTCTCCGTCCCTCTCCTTTTCGACCCCTTCCTCTCTATATCTTCCTTTCCCCTCTCTTTATACCTCTACATCACTGTGTCCCTTTCTTTGCTGCTCTCCATCATCCCCGTCCCTGTTCTCTCTCTCTCTCTCTCTCTCTCCAGCTCTCACCATCTCTGTCACGTCCTCTCAGTGACTCTTATCCTTTCTTACTCTGTCTATTCTCCTTTCCTTAAACGGTCTACCCCTCCTTCTCAGTGTCTATCACTCATTATTTCCCCCTCTCTGTCTTCCTTTTTTCTTTAACCCTCTTTCCTAGCAAATTGAAACTTTTTTCCTTTTTTTTATCATCCTCTATCCCCCTCTCTCCTTTTCTTACTTTTAACAATTTTATTCTTGACCTTTATCCCATTCTCTTTTTCCCTTATCCCCATTCTCTCCATCCCTTTCCCTATCCTCTCTCTTTGATCTGAACCAACTACTGAGTGCAGTGTCAAAGAGGGATGGACTTTGTGTGTGTGTGTGTGTGTGTGTGTGTGGCCGTTTTCCACTGTTACACTGTGTAGCGTAGGGACGGAGGTGGACGTGGGTGTGTGCTATCTCCTCAACAATCTACAGATTATAAATCAGAAGCTCAGAACACACACACACACACACACACACACACACACACACACTTGTGTTTTTGAGGGTTTATTTGTGTGCGTTAACCTCAAGAAAAATGGAAACTTGCCATAAAAGGACCCTCTTAGGATTTTTCTCACAGACATCACACTTGTGTGTGTGTGTGTGTGTGTGTGTGTGTGTGTGTGTGTGTGTGTGTGTGTATTTGTATTCAGCTCTGCAGCCAGCTATAACCTCATGGGGACGAAAGACGAAAAAATCTTGTCCCTATAAATATTTAGGAGACACAGTAATCAGGGGCCTTATGCTCATTGTGGATTCAATGTGTGTGTGTGTGTGTGTGTGTGTGTGTGTGTGTGTGTGTGTGTGTGTGTGAGAGAGATATTGAGATAAATACAAAATAAATTTTTAAATAAAATAACATTATTTTTATTTTGTGTGTGTGTGTGTGTGTGTGTGTGTGTGTGTGTGAGAGAGAGAGAGAGAGAGAGAGAGAGAGAGAGAGAGAAAGTGTTCCTCTTTTCATCTCTTTTCTCACTTGCTTTCCCTTTAATTTGTCATACGTTTGTACATTATAAAGGCAGAAACGTCATTATGAGGACCAAGACCATTATAAGGACATCCCATAATTATAACAGTGCAAGAACGCAGTGCAGAATCTCTTCCTCCCTCATCTTTTCTTTCTTTTTGATGCATCTGTACATGACAAGGTCAAGAAAGACATAACAGGGACCAAAGTTGCAGTTTGTGAATGTGTGTGTGTGTGAGTGTGTGTTCCTCTTTTAATCACTTTTCTCACCTGTTAGCTCGTTAATTTGTCATGTTTGTATACTGTAAAAAGTGGGACTGGGCTTAATTAACAATTGTTAAATTAATATTAGTAACAAGTACATAATAAAATTTACTTACTG
>JAQMYG010000018.1:1801875-1821415 GCA_030014215.1 Clariallabes teugelsi
CAGTTTATCTTTTCTAATTAATATCTATTGGTGCAGGTGTTTGTTTACATTGAGCAAGTAGCGCATTAGTAGCTTATATTAAAGTAGATTATTAAATCCGGTACATAACTGTTCAGAACATCGCTTTTACTCAACATTTAGATTTGACTTATGGTGCAGGTTAAACTTCAGGCAGAGAGCTAAGTACTGCAAAATATTCAGTAAATTCTGTCCAGCGATTGATTTAAGACGCGCCCACAGTTTGACGCATGTGCAGTACACTGTCAAAACTTTCACTTACGGTTTATAATTTGGCAAAAAACTGTTTATAACTTCACTTATACTCAACATATAGATTTCATTTATGGTGCAGGTCTAACTTCTGGCAAATAGCAATTTGGCTGGACAGATGTACAGACAGACAGCTTTCCAGTCCTCCAATGTATGAAACATAAAGATATTGATTGAAAGCACAAGTTCTGATCAATGTACAGACAAAACCTTCTTTATGTTCTTTTATGTATATAGATTACGAAGCTAAGAATTTCAATATAGCTACATTTCAAGTTGTTAAACATCCACAGCAAACCTATTAAGGTATAAATGTGTATTAAAGGTGAATACGTACTAAGCAGAATGACGATGCACAGAAGGATGGCCACCAGGGCGGCGGTGCTGAGTCGTGCCGAGAGCAGCAGAGCGTCCACGCTACACGAGCGCAGGTTCCCCGTGCTGTCGCAGCCGCACACACGTACGGTCAGAGTACTCGTGCTGCTCTGGATGGGATAATCGCTGTCTGAAATCACCACGGGCAGGTAGTACGTGCTCATCTCCTGCCTGTTAAAGCCACTCCGCCTGGTCAGGATCCTCGCCGTGTTATCTGGAATATTTAAACACAGAGTGATAAATCTCCAGGGCTCCAATTCAACCCAAGGACAAGGCAGAATAAAGAGAAAAAACATTACAGCGCATGCATACTGAATGAAGCAGATTCACCTTCGTTGTCAAAGATGGTAAAGTTCGGGTTGTTGGCGCTTAAACTGAAGACGAACTTGTGTCCGACGAGGGGCTCGTCCGTGTCGATGGCGCTGATGGTTTGGATTAACTGGAAATAAACCCACTTTTGGTCACGATTGTTGTTTTTTATTAGATTTTAACTACAAATACTGTATATACAGATAAATACAGAGTACACACTTTAGGAAAAGAATAATAATATGATGTATATTATATTAATATAATATTAATAATATTTAGTGTTATTTAGTGTTGTTATATGTATAAAAGTTTTTCTTTTCCTGAAGTGTGTATACATTTTTTTGGCTGACTCTGTATATTAACAAAAAACATAAATAAATGCGTTTAGTCTAAAGCTAAATCTCATATCACTTTTTAGTACCTTTATAATAATCATAATAATAATAATAATAATAATAATAATAAAGCCTGCGTGTAAATATTAGTAAGTAGGCGTCGCCTCTGTGCAGGTCAATTGTAGTATTGTGAGTAGGCGTGGCCTCTGTGTGTGTTAATCATAGTTCACTAAGGAGTTGTGGCCTCGGTGTCTGTCAATCATGGTTCAATAAGTAGGCGTGACCTATATGTGTGTCAATCATAGTTCAGTAAGTAGGCATGAACTATTTGTGTCAATCATAGTTCAGTAAGTAGGCGTGGCCTCTGAGTGTGTCTATCATAGCTCAGTAAGTAGGGGTTTCTTCTATGTGTGTCAATCATACGTAGTTCAGTAAGTAGGTGTGGCCTCAGTGTCTGTCAATCATGGTTCAGTAAGTAGGCGTGGCCTCTGTCGATTCCAACAGTAGTATAGTATGTGGATGGTGCCTCTGTGCATGTCATTCATGGTTAAATAGGTAGGCGTGGCCTCTGAACATGTCAGTTGTAGTATTGTAACTAGGTATAGCGTATGCGTGCATCAATCAAAGTTCAGTAAATATGCATAGCCTCTGTGCATGCCAATCATAGTTTAGTAAGTATGCGTGGCCTCTGTTTGTCAGTTCGAGCCATGAAGGTATGGCCACTGTACCTGACAGTTTGTATTAAAAGTGGGTGTGGCTTCTGTTCCTGCCAATCACAGTGAAGATGTCACCTTTGCACCTGACAGTTTGTACAGTAAGTAGGCGTGGCCTCTGTTCTTGTAAATCATAGTGAAGAACACAAGGATTCTGTATTTCAGTTCTATGAAGGGGGTGTGGCCTGTGTGCCTGTCAGTTACAGCGAAGAAGGCATAGTAAAAAGGACGCTTGATTTTCTGTCCATGTCAGTCATATTTAAGTGGGTGTGACCCCTGTATTTCTCAGTGATAGTTATAGAGATGTAATGTTTGCGCCTGTCAGTCATAATTTAAAAGGTGTTTTAATACTCAATGACTCAATATTTATACATATCTAATATTTACAAAGCAATAGTAATCTTTCTATATAAGCACAATGTGTCTGGGGTTTTCTATAAAAAATGTGAATTTGTGTTTGGCAAAAAACAAAATGGCAGCTACTGTACCTGCCCAGCTCTGACATTCTCACACACGAATGTCTCGTAAAACATGGCGAACTCAGGCGCGTTATCGTTCACATCCAGCACTTTAATCAGGACGGGGACGCGGCTCCTCTGACGAGGATTGTCTGAAATAATGACAAGTGAAGCCATAGTGTAAAAAGCACTGCTTAAGGTTCTTGAAGTAAAAGCTTTTTTATACCCAGAGAGTGAACGTACTTATTTCGCTGGCGAGCACAGAGATGTTGTGCCACTTCGACACCTCTCTGTCGAGAGACTTCAGGGTTGTAATGGAGCCGTTTCTGGGGTCGATGTGAAAGAGTCTGTCGGGATCTGTGTGCTCGTCTATTGCAAACCTGTGAACAAATGTTAGGTTGAAATTACTCCGGTGTCTGCCTTGTGCTTTTATATTTTATGTAGGAGTATTGATGGGATAATGGAACTCTATTCAGCAAGCAGCTCGGCGGTGGAATCTGACCCATTTTACTTCTTTAAACAGCATATGTGAAGCCAAAACTGTATAAAAGAATGCTTTTTAAACTTGAATCATGTTCTAACATTTAATCTGTCACTCATTTTTATATTACAAAAAGAAATATATTCAACCAAAACATGGTATTGGTACTAAAAAGTGCATTTTCAGATAGGATCATGTAACACCATTTTCATAATACTTAACATTTCGTATCTCCCAATCCATGCTTCGTTTTTTTTTTAAACATGCATACACATTTATATTTTTATCAGATAAAAAGAAACATGCCCTTTTATATCCGTAGTGTCTAACTTTTTTAAAATCAAATCTTTCAATGATCCTAACTGTCATTAAGATGAAAATTGGCCAATTTAGATTTCACATGAAAAGACATAAATCTGAAAAAGTGTATTATTCTAAAATGCAAAATTTTTAAGATATTGCAACATGAATTTGACATGTTACGGACACTACAGATCTTTTGCTTTTTAAGCTGTTACCAAAAAATTTAGAAGCTTTTTTTTTAATTGGGGTGGGGTGGGGGGTGGGGGGCTCATATATACAGTAATCATCTCTCCAAAACGGCTGAAGTTAGCAACTTGAAATTTTTAGGGAAGTGAGATCGGTCACTTTCATGTTCCATAAACGTGAGAAGGAGCTTCTTTGTCACAAACATTTTCCATATTATATGTATAACATAAAAAATAAAATAAAATGAGCATCACTACTGTGTTTTGGCAGAATGTATTTGTTCCTGAGTTCCTTTCTTTGCTAATGTTAGGCTTATAAATTGCAAAAAAATATATTTATTTTTTAATAATAAAGTCTTGCAAATCTGGAAAAAAGGTTAAAAAAAAAAAAAAAACTTAATGCTATGGCTTCACATCTAATTGTTACAGAGCACGGATCACCTTACAGAAAACTTCACCATATCAGCAGTTCCACATTTATTAGGAGTGCTGCTTCGCATGTATACGTCCCTGTGAATTAACTGTAAGTATGGAAACAATAACCTATTAGAGATCTTCATCGACATATGATGGGATTGTGTCCTGATAAACACCTCTTGTCACAAGTCAAAAATACGTCGAATACCTTACTTATCCAACGTCATAGCTTAGCCTAGACTGCTTCTGACACTTACATTAGCCTATACAGTAGTTGGGCAAAATCATGCAACAAAAATAACATTTTAAATTATAATTGGTGATATGATATCTCATATAACTCACTAAAATGAATACAATATAATCACAGCATGTGGTTGAAGGTCTGGCTCTCTGCCGCCACCCAACTTCACATGACAGTACTGCACATCATATCGCTAAACTCGTAGAATATTAAAATGCTAAATTTGACGTACGGTTTCAGTAAAATGTATATCACTTTTTTAAGTAAAAAAAAACTGAAGTTGACCCATTGTTAACTGAAACCGTCTTTGAAACTAGCCATTAATATGACAGTGTGATATACACCATCTGACCAATCAGAATACAGGAATCCAGAGTACTTGAATAATTCTGTTTATCAGACTCAGATCAGATCTTCTACAAAGTCTGATTATAATTAATGTCAGTTTCATCCAGGTCCTTACTTGTTTTGGCAAAATATAACTCCAACTTTAAGCCCCTTACTGCACAGGGTAGTCGGTTGCGTCAGGATCCCAGGCTGTAACCGTCCCAATGATGCTTCCCTTTGGCGTGTCCTCGTTGACTTCGATAATGAAATGCGGCCGGCTGAAGACCGGAGGCTCGTCCACGTCCTTTGCCGTCACTTTGACGATGGCTGTGTCTGAGAAAGGACCCAGATGGAGGAAGCCGGGGTCTGTGTGTGTGTTACTCACTTCCACTTTGATTGTGTACACACGCCTGCTCTCGTAATCCAGTTTCTTAAAGCAAACACAAAAAACAGTCGTTAGGAATTATAACGGTGCTGTAATTGATTTCTGACTTTTATGCTTTGTGGTTTCTGTTCACGACGAGCTACGATATTGTTTGTCTTATTGTCTGTTTATAGCTGCTATAATGTAAGTGATAACTGGAACCAATTTGTTTTACAATCATTCATCAAAAATATAAATGAAATAATGTTTCCTTAATTAATAGGCAAATGCAATTGTAGGCAAATTAATGTAATAAAAAAAAAAAAACTCTTCAGAATGTTATAATATGAATAAATACCTTTAGGGTTTTAACTGTCGTCACATCATCACATCACATGTTGTTGATTATTTCTTTATATCAGCATGACATGTCATTTATTCCTTACATAAAGTGTGTACTGGCCTGGGGTGGTGGGACTTTAATTACATGAAATAAAATAAAAAACTCTTGTATTTAATAAACAGAACAATTACCCCCCCAAAAAAAATTTATATGACCTGGATCTAATATATTAAGGACAAAAAAAAAAAAAAAAAAACTTGTTAGATTATGTACGATTTTTCCCCCTGAAACACTTTCCATAAGTGTCATACTGTATTGCAAAAAATATCTTGTAATTTTTACTTCAATATAATAATAGCAAGGCTACTGATTTATTTTGATTATTTATTTATTTTTTTTTACAGCTGAAACAATTCAATTAAAAGAAAAACTGATTCAAAGCAAAAAAAGAAAAGAAGAATCTCATATTCTGGGAAATTTGTTAAACCATGTCCATATTTATTTGATAAATATTTCAAAGCTCGATCAAGATCAACAAAGTCAAACGTGCTTTTATGTCTTATTTAGCATTTTTTTAGCTCTACCTTTTTGACAACGATTATTCCCTCTTGCGTCGCCTCATCGGTAATGATGTCGAGTGAGTCTTTCCCGTCTCCTTCTAAGATCTTGTACCTCAGCTCGGCATTCTCTCCCTCGTCCCCATCGTTTGCTTTAATTCGACCCACCATGGAGCCAATTTCTGCCGACTCGTAAGTGCTCAAATGGTAGGAGCCTGAATGATATGAAAAATGCAATTAGTTTCATGTCTAATCATAAGCCTGATGATACTATAAAAATGATGAGATAAATTTATATGACCTGGATCTAATATATTAAGGACAAGCCTATTATTCAAAATGGATGATGTTTTCATTGTCAATTAATTTGTGAGTGACTTAAGTGTGCGCTGCTCTTAAATAAGTCTGTGCACTGGATCTAAATGTTAATGAAATGTAGTCTTACTGTAGGCGAAGCGCGGCGGGCTGTCATTGACGTCTGTAAGGGTCACATTGACCACAGTGGTTCCAGAAAGACCCCCCATCTGTCCTGCCATGTCTTTGGCCTGAATAACTACCTGGTAGTCCTTCCGCACCTCCCTGTCCATGTTGGATAGGGCTATTCTCACAATTCCTGCAAAAGCACAGTTTGTGATCTTTATTATGCAGTCATGTATTCAGATTGCGCTAAACAACAGTGTGTACCAACACGGATAGCATTTACCACCCTCATGCAATTGGTATAACATCTGTTGCCACGTTCAAGGATTTCAGTTTCACTAAGGGATTTCAACTAAAGATGTCTCACTTGCAGTTGTCTCATTTTTCCAAAACTCAGGTGAGTGCCATCATTTCTGGAGTTTTGAGCCACCATTTTGAGTAAGAACGCACAACCTGTTGTGCAGCATTAAGTGTAATGAAACTTCCTTACCTTTTATCTTTCTTTATTTTATTCCTTACCTTTCCATATCTACAGTACAGTATTAGCACTACATTTTCTTGAGGCACTATTACCTATGACCAGATCTGGAAGTCCAACACAGTCTCTCCATCACTCTGTTGCTCCGTTCACATGACTAAAGGACTGCTTTTGATAAAGGTTTATGCTTCCTCTTGAATGCATGCTGTTTTTTGTCTTCCCAGATCGATCTATCCATCTTGATCTTGACACCATCTATAACCTGCTGGAATACCTTGGTTATTGTAAAGCTCAAAAGAATCTTAGATTTATATTTAATACTTTGGTTTTAATCATCCGTGCTCTCTCAAGCTCTAACCTCCTTCATATGTCGAGGTTAATTCCTTTTGATTTGATTTGAACCACATCTGCCATCACATCAAAGTTATTTCCTGCTCCTCACAGGAACTTTTTATGCTTCTTATTGGATGCGCATGGAGTTTGTCATTCCTCTTTGGATTGATCTGTTCATTACAACCATGAATGCTCCCATTGGTATTAGGACAACTTTGATTATACTGTATACTTCTGCATTCACTCTAGTTCCTCTTTCCCAGTATTTCTCATATGTCCATATCTGGTAGCCAGAAATAGCCTTAGTTGTTTCTGATATTAGGACTAGGATACAGGACCACAGTCCAAACTACAGTACTGTGGAAAATCGTTCCCTTCATATTTTGCTTCCAATGCACCAGACTTTCTTGGATTTTTATTGTAGTCCTAAAGATTAGTTTTCCTGGCTTCCTAAAGGATTCTTATTCTTGCCAAGGTTTTATCTCTTTTTTCAGTCCAGTCCCTGAACCTGAACAGTTTCAGGAGAATGTTTTGTGAACCAGTGAGAACCCCTGTGAGGGACAAGTGCAGATGATGACAGATGATTAGTATACTGCTGATGCTGAATGGCTGGAACAGATGAGAGGGGGAAATGAGGCTGCTGCTGAGGGTTTACAGTACACAAATAACCCATTTTTAAAATTGTACCTTTATGAACTTTGCTCTAGACTATACATTTCCACTGAGCTTTTTAAGGTTCCTGAATTACAAGGTTCCAGCCAAATAAGTTCTGCATCCTAGTATATTCTGCTCCTGCTTGCACCTGGTAATGTGATAAGATGCTACGCTTCTTTGTGCCACAGCTTTTTCGTGTCTTTTAAAGCCTTGATTAATTGATCTTGTCATCACAGTCTTGAGCATTGCATCACCACTAGGGCTAACTTGGTTTGATCGATTTACTGTACGTAGTCCAGTCCTCCGTCCGGTCCTCATTCAATCGACCATTTTTGAGTTTAATAATAAATTCGGAGAACTACTACTAAATACATGTCAGTTTGAGCTTGACACGTTTATGAGCTCTGTCGCTTGCTGTCAATGGGCGCCTAAGAGACATAACACATTTTTCGGCTTCAGTAGACACACAATACTTCAGACTGAAACACGACTGCCCCCTACAGGTAATGAAGGGCATTTTCACAGCTTCCCGCGTGCAGTTTTTAAAGGCCAGATCTGTACCTTAAAAGTGTTCTCGTCATTTGGAATAACTTTATCTTACAACAAAGTGATTTGACATTTCCACCTATTTGGACAACAGATTTTTGCAATACTCTCCAAGTACTTAAAACTTCTCAGCTAATGCTAATTGGGATGGGTGTAGCTCTATTTCAGTTGATCTAATCATCATTGTCCTGAATACTCTACAGTATATACTTCACCAATAGGACTAACTAAGTTGTTATAATCTCATGCACTTTGTCTAGATTCTCTTTCAACTTTTTATGTAATATGCCTACTGGTACCTAGTAGACCAACTTGAATGGATGTATGGATGGTTGGATGAATGAATGATAGATACTGTAGATCCCGAAGAAAATTCCAGTTCTTTTTCACTTCCATTAGTTGTTTTGATTTAGATTTGGATTGAATCAGATGATGCCGTATCTACCTAACTTCATCTTGTTATGTGTGAGTACTGCGGTATATCTGCGGTATACCCACTGAGTTTTTATTTTCCAAAGTTAGATTTAGGCTTTTATATTATCGACTTGTGTGCACTCAGCCAAGTAATTATGGCACCACAGCACCAAGTACAGCTGTAAATACCTTGCATTTACTATGCAAGGTACACACCAGACATACAGAATTATTACATACTTAAAAATGAAATACGAAATCATTTTATTGTGCTGTAAAAAAATATAATAAAAGCCTAATCCAGAGAGAAAGTTCAAAGCAGAATTTGCTCTTCTCTATACTGTATAAAGATGGTTGGTGTGCTGCAACATCTTTGGAAAATCACATCTTGTTTGGTGAAAATGGGGCAGCTGCAGGGAGGGGCGCCATATTGCGGCACCCCCATGGGGTAAAATATCTTCTTAATGGACATAACGGGAACACTCAGAGTGAGAGAAGGGTCCAGGGGAATTTTGTGCATTTACAGGAGTATAAATAAAAAATGACAAAAAGTATACATGGCCTAGCAGGCCTGTGTTAATATTTTAATGTGGTCTGGTTTTAAACGATGTCTTTCAAACGAACGCAATATGTCGCCCGTAGTACCATGCATACGAATGCGATCGCATGCTGTGATCTGCAAGCCTCGTTTGCTTTACATAGACATCAATCTTCTTCAAACAGCAGCCCTGAAAATGACACTTGTAACCATATGTTGAAAGGACACACCTGTCTCTGGTTCCACTGAGAAGTACGGCTGCCCTTGGAGTATGCTGTAGACGAGTTTAGCGCTGTTCCCATACGATGCGTCGTCTGCGTCCGTGGCATTGACTTCTATCACGAAAGAACCTGAATAAAAGAAGCGGGATGTGTGGTGAGTCAGGTCGCATGGTTACGAACATATTTTACTGTTAATTGTTATTGCTAAGGACATACAGTATACTTTAGGAGTTCTCTCTTAGAAAACATGTTTAAGGGTTATTTAGGTCAATGAGGCTTAGCTCTGCTTAAAATTTTTTCTGATCTGAGAAGCTTCGGGTCGTACAGTACATAAACAAGCATGCAAGAGGTAATTAGACTCTTGTACTTTAAAGATAAAATGCCCGGACCAAAATGATTCCTTCTGAACAGATGTTCGCATGAAGAATTCAAAATCAGTGACTCTGTTATTGGTTTCCTTTTTCTTTAAACTGAACTATAATTCCGTTGATGCTAGAAAGGGGGATTTCTTGTAAAGATTCCTAGAACATTGTCTCTGGGACAGTCTACCTTGAGGCCGAACAGAAATCTGATATCTCTGACAATTAGTCATGTCTTAGGATCTGTCACATCTAGACATGTTTTTTAAGACAGGTCTATTTCAATATGAAAAGCAGAAAAACAGAAAATAGTAGTGATATATTAATGGGAGTAGTAGTAGAAGAAGCTTTTTCCTTGCCACATCAGATCTGCAAGCTATTGACATTTTACACCAGATGAACTTTCTGCCCAACCTACCTATTTCTGCAGGCTTGGGACAGGCAGTGGGTATTTTATATGGACATACATAACATAAACATTAGTTTAAGGGCCCGGAAGTGGCAATCCTGTGGTGGCAGGGTTCAAACCTTTAACTCTGCGATCAGCAACCCAGAGCCTCAACCAACTGAGCCCCCAATAGTAGTAATAATAACAGCAATAAATCTTGATTCATAAATTTCTATCATAATACTATACTCTTCTGTTTACTTCTTACACAGAGCTCTCCATAACACTTATTCACACATTGTACAGGGTTGCTGTAGGCATGAGGCAGGGTACATCTAGGATGGGGTGCCAGTCCATTACAGGGCACAAGAACACACTTAAACACTTCAGGCAATTTGGAAGCTATTTTACCCTGGTAGATGGTAGGAGGAAACCAGAGTACCTGAAGGAAACCCACCAACCATGGGGAGGACATGCAAACTCAAAACAGACCTGAGGAGGAAATCGGACCCTCGACCCTGCAAGTGTGAGGCCACAGTGCTAACCACTATCCTGCTGAGTCACCACAGTGTACATCAAACCTTAAAGGGCCTCCCCGAAGACAGACCAAACAAACCATAAGGGAATAGAGTTCCATGCATGGTTCTCACTAGGACTTCTACTTGGAACTTGCACCCTGAAAATTCTTCTGCTGTAGGTTTCAGTATTAAAATTTTAATAGTCTGATCTAAAGGACAAACCAAAGAGACCATTCTTACATAAAAGAGATCACTGAGATATTTTTGGGTAGTTACATGGAACTTCTCTTGAAGTGCCCCCCTCCACAGAATGTGAAAAGGGTTCCATTAGAGATTTCAACTGAATCAATTTTAAAACAACTTTCTTTAGTGTTATTGATATTGATAATTAATGCTTCTTCTGGACATTAGCATTCTAATGGGACTCTATGTTGAAACCTGACGCGCCCTCTTATAGACAACACATAGGGAAAAGAAGGTTAAATGTAGAAGCGTAGGAGGACATTTGATTCTGTGTAAAACCATATACTGTACCAGAGTCAATGGCAGGAATGGTTCTAAGAAGAACCCCCTTAGAAAGCCAAGAACTCTAAAACATCCATCACATGTGTAAGGAATGATTCTTTTTTCAGGAACTATTTGACTTGTCTCTTGTTGTTGTATACTAGTTTGTTCCTGTTCTTACTTACGCTAGAGCAAATGTAAGCAGTTGCTTCCTCACCAGCCTCTTTTACAGTATTTTCTCTTTTAAAGTTAATCAGACAAAAACTTAATGGCAATTTACAGCTTAGATGTTTCTAGGTGTAAATTAGATTTTTAACTTTGCAAGCACTAATACATTATATACTCCTCACTTCAACGTTAAATAAAAAAGTTCAGCCATGTCTTCAAGTTATGTTGATCGTTTGCCATATACAAAATTTTTATACATTTTTAAAATAATTTTATAAATAAATTTAAATTAGATGCTACTATAGAAGCAAAAAGAAGGTTTAAATGAGATAATTAATATGAACCTGTGATTTGCACCTGCACTCATGTCAAACCCCAGAATGTAGAATTCAATAGCACTAATGTATAATAGCAGCAGGAAAGAGAGCTCTCAGCTTGTGTGATTTTTTTTTTTTTTTTTTTTGTAATTGGACTTCCTGCTAGCCTCCGGTAATAAATGATGGATGGAGGAAATTAGTCTGTGACCTGCGGACCGAGTGAACAAGTGACTTTGTGCTAACATTATGTTCTTTAGGTAAGAATCATCCCTCTGAACACGAGCTCTTACACTGCTGCTAGAGCAAAGTATCGGCTGATTAATCTCAAGATAAAGACCCCAGACAGACGCCTCCTGTTCTTGAGGATTGGGACTGTCCCGATACAGCAGGCATCAGCAACACAAGCAGGAGCAGCACAAGCAGCCCAAGCAGCAGCAGCAGCAGCGCTCATTAATATGTATAACCTGCTGCATATCAGAGTCATTGTCCCCGAGTTCTGTGTCACCACAAAAGCATCCCTCCTGATCGTGTGGCAACTCTGTGATAAGACAGAAATAAAATGAGATCTAAAGAGGGCTATGTGATAAAACATGCAAATGGAATCATCTTAGCTTCCTATACAACGGAAAAGGTCACTTTTCTTTTTACCCGTACATACATTTGCATGCATTAGCCCTATATAATACATTTATTATAGACTAATGTAAGAAGTATAGTATTTACGCTTATCAATGTCATGGCTAATGCTTTTATAGCAGCCAATATTAAACAGACAGATTTGCAGATCACGTGTCAATGCGTTCGTCCGGAAACGTAGATAACCACGTAACGATAATGTTAATGTGCTCAGCTTTGAGCACCTGACTTGAAGGTCATAGACGGTAATACGGGTGTGCTTTTGAGTCTTGCTTTACATGCTTGTACATGTCCAAAATCATAATGCCAAATTCGTGCTGTTTACTGTACATGCGCTGCTAATATTAGCTACATTTAAGTTAGCATGCCAACTACCCTGTTTATTTTGAGGCCAAATTTCATATTTTGCTAGATACCTATGTTGAGCAACTCTGACAGTATTGCTGTGAGAATTTTTAACTTATAATTGAAGGTAGCCTGAGCTATTCAATCTGAGCTACCCTGGCATAGGGTTATTTAAGGATTTATTTTTATGTCATCATAAATCATTATTTTTGCATATATTCCTGTGCTGTTAATCAGCTACAGTAGCTAGTTATAACCAAGAAATAACCTTTAATCTGTGAGAAAGTTTTATTGCTAAATGACTACATGACTAGCTACAGTAGGTTGCTATGCTGAGCCAATGTGACTTGATTTTTCCTGATGAGTTTGTAGTTTTCCTGGGAAAAACAAAACAATAATTTTAATTATATTTCTAACTACCTACAGTATACATTTCAACACCTTCTCAAAGTATAAGCTTACCTGACAGGATTAAAGAAGCTCAAGTGCCTTAATACCTGGCTGATTACAACAGTGAAAATGATTTGTAATGGAGCTAATACCCACTCAGACAGATTTGAAGAGCCCAGTCTAAGGGCTTTAATTCAGCGTCTTCTTGTTGAGTTTTTAACCAGAACTTCAAGGCTAACTAGAATAGACACTTAATGTTAATAGCATCAATACGCAGCCGTAAAGTACAAGACTGTGACACCAAAACACCTAGAAAAAAAGAAGTACACTTAAAAGAAATGGAACAAAATATAGTTCAAGATCAGATTAACTTACTAAACCATTTAAAGCCTTGTGTAATGTAAGAAGTTCGGATTTCATTTAAAGATAATATTTGACATCGCACTCCCCTGCTATTTTCTTTTATGGAGACTGTAGGATACGCTTACATGTCATTGGCCACCCACGGTGCAGTTTAATGTTTCTGCGCACTATGACAACTTCATTTTGGGTATCATCACACCCACCTACGGCTTCGAGGCCAGAAATAGAAATGCAATCCAGCCGTACAGCAGTTATCAGTTTAGCATCAGTTTTGGTGCAGTGCGCCACGCTGCTAATGCAATATCTCATCTTTTAGCAAAGTAAAAAAATAAAAATAACCAAGGATGCTTTGGAAATGTAATGCAAAAGCAATTTTCATTTTTAAAACTGCTCAGTTGAAGTTATTTAACTTTCTTATTGAAGCTGGAGCAAGTCTGCCGTCTCCCTTAATCTTCCCTCTTCCTGCTCTTGCATCAACACGCTCTAATGACTCAAGGAGTTTCAGTGAACAGAAAGGGGGAAAGTTCAGTTCCCAGGACCTTCAGAAACGTTCTTCTGTGGTCTTGAGTGAAATCTTTAAGTTTTAATTTTTCAGCTTTGTGCTTACACTGGTCACAAGGAGCATTGGGTTAAAACATTATGTAACAACTGAACTGAAGTTTATGAACTTATATAAAGTTATGTATGACTGTTCACTGAAATACTTTACACTCTTAGCTGTAACTATGCTGTATCTATGGTTGTATAATAATAAATAAAACCACAGCCCCCCCTTTTTTTAAAAATCATATCAAAAGAGGAGGGGCAAAGAACGCAAATTCTGTAATCGAGTAAAAGTAGAAGTCCCCAATTTCTTGTGTGCCTGAGTAAAAGTACAGGTGTACTCACCATCAAATTTTCTTAATAGAAAAAATATATAATATTTTCTAAAATATATATAAAATTATAACGCTTGTATTAGATCACAGCAGCCTTATAAACATCTCTTCTCTCTGCTTCTCAATAGTGAACAGGATATATTCATCGCTGCCTGCAAACAGCGATGTTTGCTTCTGAGTTCAAACAAATGTAATGTTATTTGGTGTGTCTTCAGGAAAGGAAAGTCTTTCAAGCAAGTATTTAAAGCAGGTGGCAAAATTCATGCTTCAAATATTACACACCGCTGTGGTTAGGTAACGCAATGCCATGCAGAAATGTAGTTAAGTACAGATATGACAGGGGACATAGCACTCCACCCTATGGGGTGTCACATACTGAATAAAAAAATTAAAATAAAAAATAAACAAACAAAAAATGTGATGCATTTTGGTAGCTTGCCTACTAATGTAATCATCTAATTAGAGTCTAATCAGACCTACAGTAGCATAATTAAATATTGGAGTAATTGTTCCAGATTACAAATTTTCAACCTCATTAATGCAAAGTTATTGTTAATTTTATTTACCATTTCTACAATCTGAAATTTTATAAATGTGTAATTAATTATATTTAAAAAACTCCTTCAAAACTGGTTTGCAATTTCTCAGGAACATAACAATCTTGAGGAAGGAGCAACTGTATAATGTAAAGGTAAAAAATATTTCTTTCAGATGTTCCACAACAGTAAATATAATGTCAAAGGAATAAAATGTCATAACTACTTAAGTACAATAACAAATCAAATGTACTCAGTTATGATGTTATACAGGTAACTGAGTACATCCACTTTGTTATTGTAATTAAGTAGATATTTCATGTATCATTACTTCATTTAAGTAATTTTATTAGACGATACTTTTTAACTTTGACTCCACTCAAAAGTACAGCAAATATCAGTACTTTTGCTTAACTACATTTCTGCATGGCATTGTGTTTCCTTAGCACAAAGAAACTAACTTATTTTGAGTACATTCCACAACATTAACCTTAACAACCTAAAGTAAGCAACTACATGACATTCTTTTTATTTCTTTGTCATCACATTTAATGTTGTGGAACATCCAAAACAAATTAGTTAATTTTTCCTGTACATTATAAGTTGTTCCTTCCTCAGGGTCTCCTTTTTCCTTTCCAACCCAAAAAACACAAATTGTCATGTTACTGTGAAGCTGAAAGACATGAACTCCTTTCTATTGAAGTCATTTGAAAGCTTGAAGAAAAAGTTTAATGTAAAAAAAAAAATGAAACACTGAATATCTGTTATACTATAATTAATCACAAATATTTAAAATGTGTTGGATTGTAGAAATGGTAAATAAAATTAACATTTGGGATTAATGAGGTTGCAAATTTGTGTTTGTAATATGGAAGAATTGCTCTAATATTTAATTATGCTAGGTCTGATTAGACTCTAATTAGATGATTACATTAGTAGGCAACCTACCAAAATGCTTCATATGAGTGTTGTTTTGTTTTTTTTATTTTTTTTTATATACGACATCCCACAGGGCGGGGTGCTATGTCCCCTGTCATTTGAGCCTATTAGCCGTTTAACCACTGGCTCTAATACTGTTTAGCAAAGTCAGGTTGATTAGTTATAGTACTATAGTTGGAACTAATTATTTAAGGGCATGATGAAGTGTTCCCATTAATTATCTCACTAATTTTCATTTGGTTTTGCTCCAGCAGTGCACGGTTAGAGATTTCTGAGGCATTGCATTAAGAAAAAAATGCTTGTGGGCATTCTGTTATATATAAATATGACACCACAGGGCTGTAACAGCCTTTCTATTTCGTGCCTTGGTTGCATCACCAGTCAACTGTGGCTCAATTTCCAGAAACAAAATAGGTACATACATCCCTGTACGCACAGGAGAAGTAAAACTGGTTACCAAGAGGGGGAAAAAAATTGCTCCCGAATCACACTTCAGTCCCAATTCAACACTCACTGACATTCTTCATGCTTCAGCACCTTGTCAAAAAAATAAAAGCCTAAAAAAAAAAAAAACAAAGGCATGAAGCCATCCTTGACCTTAAAGGCTCTCGGACGTCAGATTCACAGAGGCATCATGCCCAAGAGCAATCTCCCAGCGTGACAATAAGTGTGCCGCAGGAAAACAAGAAAACAAGAGGAATTCGATATGAGCTCCCTCACCGACGTCAGACATCTCAGGGACGCTGGCGCTGTAGACGGCCTGCGTGAACTTGGGCTCGTTGTCGTTGATGTCGTGAATCTTGACGATAAACTCGGTCGCCGGTTCCAGAGGTAGGCCGGTGTATTTGTTAAAGGCCTGTGCTTGTAGCGTGTAGGATGATTTTTCTTCTCTGTCGAGCCTCTGAGTGGCGTGAAGATCACCTGATTTTTCATCGATGCGGAAAATGGTACCAGCTCCTTCTCCGGAGAGGACGTAGCGCGCTGTGCCATCTCCTCTATCTTTATCTGAGCGAAGCTGGAAGAACACAACAACAAGACAAATGTGTTATGCACTTTTTGATGTCCACCCTAGGATGCAATAGCACCCCCCACTGGTTTACACTGATCCCCAGGCAGGGTCTTATTGACACCCATTCTGAGATACAGAGATGCCCACCCTAGATCTCATTGTCAACCGCACTGGATCTGACTCACACCCACTTTGGGACAGACTGGTGCCCACATGCGATCTAAAAGAAACTTACTCTAGGAATTATGCCCACCATTAATCATATTAATGCCTACTCTCCATCATATTGATACTGACCCTGAATCTAATAGATCCCCACCCTAAATCTAATTGATGCCCACCTTTAATCTAATTGACACCCACCATCGATCATATTGAAGCCTACCTTCCATCTAATTGATGCTCTCCTTGAACCATATTTATGCCCACCCTTAATCTAATTGATGCCAACTTTTGATCATATTGATGCCCAACCTTCATCTAATTGATGCCCATCTTGGATCATATTGATGCCCACTTTTAATCAAATTAATGCCCACTCTGTAGCATATTGATGCCCACTTTTAATCTAATTAATGCCCACTCTGTATCATATTGATGCCCACTTTTAATCAAATTGATGCCCAAGATCAATCATATTGATGCCTACCCTCAATCTAATTGATGCCCACACTGACCTGTATTGATGTTCACACAGAATCTTGGTATCTAAGGGCACTGTACAAATTAATTTGATAACATTTATTGGAAAGTAACTGAAATGACAATTTCCAGAATACATTATTCACAGATTACAAACAATATACAATGTTTTAAACTTGTTTACCCTCTCTCTCTCTCTCTCTCTCTCTCTCTCTTTTTTTTTTGCAAAATTAATGAACAAAACACCTCCTGTACCCACCCTCTGTCTTCAGCTTGAGTGCTTTAACCCTGCTTATTGATATCAATATTCACAATATCACTTGTCCAGTTTCTTTCTTTTAAAAAACAGCAGTTTAAATTTCATAATTAATGTGATAAAATATTTGAATGCATCATATAGGTGTGGGGTTTGGAGGGTTGGTTTATTAAAAAAAGGGGTTACTTCTTTGACGGTGGGAGATCAGTATACAGTATGAGGTTTTCAAAGAGTCCAGAATCTCTAGTGCCACCCCTGCAACGGTTGAAATTAATGTGCCCCAGTGTGGGTGTCAAAGTCCAGACTTGGACACAGTTTATCTTACAAGGTTTTTAATTTTATGACTGTGTGTGTTGGTGTTGAAATCGCTAATTTTATGTTCTGCTTGTGTTTTTTTTGTCCCGCTGATGGACTCTCAGCCGTGAATTGCGGCTTATCAGCAAAAGCTTTCAGAACGGAGGCTCTCCAGGGACAAAAGCAGCTAATAAGCACCACAGAGAGAGTTTTCAGAGCACACGCCTTCGGGACTTATTCCATTAAACACTAATGAAGCTTTTAGTCCGTTTTGATTTAGATTCCCCCCCTATTTCTGCTTCTCTCTTTGTATCCTTTAGCTGCATTACTATTTGTAATGGAACTGAATTCCTGTTTTCTCTTTCTGTACCAACATTGCTTGTGTGCTTGTGCATCCCCAGTTCTTTTTTTTTTTTTTTCACTTCATGACTTGATTAGGGATGAATCAGCTCATCAGATTCATGTTTATATAATGCACTATAAATAAGCCCTCTACCGACTTCTATCCTACAGGAAAGCCTAATATTATCTTATATAATATTGTGGCTTGCGTGCTGTATATATAAACATTCTCACTGTGGACCTGGTTCTCCACATGAAGGATCTCAATCATGCTGCATAAAATACCACATTCTCTCCACTGATGCATGATCAGATTTTCACTTGTGGGTGTTGGACATGAATAGTTGCCAGGGCGCAATTGGTGCCAAAACCTCTGCTGTGCTACACCGATGTTCCTCCCTACATGCTGACAGATTATTTGTGTGTGGTGTTTTTTCTTGTGAAAGGTAAAAAAAAATTGACAGCTCAAAACAGTCCTTTTTGCATTTAATGACACCAAACTCATACAAGGAGCTGCAATGCATGTAGAGAGGAAATCTGCAAAAGAAAATCCAGCACGGGCTCATTACTGGAAATTCGTAGGATTTGACGTTTATATATAGTCGTGACCTGAGGGTGTGTAGCTCTAATTCGGTGATGATAAATTGGGCATAGGATGTCTGAAGGATGCATTTCAAGCAGCTAGTGATTTAATATAACGTGATTTAGAGCTTTGCTCTCAGCACATCATTTAGGTTTCATTTAACAAAAGTGCTGCTCTTGAGGAGTCACAGGCCACGCCTCCTTTTTTATTCTTCAATGAGAGTAATACACCTAGACTAATTCACAAAGATAGACAGAGAATAATAATTGAATAATTGTGATAAAGAAGCCACCCCTACTTCACTGGCACTGAAAGGTACAAAAGCCACGCCTCCTTTATAGGTACTAAAGGACACACAAATTCTACATTTGTGTGTCATGCGACTAACAGACATAAAGGCCACGCCTCCTTCACCCCTTTGACTGGGACTTGTTTCAATATACACTGCCTGGCCAAAAAAAAAAAAAGAAAAAAAGAAAAAGTCACACACTGTAATATTTTGTTGGACCACCTGTTGCTTTGATTAGATCCCACATTCGCCATGGCATCATTCTGATCAGCTTATGCAATATCAGAACATTTATTTCCATCCAGAGTCGATGAATCCCAGCATCGTCATCTTGGAATACGGCCGTCCCTCCAGGGCAGAGAAACTCCACAGATGTGATACTCTGGTGATTCAGTACATTCAGGTGGTCAGCTGATTTAATTTTATTGCCCCATAACGTTGCTGAGTCTAGACCTGAGCAACTGATCAACCCCAGATCATAACACTGTCTCCAGAG
>JAQMYG010000018.1:1821515-1833208 GCA_030014215.1 Clariallabes teugelsi
GGAATAGGCTCAATCTGGACTCATCAGGTCACATGACCTTTTTCCATCACTCCAAAGTCCAGTCTTTATGCTCCCTAGCAAACTGAAGACTTTTTGTCCCCAAATAGCCCACACAATAGATACACAGCTGTTTAGTCCCAATCCCTTAAGTTCCCTACACATTGTGCATATGAAAATGCTTTTACTTTCACTATTAAACATAGCTGTGAGTTCTACTGTTGCTTTTATTTTTTGTGATTGTGAAACGTTATGACTAGCAAACAAAAAGACACGGCAAGCTAAAATTCATCAGGATGGAAGGGGTTAAGATTGTAGCCTCCTAGCAAAGTCAAAGGCAGGAATATATAGTAGGTAGGACAAGGAACAACATTCTAAAACAAACTCACAATATACATATCTGTCCCAGTTTTATCATGTTGATAATGTGGGATTATATTTATAATCCTCCAACTGTCAGTGAACATTTTTTAAAAACTTCCTATTATATATTTTCTTTTATTTCCGTTATTATTATTATTATTATTATTATTATTTATATTATTTTAAGTAACAGGAAAGAAAATCCGAAAACTCAGCTTTTCTCGAGGGAGATCATGCATGTGCTTTATACAGTTTATATAGCTTTATGGATTGTACTTTCAGTGAACCAGAATGAAATCTCTCCTGTAGACTCGTAGCACGTTTCCTTAGTTGGTTGTGTTGTTTATCTAAACCTTTGCTATAGATATAAAGATTTTAAAAAATTACCTTGAGGTAGAAGCTAGTTTCAGTACCTTTGTAGCTCGCTTTGTAGCTTTGTGAACAGAACACAGGCGGTAGTTGGGTTTTGGCAGTGGCATCCGGTAAGTAATGTCTCTTTGGCCGTACAGAAGTGGGCGGAACCATGGAGGACAGACTTTGTGACGTCACATGCAAAAGGTCTATACATGAAAATGTATGTTTTTTAAATATTTTTTGACCCTTAGCGATTAGGGTGTAAAGGACACATTGATATTTATGGATATAATGTTAGATGTATTCAGAGTCAGGGTCAGGACATGTTTCAGTTGGTTCTCAAGGCTCTTTGTCCAGACAATTAATTATGTGCATTATTTAATGTAGCACTGGAGGAATAAATTAAGATCATTGATATGCAATATTTGTGCATCTTATCTTTCCCCAAACTCCATCCTGCATACAAAACTGTTGGTTTTAAGAAGTCTCTGTTTTCATACTGTATACTGTACGTATAGCAACCTGCTTGATTTTTCAGTTATTGTGAGAAGAAATTTCCATCACTAATGACTATAACAGTTTATTCTAAGGTAACATACAGTATTTGTAAATGAAGCGTGGGAAAAGCCAAGCTTTTACAGGCATGCATAATGTCTGACTAAAGTGCATATCTGACCCTGGTGCCATCATATGTCATGTTACTATTAATGCATTTTTCTGATTTTTATAGTAACAGCTTGTTCAGATGGACTTGTACACCAGGCGCTATCGTGGACACACACTCCCCAAATCTTTCATCCAAAGTCTTTGGCAGATGCACTTATCCAGATGGACTTCTCATTATACATCTGAACAGTTCAGGTGCTCAAGGGCCCAATGGTGGAAACCTGGAGGTTGTGGGGTTTTAATGTGGTCCCTTCTGGACCGTAGTCCAATGCCTTAACCAATGAGCTACACCTTCCCGGCCTAGTTCCCTCTTCCGGTCTGCCAGTGCCCATGACAGCTTCAGATTCCTATTCCTGGCTGAAAGGAACCTGTCACGAACCTGATGTGGTCTTCTGTTCTTGTAGCCCATCCAGCTTTAGGTTTTGTGTCTTCTGATGTGTTTTTCTGTTCCCCACGGTTGTAAACAGTAACCATTTGAGTTACTACAGACTTTCCGTCAGCTCAGACCGGTCTAGTTATTCTCATCTGATTCCTCTCATCAACAAGGTGCTTCAATCTGCGGAACTGTCAATCACTCAATGCTTTTTAAACTCTAGAGATTATTGTGTGCAAAAATCCCAGGAGACCAGGAGTTTCTGAAATATTTAACATTCATGGCACTGATAAAGTCAGCCATCTTTCTCATTCAATGATCTTCCCTCACTCTGATATTTGCCGTGAACATGTAACTGAACCTGTACCTATGAACCTGCTTGCTGTTACATGATTGGCTGATTACATACTTGCATGAATATCCTGATGTAAAGGTGTTCCTAATAAAGTGGATAGTCAGGGTGTAAGCTTTGTTAAAAGAAAGTCTCCAGGTTTGATGTTTGGTAACACTCAGAAGTACAGCTAAAACTTTCTGAAACTCACTTTCACACACTCACTAACTCATTTGCAATAGTGTTTATCCTGTACAGGGTCACAGGGAGGCCTAGAGTCTATCCCGGGGACTCTGGGCACTAGGCAGGCTGCCAGTCTATCACACACACACACACACACACACACACCGACCGACCTTCAGCATTGTTCTCGGCAAGAAGGCTTGCTAGTACCTTTTTTTTGACGATTCTGAAACACAGCTGGCTAACATTAGCAACACGCTAGCAAATAAGCATGATGCTAACTGACATTTAAGGCTAAACCTATTAGCCTTTTAATTAACCCAAAAGTAGGATTTCCATCAAGAAAAAGCAGGGTGATACGCTAACATGACCGGCGCGGTAAGACTTCATTCTTTTCTAACCAGATTAGTGTTTTTGATTGAATCAGAGTATTTAATTAGCCTCAAACATACAAAAAGAGCCTCTTTTTTTCCAAAATGAGATAGTCAGCAGAAAGGACAGGAAACATCGAAACATACAGCGTAGTCATACAGAGTGGTCATATACTGACTCTCATATCAGAGCAAACCTCGTAAATGTGACAAGCGATGACCTGGAATCCTCCTTGAACCCGACCGAATGGCTCTCTCTCCTGTCGCGCTATGTTCAGTAGCAACAGGAAAAACGTGCATTATATTTTTAGTGTTGCAAATTATACATTGTGATCACGCCGTGTCGGGAACAGAGAACGTGCTGATGAGTGCTGGTGTGGGCTCCTCTTTCATGGTTAATGTGGCATAAATTTGGCATTGCCTCTGAATTGCGGCTTGATGAATTGCAAATCCTCCTTTCACATGGGCGCTGCAGATGGGTAGGAAGTCAAATGATGAAAAAAAGGAAAGAGAGAGAGAGAGAGAGTGGCGAGAAAGAGAATGAAATAGCCTGTAATTGTCGATTCCTGTCAGGTCTCTCGTGAGCCACTTTGTCCTAGAAATGAGAACGGTAAAACCAGCGCAACGCCCGGTACAAAATATTCTCCCTCTTTATCAGACGCCCACCCTTCCCACATCTTTTTCTTTTTTTTCGCTTTCTACCCCTTTCTCTCTCTCTCTCTCTCTCTCTCGCTCTCTCTCTCTCTTTTTTAGCTTGTCTCTGAATATTCATGCCTGTGTGGACTGTGTAATTCACATTTCTGCGGCCTTCTTTTTTTCCTGCTTTGATAACGGCCCTGCTACTCACCCGTATTCAAATATTATGTCATGCCACATAAACCTCAAAGGAGATTTTTCATTCCTTTACATCGCCCCCCTGAAGGCCTTGTTTGGAAGTCATTTCCAATTCAAACGGAGGGCTAGGGGTAATGGGGATGAGAACCAGGATGAAGGATGGAGGATGAGGAGGATGCATCAAAAGTGCTGTCTCTCACCTTGCCCACGTACTGATAGTTACTTCCTGTGTATTCCTCCGACAGGAAGAACTGCCTCCACATCCAATCACGCTTGGACCTGTGCAGCACTCGTCCATGCGGCTGCTGCAGGCGTGTACCGATCCCCAGACTCCTCACGGGCGAAACCAGAGGGAGGAGGGAAAGCAGCACAAACAGCCAGAAGAGAAGATTCATCGCTCGGCTGTTTCCGATTGATCCTCGGGCTTGGGCTTGATCCCGGATGAATAATCTAATAAGGAAGGCGGCGTTGAACGGGGAACAATCTAAATGCTTGGATCAGCAACTCTGGCATGGTAGATGGCGGCTTTGATCTTCCTTTGAATCCCTGAAAAAATGAGAAAGCGGGGGGGGAGAAGTGAGTGTGCCTGCATGACAACGTTCTGTCAAAGAAGGAAAATTCATTTAATGCAATACCAGGCTTTTGACGTGAAATGAAAACTTAATATATTTTTATCACGCATTTCATCCATCACTCGAACAGAGCTGGAACTCAATATGAATTTGAAAGCCTTATGATATTGTTATTATTACTGTATGCACTGTAGTTCTGTCATAGCGCATAACATAGCTGTTAAAAAGTGTTTCATTCCTCTTATACTACAGCACTGTATTTAAGCAGAGCATGCCCTAATTCCTGTTAAGGAACCAACCTACAGTATCGAGAAAGCACAAAGCTTAAAAATCTTCATATAAAAATTAAATTAAATGATGTACATTAAATGAAATAAATGGGAACAAATGTTTTCATTCTGCAAAGTGCCTAAAGAAACAATTCAAAAACTGGATGTTTACGTAACAACCTGAGCAGCGACCTCGTTTCCCCTTTTGTCTGTTCCAACCACTCAGCATTCAGCATCACCAGTATCAACATCATCACCAGCCTGATCATCATCTGTCATCATCTGCACCTGTTTCTCAATGGTTCATGCCTTAAATTAGATGTGTTTTATATGCTTGAATGATTCATACTGTAGGTGAACCACTCAGGTCCAGGGACTGGACTGAAAATAACGAGAAACAAAAAGTCCTTCAGTTCTTCAGCCTAGAGAACTAATCCTCAAGACTACACTAAACATACAAGAAAGTCTGGAGGTTTGGAAGCAAAATATGAAGAAATGAAAAAGAAGGGGGGGAGGGGGGGTGTCAAGACTTTTGCACAGTACTTTATATGTTAAATGATAATGTTCTTAATAATGTATCTGTGATGTGCAGCTTCACTACTGTCAGGAAACTAATCATCACCTTCTGACCAATCAGAATCCAGAACCCGACGTCGCTGTCATACAGGACGCTAACGTCCTTGTGCAATATCTTCTAACACAATTAACGTCACGACGAATCAGGACGCGGGCCGTGATCACACAACCCGGTCTTTGAAAGTCAAAGTCAAAGAAAATCCCTCAGTTAATGTAATCCAGAATCTCCTCTCGATAATGACTTGACTCTGCGATCTGGAGCTGGAGACTGATGATTTCTGCCGTACAGAATGACACCATTACAGCAGACGGCTGATTGCACAAGTCACTTTTCTCATTGTTCAATACATTTTTTCTTTCTTTCTTTTTTTTTTTTTAAATGCTATCCTGCTCATTATGTGTCAGAGCTATTGATCGAGATGACATCGTCTCCCTCGTGCCGGAGCCAGCACTAACAATGAATAATCCGGCAAAACAAGGGCTGCAACTCAATAAAGCGGCGCAACAAATCTTATTCACGGAGCATCAGGTCGTCCTTGCTTTCACAATGTCAAATCTGTTTACGCTCACCAGTTTTTCACGGCCGGATTAAGCTGCTGAAAGTAAAGCGCAGGTGCATAAATGCACAAGGGTGCACCAAAGCCGCTCATATAACCCAATCGATACGCTCGACTTTGATTAAGTGTAGCGCCGCGTCTGGGGTCGAATTCAAATCCCGCTCAGCTTGTTGCCTCGTCTAGTAATTGCCTTTCGCTGAGAGGCCCGAGTTTGTTTCTTCGGCTTTCAGGCTGACAGGATACTTTCACTCGACGCAACGGAAACAAGAACTTACATCACGTCTAACGCTTCTTTTAGGTTCATAGGTTCCTCCATTATGGAAAAATCACATCCACTTTTTTCCCCCCCATATGTGATTGTTCAATCACGGGTTCATGTCATGCTCAGAAGTATCATGTGAGCAATATGTACTGTAATAATAATAAAAAAATAATAAATAAATAAACTGTGTAATCATGTGCGTAAACAAAATCACATGTGCACGTGTTCTCGGAGCATCAGCACGGAAAATAAATCACTGTATGACGTTAGCGAACACAACATAAGTCATGCTGCCAAAAAAATCAGTTACCACGAGAACAGAAATGAGTCATGTGACCAAATAATCATGTGGATATTGTAAATAAATCAGGTGAATCATGTGAAACAAAAAAATCTAAATGCATTAACATCTTGAAAGTTACAAGTGAATTATGGGTAACCATCATTTGTGGACATGAATGAATGAGCAGAAAAAAACAAAAAACACCCTGAAATAAATCACCTTGTACAATAAGTCAAGATTTTCATAAATGAATCAAGTAAATGTGAAATGTGGCATAAAAAAAAGAAAAAGAAAAAGCACATAATTCATTATTCAGAATAAATTGTGTAAGAAAGTCACAGGATGTAAAAATAAACATAGGTGCACTCCATGTGAAAAAAAAAATAGAAAGAAATGTCCGAAACATAAATCCTGTTGATGTGATCATTAACACGTAACGCTCTGGTGTATTTCCTGTAAAAGCTGTTCTAACAGATCATTAAAAAGCCCTTAATAAGAGGAAACGAGGAAACGAGCGAGTGTGTCTCAGAAAAGCACCTGATTTCTTCAGGGAAATGAAAGCAGCATGGGTAAGAGAGACAGAGAGAGAGAGAGACAGACAGACAGAGAGAGAGAGAGAAAAAAAGAGAGAGAGACATACAGAGAGACAGAGAAAGAGAGACATACAGAGAGAGAGAGAGAGAGAGAGATACAGACAGAGAAAGAGAGACATACAAAGAGAGAGAGAGACAGACATAGAGAGAGAGAGAGAGAGAGAGAGAGTGAGAGACAAATTTTGAAGTGGAGAGGTGTGAAAGGATATTAAGCTTCCATTGAAATCATCAAATGTTTTTTTTTTTCCACTATTCAGTAAACTAAACCCCGGGGCTCTGAGGCCAACAGGAGTGTGTGTGTGTGTGTGTGTGTGTGTGTGTACACGGGACTTTTTGGATGTGGCGTCTCGTAGCAACAGCTCCTCTCTGGTGCGAAAAAAAATAAGGAAAAGAAAGAAGGATAGATCGAAAGAAAAAGAGACACCGCTGACGCCTTGACACGTTTGTCATAATCACACGCCATGGCTTCCACATCAATGGTTCGAAACAAACAGACCCGGACCTCCGGCGGTGTGGACTGTACGTCCTGAGAAACACATGAAAAACCCCTACAATATCGACACGACAAAATTTGTAGATTTTCAAGATTTGCAATAACGCAGCCGTTCTGGAAGTTAAGCGTTCTGCTTAAAATGAAGGATGGCGTAATCGAGGGCCTTCCAAAAATTAGTCCGAGATTGCTTTTGTAATTGAAAAGCCGAGCAAGTCCGCTAATGGCTTTCTGTAGAGCGCGGATGCTTCTCGCACCTAATCCTGCCACAGCTCCGATGTTAATCTCTTCCAGGCCCTCTGGCTTCGTGTGAGTCTCAGAGTGTGTGTGTGTGTGTGTGTGTGTGACAAATCGAGTACCTTTTTGTAACAATTTAAATATAATTCTTCTCCTTCTAATTGTTATTATCATTATTACTGAGTGGGCTAATTAGAGACGTCGCTGTAAAGCGCCGGACGTGAACAACGTGAACGGCGTCATTACCAACAACGTGCTTCTGAAGGAATCAAGGAGGAGAAAGACGTGTGAGGAAGAAGAAGAAGATTGTTGTGGGTAGCAAATGAGGTCATGTAGACACATGATCAAATCGATTGGAAAAATTAGACACTATGAGGAAAGAATATATTGTAGAAAAAACTGATAATAATAATAAGCTGGAAAATGTTTAATGTGATGTGGCAGGGCTTTGAATTAAAAGTGACATTTCAACCCTTAACCACATGGTGGAGCCCCAGAGCTTTTCTACACCTCTCTCTCTCTCTCTCTCTTTCTCTCTCACACACTCTCTCTTTATCTATCTCTCACTTTGGACAATTTTCACAGCTGCTGTCTCCTCTGTAATATTAATGCCCTGTCGTCTTTGTTTTGAAACTTTGATACAGATCAAATCTCTGCCTCGATGATTGGCTGCCCCGAGGATCAGGCTTTGATACCTCCAGGTTCACAGAATCAAGGCAATCGTGTGAACTGTGTGTTATTAAAGATGGCACTTCCTGTGATTCCATTACGCCTGCGGGAATTAATGAACCGTCTTTTTTTTTTTTTTTTCGTAGGCTGTCCTCTACCTCGACGGTAGTTTCCCCTAAATCATGACATTTAAGACGCTGGATGATTAGTGTATCAGTGTTGTGTTGCATTTTGGGTGTGTGTATACTGTATATGTGTGTGTAGGGGGATATCTTTGTGTATGAAGAAGCTACGGTGTGATGAAGTCGCTACAGCTCCCTAGCCGTTGCCCTCTCCGTACACATGTTTTTCTTTCCTCGAGCCGGATTAATTACCAGGCCGAGAGAGAGACAGAACGTGCACCCTAGCACGGAGGCATTCATATTATTACATCCTCTCCAAGGAAATAAATTGATTGTCTCTGACTTTTATCTCATTATGAGGCAAATTGCATCCACTCTAATCCCCTCTTCATAAGAAATAAAAAGAGAGAGAAAGGCAGAGAGACAGAAACAGAAAGGGGGGTGGGGGTTCGTGGTGGGGATGTGAATGTTATCCGGAATCAAAGTGCAAGCGCAAGTCTCATGATTCATATCTGCGCTGAAAGGCAATTATATATGTGACACCGGCTCGGAGGAAACACGCACTTTAATTTGCGCCAAACAGCCGTGCCATTATGCGTCCGGCTCAGATGTACAAATCACTTTCGCACACACAAACACACACACACACGCACACACAAACACACACACACACACACACACACACACACAGAGTGCAAAATGCAAATCAAACTCGACCCAAACTACCCAGGAAATGTTGATATAAATTTTTTTTTTTTAAACCACTACACTACTACATTTTTAAAATAATTATTTAAAGTCATGCAGCATTAAAGAGCTTCAAGGCTTACAAATCCCTTTCAGATGTAGAACTCTTAAATTTCATGTTTTACATTTATGCATTAAGGTTTACTCCTTGATCGTGAATCAAATATGCATGAACACGCAAAAAAAAATCAGAACAGACACACCGAGTGAATGCTCAGTTCGACGTTCTCCATCTTAACATTGTTTAAAAGCTGGTCTCTGAATTTTTTTTTACAGGACCCAAGATACGACCCTGAGGGACTCACTAACTACAGGGCATGGACAGAGACAGAGGTTGTAAACGACAGAGCAAGACAGTCAGAGAGAGAGAGAGAGAGAGAGAGAGAGAGAGATAATATATGCTTGACGCATCAAAGTAATATCAGTGGACACAAAACCAGTTCAGCTCAGACACACTTTCAAGAATTAAGCAATAAAGCAACAGGAGACGAAATAAGGACAGAAAGCAAACGTTTCACTCATTCATCGCAGCTACATGTAATAACAACATACGCTTGTCAAATGCATCGTGACGCTTATTTTAATTGGTGAGCCTGTATTTTAAAATACTGCCTCTTTTTTTTATTTATTTTTTTAATAAAATGACTAATAAATGATTTTTATAACACAAAGCAGTAGAATCATAAATCATCAGGACAACACAGCAGGAAACCAGCTTCCAGGAGAACTTGTACAGAAGTGACAATACTGATCGTACTCTAATATTCATGCAAAGATTTATGGTAGCATTGTATTATATTTTATTATGTCATACTTTATGAAATTATACTGCATTGCATTGCATTGCAAGGAAACAAAATTTATTCAAATGTATGCATATAAAATAAAGCATCTCCTTTTATGCAGAAGCATGTGGCATAGCAGGTTTAGAAAAAAAAATCAAAAGAAAACAAAGCTTCTTACCTCAAAAGACGGCTCCCTCGCTCTTTTGGGCGCGTGTCGTTCTCATTGAAGTGCGACACTGGCTCCTGTCTTCGCCTCTTGGCAGTGCTCAGGCTCCGAGACTGGCTACAGTTGTGCAGAAGACTCCAGCTGCCTACCTCCCTCTCCCTCTCCCTCCCTCTCTCTCTCTCACACTCACTCTCTCTCTGTGCTCTATCCTTTTTTCTCTCGCTCTGCTAGACAAGGATGCAGTTTGCAAAGGGTGGGTGGAGGTGCTGGAGGTGGTGGCGGGGGGACCGTGTGCTGCTGCTGATTGGCTGCCATTCATAAGACTGTGGTAGGAAGGGGGGGCGGTGGCGTTTGGGGGTGTGTGTGCAGGGGTGTTAGCGATGCTGGCAGCAGAATGAGGCACCAAAAACGAGGACAGCAAGTTAGAAAAATATTAAACTAGTGCTAAATAAGAGCCAGACAAACAGCCTGTCGTGCTTTATAAGGAAAATAATCAGTGAGGCGTTGGTGTGGCGATGCGGCATTACTGGTACCACAGAGGCATTCTGTTTATACCACGGCAATCCCATAACAATTTAAATTGCAATTTTTTTAATGACCGACACGTCAGATGTTACATTCATCATCTTTGTGGAATGTTCATGAAACAAGGTAGATCAGACCACTGCTAGATAGCAAAGTATTTCAGTGATAAACATCTGTGTTTTGTAAAGCATGAACCTTTGAACCATCACAGCTGCTGGTGCAGATTAACTGTTACTGCCAATCACGTGCATACTGTATATGAAAGGTGGCAAAATGTGTCAAACATTTTCACTCAATTTGGAGAATTATTCTTCTCAGAATTATAGACGTTGACTATAATTAAAAAAAAAATTATCGCCAACTGTGAGATATCCTTCCTATAGAAGCTTTAAACGTATGTGTTTAAAAAAAATGCAACTGTGAATCATCGCATTTTATAGCAAAATGAGACATCCAAAAATAACAAATAACAATTGTCACATGATCAGTGAAGCAAAAGAACAAGCTGGACAAAATCATGGTTGTAGTTAAACAAATTAAATAAATGTTTTAGGTGGTTTACAGTCTGTAAGTGCCATCGCACTTTCCCCAGCAGTCATGGACTTCAGTTAGTCATACTGAAGCAGTAATGATGCTGATGATGCTTTATAACTTGCATTGCAAACACCCTTGTGACTCAAAGAAAACATGCACATCAGTTTGTAACACTTACTTCATTTTTTACAAAAAATGTTTTTTTTTTCAAAAATGCCCAAAAGGATTTATCTCGCTTTGCAGTGAAACCTAAGTAGCATATGCAAATTATTTAGCTGGATGTATCTCATCATGTTTTTTTTTTCCATTTCCAAAACATAGCTTGGTAAAAAAGCAACAAAAACAACAACAACAACAACAACATTTGTTTATTTTCTGCTTTAGATTTGAAACAAAAGTCAAAAGTGGTAATCACTTAATTTAACTTAAATTAAATTCAAAGCTAATAAAAATGAAAAGATAAAGGTTATCACCACTTAGTGATGCTATTCATTAATTTGGAACCTTGTATGCAAGACATTTAATTTAGCTGGACTTTAACATTTGTAATTTTTTACTAAACTGCAAATAACGATCGCTCTGGAGATTGGGATTGTGAACAATTTAGAGGGTTTAAAATAGTGCAGATTTAGACTGATTGCCACAGAAGCCACGTCCCCTTCATTGGAACTGAGAGGCAGAAAAGCCACACCTCCTTCACTAACTACAATTAATTGTCACGATTGACGGGTGTGTGTCGGCGTTTTTGTGGCATCATTGCAGGAGGCGAGCTGACGGTTCAATAATAAAGTTTATTCAAGTTCAAAAAACACACAAAACAAAACCTAAGCTCTC
>JAQMYG010000018.1:1842783-1855014 GCA_030014215.1 Clariallabes teugelsi
TATCCGATATGTGTCACATATGAGCAAAAAATCGGAATTGGGTCACATTTAACTGACAGTGTAAACGTAGCCTTAGATCATCGTATCAATCCCCACAACAGAATGATTCCTGGTCAAAAATAATGAATTAATAGGGACGGGAATCACTAGGAATCGACTGATACGATATCATCATGACACCTTGGTGCTCATTTGATTTGTAATGTAATTCTGTAGGTACAATGATTTTCAAAGTATCCTGATTGTTACAGATTTAGTTACAATCATAAATAAAGTTCTAAACAAAACAATTCCAAACAAATGTTGCAAAGCATTTGATTCACACAAACTCAGTACAAGTTTTACACCAGATGCCCTTCCTGACACAACCCTCTCATTTTTATCCGGGCTTGGGACCAATACTGCAATCAGTGGCTGGGGTTTTGGCATTGGCTGGGAATCGAACCCTGGCCTTCTGCATGGCAAGCAAGAGACCTACCGCTGAGCCACTGATGTACAGTATGTGAATAACTTACAATGTGCCACATGTAGGACTGTAAAGGAACTGCGCAAATGCTAAAAATTTGGCTGTGTGTGTATGCATGAACTGCCACATAAAAATCATGATGTGTAAATGAATAGATTTTTTTTACCTGCATGTCTACAAATCCAGAATTATTTTGTGACCCTTTAAAGAATCCTTTGTAAAACTTGTTTTTTCTGTATCAAGTATCAAGAAACATAAAACACCAGAAAGGTTCTAAAAATTAAGAAGAAAGTAATGAGCAATAATGTGGAGTTTGTGCAGAATTATCCAGTTAATGCACTTAACAAAAAAAAGAAAGAAAAAGTTCTTTGAGGGTCCTTTAAGCATTTATTGCTAATTAGATCAGGATCTGGGTTTTATTCCCACATTGGGTTTGTGTACATTGAGTTTGCATGTTCTCCCCATGTTTGGTGGGTTTTCTCTGGTTTTCCCCAACAGTCCAAAGACATGCAGAATAGGTTGACTGATCTTCCCATATTTCTGAAAGTGTGTTAATGAGTGTGTTAATGAGCGTGTGTGTAGATTGGAACCCTGCCCAGGCTGTACCCCGCCTCATTCCCGAAGTCTCTTGGAAAAGGCTCCAGACCTTGTAACATGATGAGTGGTGTGAGATACATGGATTTGTAGCATCTAAAGCATCTTTATAGGAAATACTTTCCAGGGTTAAAACATAAACACCTCAATGGTTCTGCTTAAGGGTTATTAGGAGAGTATCAGTTCAGTTGAGTGAGTGCATACAAATCATGCTGAACTAAAGAATTGTTTCTAGATTGATAGAATGGTTCTAGATTATGTTTCTTTAAAAGGTTAGTAAATCTTGAAATATTTTCTGAATAGGAGCTAGATAGACCTTTTAAAGGTCCACTTCATAGTAAAAGTTTTGCTCTAAGGGGTCCAAGGATTAATTGAATTGAGCGCATAATACAATTTTCCCCTACAACACTTTCTGAAAATGAACTTCTGCTCATCCCTCAAAGAAACAACAGGAAAAAGGTTCACGTGCAGGTTAATGCAGATAGTCTTTTAATAAATATTTTATTATTAGACCAGTTTCTGAAAGAAAACTGGACAGAATCTTTTGTAAGGAATGTATTGATTCATTTATTTTAAAGCGTGAGGGGTCGCGGTTCATAGCTTGTCTGTGCCACCTGTGCTGAAGGTGAAGGACGTAGAACTTGTGGGAATCCTTCAGAGGGACAGCCAAAGCACTCTTAAGGGTTTTAAGTATTTTAAGAGTGTAAGATTCTTAGTTTAGAGCACTAGGTCTTTCTTTCTTTTTTTCTTTTTTTTGGAAAAGGGCAGGCAGAAAGAAAAGGTGCTAAATTGTACCTTTTTGTTTTCTAAGCAAGGTGGAACAGGGACACAAAGTGTGGTGTACTGTAAGAAAGGACAGAAATAGAATACAACATGAAAAAAACAAATAGAGAGTTTATCTTAAATGTACTAACACATTTTATATACTGTATGGTTTCCCCAGAGAGTCATACTGTAGCTGTAGTTCTGCAGCTAACAAATATAACACATATCTAAAATATAACAGTAATAACTCTCAAATGAGGATGGGTTCCCTGTTGAGTCTGCTTCCTCTCAAGGTTTCTTCCTATTGTCATTTCAGGGAGTTTTTCCTTGGCACCGTCGACCTCGGCTTGCTCATCTGTACATTTTTCTAATTTATTTCCACATTCTTTAAGCTGATTTGTGACAATAACCACTGTTAAATAAAACACTATACAAATAAAACTTTATTCAATTTAATATAACTAATGATAGTGGAGTGATTAATTCTACACCAGGACAATGGATTTGTCTCGCTTTGTAATAACACTGTGTTGGATATTGGAATAAATTTTAATTCAGTTTATTAGGCTAAGTAATAAAAGTGAAATGAACTGATTGCAGATGGAGTCAGGTTGTAGAGCAAGTCTTTCTCTCTCTCTCTCTCACTCTCTCTCTCTCTCTCTCTCTCTCTCTCTCCTGGTGATGAGGTCAGTGCTGGACTGGCATATGACAGGCTGGTCAAAGGCATCCATGTCTCTAATCATTCGATCACGCTTGGCCGAGTGCGTCAGGTGAGAATCGAAAGCCTCAATCGCTCCATGGAGATGAGACGCTGTCCACCAGCTGTGGCCACCAGTTCCACCTTCATTGAGATTGACAGCTCTAACACCGGATTCCAGGATGTAGGAGCCAAAGGCGACCCATCTGGAGTCATCTGAACACCAGAGCAGGAGTTTGTCCACTGTGACGGGCCACCAGTTGTGTTTCAGATTACATTAGAGCTCCTACAAGGGACATGTAAATAATGGAGACAGAAATCAAAGAGGTCAAAAGTAGAAGAAATATAATTGTATTTTTTTTTCAAAGAAAGAAAACTGGTGTATAAATAAATCAGCCGACCCCAACATGTAGGTGAAGGCTGTAAAATAATCAATCAATCTGTGTCATTGTGGTGGAATGAAACAGCATTACTGTTAGCACCCTGATGTTGATTATTTTTCTACAACGGCATGCCCCCCAAACTGAAGGATTCCTCTTAGAACTGATCAAAAACATGCCGTGTTGTCATGGTGGTGAAAAAAAACCTGAATTTAAAAAATGTTTAGTGAGAACCATTAAGTTTTTGAACGTCATCATCTTGTACATTAAATATAAGATTAATAAGATTAAAAAAAAGAAAAAGAAAAAAATACATCCAAAATTGCATATGGGATTACTTTTTTTCCCTTTATTTATTCATGCTATTATTTTTTCCTTCCAATTGATTTATTAATGCATTTATTGATTTGTTTAATTACACACTTATAGCTGTCTGTCTTGTTAGTTATTCAGACATTTATTTATTTATTTATTTATTTATTTATTTATTTAATTGCCATTTTTTGTTTATTTACCCACACCCATGTCTTTCTTTCTTTCTTTCTTTCTTTCTCATTTATTCACTCATGCCTCAGCTCTCTCTCTCTCTATTTTTAATTTAATTCTTTCTTTTTCTGTGTATTTACTTATGTACTTGCCTGTGCCTTTCTTTCTTTCTTTCTTTCTTTCTTTCTTTCTTTCTTTCTTTCTAACGTACATGCACCTGCTTGTGTGTGTTTGCATGTGGTTTATGTCTGTTTATTTATTTATTTATTTTTGCATTCATTTATTTGTTTAATTACACACTGTACATCTGTCTGTCCGTCTGCCTGTCTTATGCATTATTTATTTATTTATTCATCGTCTTTTCTTTCTTTCTTTCTTTCATTTATTCTGCAGATAAACTTTAACCTATCCCGGAAACTTTTTATCCAGATCTCATCCAGAGATGCGTCGTGCCTTTACCAGGATGGGATCAGATCCCGACTCTTTCCCAAACTCTGGTTCCAGACCCCACTGTGACTTTCTTTCACTTCTGACTTTTGAACTCACAACCTTGTGGTCTTTTCTCCCAGAAGCGTAACCACATATCGACTCACACCAGCGTGTAATCTCCACAATGATCATCTGCTTCCGAACTGATCCACCACCACACACCCCAGAGCCACGACTGCGAAATGAACAAATAGAGATATTCCCTTCATTTCTATTTGTTCCTAATGAATTACTAATTTGCTTAAAATATGAGCTGCAATTCACAATGCATTTGAAGTAAAGACAGACAGAAAGAGAGAGAGAGAGAGAGAGAGAGAGAGAGAGAGAGAATCAGCAGAACCTCTGTAGCTGGCTGTCGACTTCACATTCAAAACACGTCTAAGTCCGAGCCAACATTAATGCCATGTAGAAATGCCATGGGCGGCAGATTGTTTTCTTCCATTGGTTGCTTAGTAACCTCGCCGCTGTAAGTGTGTGATTAGGTCCTCCTGAGCATCAAGCCAGAGCTTTCTGGATACTTAATGCATTCAAATACCGACGCAGACGCCTCTGTTTACTTTCTCGTTATATTTAATTGGGGCTGAGGTTTGCACCGGGACGACTCTTAAAGAAACAACACACGGCGGAAATTGTTTATTTTCACTCCTGTGTCACCACAAAAAGGATAAATTCTTTAACACACAAAGCTCTTCATAGGTATTCGCCCCCTCGTTCCCACATTTTGTAGTGGACCTGATATGGATTTTTTTTGAAAACGGAAATCTTGATGGACAGCTAAGGACAAAAGCGTTAGCACTGAAGGCAAATAAGAGCAATAGAATATTATTACAAAAGCAAGAGAAAAGGCACTTGCATTACACTTGTGGGCGTGGCCTGATATGGATTGGCACCCTGTACAGGGAGTACAGTAAGTAATGTGCTATGTAAGCATAACATACAGTACTTGATCTTCATCGTATAAGACAGCAGTCGCTAGTAGTCTGTTATAGAATTCAGTTGACATTGAATTGGGATCTTATGCGGAGTGACGTGTAATAATCATAAAACTAATTATGTTAATTATTAACCTGAACCGGAGACAATTGTAGAGAAATGATTAAGAAGAAGAAGAAACAGAAGAAGCAGAAGAAGAAACAGAGATGCCCGGAGATGTATCGCATGTGATTGACACTGAACAAGACGGTGAACTCCTCATTGAAAAATAGATGTTCTTTTTTTCTTTTTCTTTATGTTTTTACCATAACAGGATTCCGAGAGATTGTCTCAGTGGTAGGAAACTGTAACTGCCTGAAAATATTACGAGCAGATGAAAGGATGGAGGATTGAGATCATCTCGGCCCTCTAACTATTTGTTTAAGAAAGTATGTTTTTCTGTGGCCTTATCTAAATTTCAGATATTGCACATGGAAACCCCAGCAGCCGTGTTTCCCTCGAGAGATGTGTGGAGTGAAAAAGCCCCGAGCTGAAGGCAGCTTTATCGCGGCACATTCGGGATCCACGGCGGCGTTCGCTATCAAGCAGCATTTCTTTTTCCTTCTGTGTCACTTTGACAAAACATGCCCGTAAGGCAGCTCTCGCATCTCTTGAGAAATTATTATTATTATTATTCATTTATTCTTCTTATGCCACAGTTTTATCAATTACAATATATTTTTTAAATACGTTTTTAAGAATAGATTTTTGTAATGCCAAATGACTTACGAATACGCTTATGTTACAACTTCTAAGGTATTTAACACTCTACTTACTTCTCCTTTCACTCAAGTCTTATAGAAAGCTCAAACCTGGAGACTCCTTCCATTAATCTAATATAATTAAAATAATTTTGTCTGTACAGTACCTTGGTCAGAACTTGCTCTTTCAATGATATCTTTACTTTTCATACTGTACATTGGTGGATCCAAAACCGGTTTTCAGTCCAGACAAATTTTCAGTCTGTCTGTCAGTGTGTCTGTCCAGCCAGATCTTGTCACAGCATCACATAAAACTGGTTGGACAGAATTTAATGAAACTTTGCCAGTCCTTCGGTATGTGCCTGAAGCTAAACGTGCATCATAAATAAAATCTAAATTTTAAGTAGAAGTGAGGTTATGAGCAGTTTTGTGCCACAATAAGTCACAGCACCTAGAGTTTTTTGGACGAATATAGCTCTTTTTCCCCTCAAGGTGGGTGTGGCTTGGTGCATAATGGCCCTTGAAGCTGAAAAAATCGTCATGAAACACAAATGAATGTGCGACACGGCATGGCTTACTTCAAAAAAAGAGGAAAGTAGATAAATGAAACAGAATGAGACAGTTTGTCTCATGTGTTCCAAAACCGTGGCAATAGTGTGCAATGCAGTAATGTGAAGAGCCTCAATGAGATTAAATACGAGGTGAAGGCGTATCAAATACCAGAACTGAGAGTCAGGGGTAATGAGCTCAAATCAAAATGTTGATTGACAGTTATGAACAGTCACATGCCAAAATATATATCACAGCATCACGCAAAACTGTCTGGACAGAATTTAGTAAATCTTTTGCAGTCCTTAGATACTGTATCTGCCTGAAGTTTAACCTGCACCATAAGTGAAATCTAAATGTTGAGTAAAAGCGATGTTATGAACTGTTATGTGTCAGATTAAACAATCGGCTTATTGTTTATAATAATAATCTACTAATGCACTACTGTCTCAATGTAGACAAACAGCAATAGATATTAATTAGAAAAGATAAACTGAATACTTTTACTCTGATTAGTTCATATTTTCACTTTGGCTGAAATAACAGCGCTGAAGTGGTATAAGTGAATTTTAACACGCTGGAGTCGTTTTAAGACAAAAATTCATCTTCATCCGATCTACTTTTTCCATTTCTCATCTGTGATTCACTCTCCGATTACCGAACAGGGAGTGAATTTGTCTGACCATGAAAGAAGAACAACTTAGTGTTAACAAGACGTAAGATACTCAACCTTACAGAATGTGATTTCTTTGTATTAATGAGTTAGACAGAGAGTTCTGCTGTACAGAAAGACAGACAGACAGACAGACATGTGCGTGGGCTTCAACCTGAAATAATAATAATATCACTGATCAGCTGATTATTTTTTAGATTTAACCTTTTAACTGTCCCTGCAAACTCTTTAATGATGGGTATTTACTCTAATGTTCAATAAAAGTCTCCTTACAAATTATTATTATTATTATTTCTAAACATTCTGAGCATCAAAAGTGGAGTGTTCAGTGTACAAGCCCCTGTAAACAAACTGTTAGCATGGAAACGATACCATATTCCAACTAGTGATTTATTATAAGCATTAATATACGAAGGGTGTTCAAGTCAATGCTGGACCTTTGATTGTACAAAATGACAGTACACAGTTCTAAAAGTAAAAACTCCCTTTATTTCTCTATATAATCCCCTGCTACATTAATGTACTTATCCCAGTGTTTCACTAGTGCTTGGACACCATCAAGGTGAAGTGAGACATGATCCCACCGTTCCCACAGGCAGATGCGTCTCTTCCACAAGTTAACGATAAGTTATCTGTCAATTTTCATTTTCACAGGAACGACTGCAATGGGCTCATTCAAGGACGTATGGCGTTCTTTAAAATGCTTGCATTGTTCAGATGTGTTACTGCCGCTAAGGGTCCCCTCACCATATTTCACTTGAGGTCTTCTGTAAACGTTAATAACTTTTACATCTTTATTCACTAGAAATTTCATCACAAGTCCTGGTTTGGTTTGAACATAGTTGTTAAAAAAAATTATGTAATTAAATTAAAAGCCTTGAGGGAAACGCAGTATTTCGACCCACAATCATGACACACTGGGAATTTTTTTCCTACCTCTTTCTCTTTTAATGCAACAGAGTCCTTTTGACAAAAAGCGCCCGAAGGACAGGTCTCATGTGTCAAGATGCTTCAGCTTCTCTCCTGGAGGTTAATTTATTATTTTTCTGCTGTGACATTGACATTATCAAGCACAATACAGTGACAGTACTGACTTCTTCGAGCGCTTATATTGTTTATTGTTTGTGGCAGGACGACTTGGTTTCTTTTGTCTCCTCAATGTGACCGTTGTTGGTTCCGTGCAGCGCTTGTGCACGAGTTCGAGCAATAAAGCACTTCATGTTTGTACAGAATGCTGCGCCTGACAGATTGAACTCAATCAATGGGATTTGCACGAAGTAGACGAAGCAGTGCTTTAAAAAAAAAAAAAAAAAAAGCATTTTTAGAAGCGATTCAAGGCTAAGCAATGTCTTGATCAGACCTTTTGACCGACGGCTG
This sequence comes from Clariallabes teugelsi, assembly GCA_030014215.1. NCBI lineage: Eukaryota > Metazoa > Chordata > Actinopteri > Siluriformes > Clariidae > Clariallabes > Clariallabes teugelsi. Next base: position 1,850,933 of record JAQMYG010000018.1, read on the forward strand.
AAGGACACAAATATTAGCCACGGGGGGAAATGAAAGTGATGCTGCTGTAATTGCATTTCAGGTTGGAAAGAAATGGGATTCCAGGCGAACACAAAAACGTTTCAAGAAAAGTTTTGGCGCTCACCTTTATCCGACATTTTGCTTGTATAAAATTTATAGACGCACCACGGGTCCTAAATGGAATAATTATAGCAGGACATCTGAAGTCAAGGTCACAGCATTTCATTTACACGGGTGAGCTAATATTTCCATGATGTTACACGGTGACCTTGTGATATTTGCAATACAAACATATACAGAAATGCTTAGCATGTGCCTGAAGAGTATCAACAGAGCTACTGTAGTAGACACTGCAGTGCGGTATACACGTGGTAGGCGTCGGGTTTCTCTCAGGATCGGATTAGCATAAAAATCAAGGAAGCGGACTTTCCGTGCCGCTCAAATTAGCGTTGTACAACGAGTCGGGTCTCGTTATGGTTCTGCAGGGATTAGCGTACAGATGGTCAAGGTAATTACATACATGCATGAAGCTCATTGCAAATGGATCACACACACACACACACACACACATACACAAATGGGGGGAGATAAATAAGAAACAGAATCATAGTCAACAGGAAAGCAAATAATCCATAGTGATTAACCGGATGAAAAAAATAAAACCAAAATTTTAAATTACTGTAAATATAAATCATAAAACGCTATAGTGTATATATATATATATATATATCGATCAAAAAAACATATTTTTTAGGGTGGGATGGTTCAGAAGCTGACCCCATGCAGCGTTTCAAAAGGGACACCAGATGAATCGATACTGATACTGGACACATTTCATGATTAAGGATCAAAGCGAGGCAGACTGCAGACTGCGCTCTGTGAACATATCAAAAGCAGAAATACCTATGATGTGCTGTTCTTTAATAAATAAAATTAAAAAATAAAAAAATAAAAAAATAAATAACATTCCGCTGGTGAAAAAAAATCCACTACAGGATGCGAACTTCACTCACATCTTTACAGAGATTTTCCGATAACAACGTGTCATGACATGCATCGCTCCTTATGTAACAAACCAGGGTAATAAAAAAGCTAGCATTAGCAATGTGAAGATTGCTAATGGAAATGAAGGGCACAATGCCTCGAAACAATGCTCATGATAAGGATATCATTTTACTGAGCGGTTCCAGAGTTACGTTTGTGCTATTTGGACTCATTGAACAAAAAGCTTTAGCGTGCAGACTAATTTAGTATGGTTTCATTGGAATTGTTTATATCAGCGTTTTATCAGCATTTAGATGTAACCTTATACAGTGGTACCTCGGCACGCGAATGCGCCGCTTTAAGAACTGGCATTTTGCAAGAAATTTGCCTCGCCATAGGAAATATTTTCGGCTTCCGAGCAACCGGTTAAGGGGACCTGGAGCGAAGCAGGGTACATCCTGGACAGGGTGCCAATCCATCGCAGGGCACACACACATACACACACTCACACCCATTCACACACTACGGGCAATTTGGGAATGCCAATTAGCCTAAACTGCATGTCCTTGGTCTGTGGGAGGAAACCGGAGTACCTAGAGGAAACCCACCAAGCACGGGGAGAACATGCAAACTCCATGCACACAGAGACGGGAATCTAACCTGGACCCTGGAGGTGCAAGGCGACAGTGCTAACGACTACACCACTGTGCCACCTAAAAATTATTATACGAGCACGGCTCCAGATGGCTTTTATTCTGAGACTAGTTTTCATCCAGACAGCCGCGGGTAGCGACTGCTCGGCCACAAGATAAATGAACAAACAAACAAACAAATAAATAAATAAATAAATAAGAAGTGACGTTTAATTCTTTGATAGACTCTTCCCGCTCCTGCGCCTGCCTGCCTGGTACGAGAGCACAGGAACGCTGCGTGACATTACAGCAAGGCTGCGTTCAAAAACGAGAGCGTTCAAAAACATACGCCATTTCATTAAAGCGGTCAACTGTCTTACATTCATGAACATTACACAAGCGCTCTTGTTATTGAATGCTGTCCTGCTGTGATATCACGTGTGCTCCTGTGGATGGTGAATGTCCTTGGATGCTCATTAACTTTAACATTTAATTTGGCAGTGTTAAATCTATTAATGTTAAGTATTTCCTTTTTTTTATTTCTGTAATCTCAGAAGCTTCTGAAACTCGTTCAGTGCTGTGCTTAATAACACATGTCATGTATAGTAGCTAGGACAGAGTCAACATGTGAAAGTTCTCAGGTACAGACATCATTATCAGGTAAAGATAATGAACTTGGATGACTTGGTTTGTTTACATACCTAAGACACACCTCTTCAAGCAGTGTTGGTTTGCTTGTTCGGTTAGCACTAAGGTTCGAAAGGCAACGCTCACACTTGTTAACGTGAACTTCAGTAACAGAACAAATGCGGCAAAGTTTGTATTATTAAAAGCAAATATTTCATGTGTGAACACGCCGTAAAAACCGATGAGTGCAGAAAGTGTTACACTCATACCACGAAAGAGAATTAAACAAATGAAATAACTGTAGATTTAAAAAACTGGAATAAATGATTGATTTTCACATTATGGATGTGATGTGTGTCTGAATCAACCGACTGTTGAAAAACATTTGAAATAGAAATAAAATAAAAAAATAAGAAATTAGTAAATCAGTGATTATTGCAAACATTTTATTTGCTGCACATTTCCTCCCATGTTTTTCCTTTCATTTTTTTTGTACTTACCTCTTTATTCTTTTCGACTCACTGAATTGTCCATGTTTAATTTGCAAGAGAATTTGCCTCAGTAAACCCATTTGTAGTGTTTTTAGTGGACCAGTACGGTTTAGTAAGAACCCCATGAATTCTGCCTACTTTCCCCCCCCCATTCTAATATTGAACTTTGCATGAACTCACCATACAGCCTCTTTTGTATAAACGTTAAATTAATTTCAATACTCTTTATTTGAAATCCTGTAAAGTCCTTGATTTGTTGATTTTCTTCAAAGTGTATAAGACTTACAAACGTCACATGAACAAGTAGCACCAGCTGGTAAACCGTACCGGTTTAAATAACGTGTTTTACAGTTCTTAACCCAATTTTAGTAGTTTCCGCAATCTCCTTAGTTGTTTTCTTTGCTTGATGCAATACTGTAATTCGACCCTTCTGATAGAGAGTAATATCTTTGTCCCAAACACAGGATACACAGATCTTTAGCATGAGTGATTAAGAAATGAAGAAGCTCCTCACTGTAGCAGTTAGGGTTAAATAACTTGTTGCAGCCAAGCCGTATTAATCATTGCAGTAATTATCCTAAGGAAGACTCTTAACTCTTAACTGTTTAGTGAAATCCAAGGGGTGACTTTTTGGCCAGGCAATGTATAAAGAATATTAACAACAACAGAGATAAATTTATTTATGCAGTAAAATGTGCACAAATACAAAGGTACTTATTTTCTACAAATATGTGTTTTTTTTCCCCTTGAAGTGCTGATACTGCCACCTGTAAGTTGTCAAAAGTGCAAAAATATAAAAATATAAAAAAAAAAATAAAAAAAAAAAATTATATATATATATATTATACACACACACGAAAACACACTAAAAACATGTAACATACATTAAAGTTATATTCACCCTATAGATAAAGATCATAAGTCAAAAATAATAATAAACATGTCGAACAATTTGGAAGAATTAGAAGAATAGGACTGATAAGAAAAAAAAAAAATCTTGGCCGACAGCAAATAATTTGACAAATGATATCAATAAGAGGATGTTATTTATCAATGCAAAATTATTTTAAAATAAACAACTACTTAAATTATTGACAAACTCTATAAACATTCCAAACTATGTGTACAGTATATTACCTTTAATAAGTTGCACCTTTTTTAATTAAATAATTGCACGATTTGTATATGAATAATTGTGCAGCAATAGTGCAGATAAAGTTCATAATGATTATATGCAAAGAGATAAACTTTCAAAACTGACTAAGTTCCCATTCAAAGGCTACACTCGATGCTGCGTGAAAACGCTATGGGAAACATCTTGTCATGTTGCCGGTTGTGAAGCATGTGT
>JAQMYG010000018.1:1901238-1914539 GCA_030014215.1 Clariallabes teugelsi
AAACCAAACCAATGTAGAGGCAAAACCCGTATATATATAAAACCTGAGCCATGAATTAAATCAAAATGTTGAGTCGAAGAGACGTTATGAGTTTTTTTGACAAATATAGCGCATTTTCCCTTGAGGTGGGAGAAACTATATGTGTCACAAGCATACACAGAGTATGCAGATTACACAGAACGACTGCAATGCCCCTACTAAGGGCCCAAATCCTCCGTAACACAAACAAATACACGACACACCATGGATTACTCAAAAAAAAGGTATGTAACTTTTAAAAACTAAACCTTCAAAGATAATTGGACAGATCAAAATGTATGTTTATTTTTAGTGTGGGAAGTTTAAAACCAGTTTGTCTCGAATGTTCCGGAACTGTGGTGCTAATAACAAGCAGTAATGAGATAAAACATGGGTCATTAGAGCAAACATATCCGCAGCAGTCTGAAGTTAGGTAGTGTAAAATACCTGAAATGAGAGCCCGGGGTTATGCACTCAAATCAAGTTATGTTATGAAATTTTAATAATCTACTTATACTGTATAAGGGGTAAGATACTCAACCTTACAGAATGTAATTTCTTTGCATTAATAAGTTAGACAGAGAGTTCTGCCGTACAGACAGACAGACAGACAGACAGACATGTACGTGGGCTTCAACCTGAAATAATAATATCATCACTGATTACATTAAAGATCAGCAGAGTATTTTCAGCTTTAACTTTTTAACTATTTCTACAAACTCTTTACTAACAGTAGTATACAGTATACACTCCAATACACTTACAGTAGTTACCGGCTTATGGAGACACCACACAGCATGCATGGTGATGATATTTAATGATCTTTGTTTATTATCACCAAAAAGGGCACATTTAAGCATTTGGTCATATGCTCCACGTAAATTTCTTACATCAAAAGAACAAAAGTCATTAACGTGTTCCGCCGAGAAGAAATGAAGATGTTGTTTAGAGACTCGGAGACAGACAGATGATAGGAAGCACATTAACATTTTCCGGGGAGAACAAACGTGTTCCGGCGAGCCATAGGATGTGTTAGTATATACGGAGTGAAGAAGCACAATGAGGGGATTATTTAATACACACATGACAAAGGACAAGGAGAGATGGAGGAAGTCTGTAATCACTCGTGATCAGTAACGGCCTGCTCGGGGTCACAGGGAATTCTTTATATATTTCGGAAAAAACAAACCACTGGACATACTGTATATTTGGAGGATCACGGGTTTGAATCCAAACAATTGGATGTGGAAGGAGAAAGAGCTTCTGTTCAAGTGAAAAAAAAAATTAAGGTGGTTGTCTTCCTGTGTCTCAGCTTAAAGGAAGCCGGTGAGAACTCGTTTGTGAGTGAGGGACGATAATGCAAAAATAAATAATCATTGCCAGAACACTTATAAGACTTATACAAATTATAAGCAGTTTAAAAAAGTTAATGTTTAGCTGAGTCCAGTTTGAAGTAGAGCGATGTAACTGATGTCGAGGAACTCTCATAGCTAGAAATCACTGATGGAACAAGGCTGAAACAGATAGAAAGGAAAAGATTAAGGGAAAAAATTATATTTTTATTTAAGCCACACCCACTTCAACATGAAATCCAAATTTGTATTTAGATATTCGGAGAATTTAAGAGATACGGAGAATGGAAATATGTTAGACTTCTGATCTAAGAGTGTGTGTACATGTCATATTGCTGACTCATATCAATCAAAAGATCAAAGGAAAGTTCCATACAACAATGCAGTAATTTAATTGATTCTTAATCTTCCATTAATCAGCGATGACTTCATTGTACGGTAATGTGATAAAGGCAAAGAGAGAACTTTTTTCCACGTTCATACAAAAATGCGAAATAAGCACTCTGACAGCGATCCTCGCCTTCTTCAAATCTGTGTATCAGAATGTAACAGTATAATTTCCTTTCCCGACATAAAGCTGTTTAAAACGTTCGTTTCTGCAGCAGCTCAGTGCTGACACTCCGTCGCTGTTAACCGTACCATACAGCGCTTTCTAATAAAGTCTGCTCGACTTAAGTAATGGCTTAAAAGAAATTCTGGTGCATTTCCAAATTCGCAGCTCGGGTTTTCTTTCAGCAGAACATCAGGACGAGCCGTTTTATTTTGCTCTTAGAATAAAAAGGTTTTTGTCCACGTTCCAGGGATTTATAGATTTGTTCAGTTCCTACAGTACTTTCCAGTAAGGAGGTTTTTTCCTACTTAATGCACACTGAGTAATCGGTCACAGAGTAGTTTATTATTATTATTATTATTATATAAATATTTACATTATAGTACTGCTGAAATCTGGATTCTGATTGGTTAAAAGAAAAGTGATGATTTTATTGTTTTGTTATCATAGTAACAGCTCATTCACAGGAACTTGTACAGTAGTCACTTCACTTAAATTAGTTACAAAAAAATATATATGCAGTTGTAACAGATGTGATATTTGTTTAATATTCATGGAAGGAATCTCCAATCAATCTTTAGCTTTAACAGTCAGAGCTAAAACTGTCATTTTTCATGTGATTGACATTTACAGTACAGAAGACTTCAAGCACAGTACGGTGATGAGACTCTAAGCCGCAGTAAAACATTTGAATGGTGCAAACGTTTTAAAGAAGGCCGTACATCCGTGAAAGATGATCCTGGCCATGGTGGCTCAGAGCTCACTGGAGTCCTGTGAGCATTCAGCGAGTGGAACGCCTCATCCTTAAAAGTCGATGTCACGAACTTGCGGAAAAGACGCATCTGTCTATGTGAACTGTACACACCATCATTCACCAACACCACTGGCACATTACAGGAACTCAGCTGGGAGTTATTGCCACACCCCCCGTACAGTCCTGACCTCGATCTCCAAGACATTTCCACATGTTAAAGGAGTTCCCGGGAGGTCGCCGTTTCAGACTTGAAGCAGTCAGGCTGATCATGGCTCTGGCGTACTGAGAAAACTTTTCACCTTGATGGGATAAGTGCATTAGTGAGGCAGGGGATTATGTAGAGAAATAAAGGGAGTCCAAAAGTCCCGGTTTGACTTGAATGCCCCTCGTATTGACCCAAACAAATACCAGCCTCTAATATAAACTGCTGTCCAATTTGAGACGAAAATATGACAATGTATTAGGCGCTAGTACCTAGAAGGTATTGGAGGATCATATCCTGTCATGCGTGATTATATGTGTGTGTGTGTGTGTGTGTGTGTGTGAAAGAGAGAGACAGATTTACTGTCAGCAGCTGGAGTATTCTGTCAGAGCTAACACCTCACATCAGGACAGTGAGAGTTGCTCGGCTCTGCAGGAAGCTATCAGCAGGAAGAACAAAACTTTGGAATTATTCAAGTTCTACGCTCGGCTGGAGTTTGCTGATCTCGTATAATGTGATGGTAATTAGCATAACAAGAGAGGGCGGATTACTTCTGAGAGAACCCAAGTGGTGCGTTCTTGCAGTTAAAGGCAACTTAATTTAATCTAATAATATTTTCTTCTTATACCCCACACTAGCGAAATCAATGGAGCAAGAAACCTACACAATATTACTGAGTTTATTTCTGCTCATATTCCGTGTTTTATGAAAAAAAATAAAAATAAAAGTGCTACTTTTATATTCTTCTACCTTCTTCTTTGAGGGATTCAAATGGTCAAAGGGGTTCAAAATGGTTAACGTTGGCATTTTTTTTGTTGTAATAAATTTCTATGTATTGTTAAGTGTTCACATTTTAAACCAAATTATACATACTGTACATGTTCTTTATACAACCCTTAAGAGTTTTTTCATTTATATGTAAAAAAAAAAAAAAAAAAAAAAAGAGGAATGATATATATATATATATATATAGATTCAGCAAGGCATGGGCTAGTGGAACATAACAATAATAACTGTTAGACATTAGATTTATTTAGCCCGCCCACAGAGGGATTTTTATTTTTTCGTACTAGTACTACAAGGCTTCCTTATGGTTCTATGCACTGTACACTTTCTAAATGTATCACACTTTTTTTCCTCAAAGGAAAAAGTTCTCCTTTTTCTCAAATCAAACTGTTAAGATTATCACAAAATGGACACACGCAAGAACCAACCTTAGGGAGAAGAGAAAAAGGAAACAAAATTCCAATCTTTCTAAAGCCTTTCTATTTGGAACATTTCTTAAATGGAAAATCAATTGTTGCACAGTCCCTTTGGACTACCTTTAGGGGTTCTTATGAATCCTAAATTAATTTCACCTCTTTTATTTAAGGATTTAAAACAGAACAATTAAAGGTTTCACAGAAAACATCAAGAACTGACTATGTTGTCTAGCAAGAACAGTTCTCTAACAAACCCACAGGGTTAATACATAGTGACAAGTGCAGAGGTGCTGCTCGTCAACAGGCAAGTCAGACAAGTGCTTGGGGCTCCAGGCCAGTAGGGGGCCCCACAGAATATCAAGATTATTTATTACTTAAAAGATAATGGTGATGAATGCTGGTTGGACAGGCCCCCATACATTTATTTTGCCTAGGGTCCAACAGAGTCTAAAATCGCCTCTGGACAAGCGTTGCCTTTTTACATAAAATGTAGAGTTTAAGGAGGTAATGTGCATTTTGGGGGTAGTTAAAATTTTCTAATGATGTAAATCCTAAAGCGGTTCTACTTGGCATATTTACAGTTGGTTGGTTTTCACCAATGCTATTTAATGTCAGCTAGCTAACTAGTTAACTAATCATTACTCTTTACTAGGTGTATCAGTATGCTGATAAACGGCTAAATAAACTAGATATATGTAAGGGTTAACCCCTAGAGGGCGCCAGGCGCCCCTTTAGTTTGTTTCTGTTTTGTAGTTTGTCTTTCACTTCAGTTCCCAGGATGCACCTCGGTCAGGTGACGTGTGCCGGCACCTGCACCGAGGTAATTAATCAAGGTTCTTATAAATAGCCTGTTTTAGTTAAGTTTCCTTGTGTTGCATTATTTGTCATGTGGGTTTGTGTTGCCGTTTTTGGTTTAGTTTACGTTCATTAATAAGATAAGAGTGTAAAGGTAAATGCTCAGACTGAGCTAGGTTTTGTTTTGTGTTTTTGTGCTTACTGGAAATAAAAAGACTTTATTTTGAACCACCAGCTTGCCTCCAGCATTGATGCCACGTTCACACACACGCCGACACACGCCCGTACACTTAATACGTGACAATATACAATATTACAGTTTGCACACACTCCATAGTATCAGCTACAAATCTTTTGAATATGCTGGAAAATCACTAGCTAATGTCAATCTTGAGTCATCTACTGTAGCTTATAGACAAATCACTAAACACAAACTACTGTAAAAACAATCCCTTACCATTCTGGAAGTTCTGTAATCTGACATTATAGAGATACAGTTAAAATGAGCTAGCTGGGCTGACACAATTCAGTGTGTACAAGCTTCAATGCCGTCTATCTAGCTAGCTGTATCTCAGAATATTGACATATTTTGCATATACCAATATATATAGATAGGTTTTTATGGATAATGTCACAGCTTCTACTAACGCCAAACAGCTGCCTAAATTGTATTTCATTTTATACTAGCTAAGCATGTCTGACATTTGGGAAATACCTCCATATTGATTAACAGACTCTGGATTTGTGTCAGAGGAATATATATATGAGCAGCTTTGGTACTTCTCTTCTTTTCTGGCAGAACAGTGTTTGAAACCTTTCCAGCAGCTGACAAAAATTCAGCAGTCTCTCGGTTCTGCGCACTCCACCATTGCATACACAGGGAGCAACTTTTTTATGTTATCTATTCTCTTTTGGCTTTAGGAATGAGAGGAAGATCAAAGCCAATTCGGCTCCTGCCAGAGTTGCTGACCCTGCTGTCTATATCACTTGGCATTCAGCACTGCCCTCTTTATTAGATTATTCATCAGGAAGCAGGCCTCTCCATCTCCCCGATCGATAGTGAGATGATGAATGGCTTCCTCTGGCTGTTCCTCACCCTCATCTTCTCTCACCTGAGTCCCACAGTAATTCTCCCGTGAACGGTAATCACAAATTGGGCCGAATGATCAAGGGAACGGGAATAAGCGTGGAGCGGCACGGTGGAATCTGTTCTCCCAGTTCGGGAACTTGACAGTAAAAAGCAGAGTTTGCCAGCAAGACAAGGATGAGGAGAAAGGATGAGACAAGGGTGACAGGTTCGGTGGAAAAGCATGAGATTCTGTGGTTAAAGGGAGAACTGTCAGAGACCTAGCAGTGGCTGCAAGATAGTGGAGTTTTAGCGCAGAGGAGGTTGCTGGAAGTTCAGCATCGTGATGATTTCTCCCAGAAAATCTCACAAACAAATTTGAGATTTTTTTAAATTTTCAGTTCCACCAGCTTGAACTGGTGCAGATGTATACTGTAAGACATCTGCGCCAGTTCAAGCTGGTGGAACTGAAAATAACATACAGTAATATTATTATTTTGCTTTTGATTTCTAGTAGAGTAGGCCTATATATTAGACTAGATCATCTGTTGTGGACACAAGTGTTGATATTACTCAAATGTTGTTTATTAGATACAATGGTTAAGCTTTAATAACTATTTGTATTTGAATTAAATAAATACTAATTGCTGGAAATTTTATTTTTCCACATCAACATATTTTTCTACCTCAATGCTGTTGAATTAATGTTCTATTACAGCAGCTCAACAGGAGTGTAGCAGCTTATCACTAGTTTATATTAATGCGCTTGTTCTTATACAGTGTTGTTTCTATAGTAACAGCTATAGAGGATCTGCACTGTCTTATAGCTGTTATAATTTACATGATTAGCAGCTAATCTTTTCCATAAAATTACGTTGTACGGCACGGTGGCATTGCACCATCAGGGTTAAGGGTTTGATTCCCGCCTCAGGGTTGCTTGATGAGTTTCCGCCAGGTGCTCTGGTTTCCTCCCACAGTCCAAAGACATGCAGATTAGGCTAATTGGCATTCTTAAATTGCCTGTAGTGTATGTGTGCCCTCCAATGGATTGGCACCCTGTCCTGCCCAAATTCTCCTGGGATGGGGTCCAGGGCCCCACAACCCTGTACAGGATAAGTGGTATAGAAGAAGAATGAATGAATATTACATGTAAATAATGCCTAAATATATTCTAATGAAAAACAAAGTAAAACCATGGCTGAAAGTAGGCTGGTACTGTCCGGTATGGTGTACCAATAAAAGATTCATTGATGGTACACAGTACTGTAAAAAGGAGAGAGCACCTGCCTGCCAAAACACATGTTCAAAACCAGCCACAGAAGCACTTTCAGCAATAAAACAAACCTCATGATGTTATGTCGTCTTCTTAATAATTGCTTCTACATCGTTTTGAATCACCTCTGAACCGTCCTTGTTGTTCTGTTTGTGGCTAATGTGAGCCACAAAGCTAAACAGCTTCTATCACAAGGTTGAATCACAAGTCTTTCTCTCACCCCTAATCAAGAGCACTAGTGTGGAAACTAAAGTGTGGAACAAAGAATTCTAAATCCTACACATAGTGCTGTACTCCATTTGAGATTCAACCCCGGAACAGATGGTTAGCTGAGGCTATTCTAAAGTGTGATAGATGGAGACATAAAGAGAAACTTGCAAGATGTCATGACTGTCCCCCACCTCCATGGTTTTTTCTCCTCACCTTTTGGCACTGTAGTACCAGTAAAACTTATGTGGCATTCATGGAAGTACTTGCCAGTGTAAGCACCTTGGAAAGCTATAACTTTCTAATATCTTAAGGACAGAGGAGTATTATGTTTTTTGTTGTTGTTGTTGTTGTTGTTTTGTTTGGTTTCTAGCTAAAATTACAAGATTATTATTATTTTTTTGAACAATATTGGGAAAGGAGAAATGTTGTTTTATCCAAAGCTTTGTAAGACAAAGGCAAGTTGTGCAAACACAGTACAGTAGTATCCGCATATCGCGCATTTCAATTCAAGAATGCACACCACTTGTTTTCCTTATCAAGACGGAAGAAAACAGAAGGGTTTTGAGTCATGTTTGAGGTGAAATTTGTGGTGAAACAAGCTGTTCTTTAAAGGTCAGCATTACAGTTAAACTTTATGCACTCATGGAACCTTCGTTTCATTAAGCTGGCAAGTTTTCTTTAAACAAAACTAAACCATCACTCTGCTTGTTTTTCTTATCTGCATTTCGTTACACCACTAATATAGGGTATATAATACAGGGTGTCTCTAAAAGTCAGGAACCAATGACAATGACAAATGACATTTCTATTAACTGTTCTGATTAGCAATACCATGAGCTAAGAAACAAAAAACAAGACCCCAGCATCTGGCTGTAGCACCAATACTTAAAATATCTAAAACGAAAAAATTGTAGAACTAAGGAGCTTAAACAAGGATACGATTTAAGTATAAACTGAAACAGAATTAAAATAGGATATCCGATAAGAGAACAAAATGAATTACCCAGTGTCTTACAGCTATACTCCAGGGACATGCTGACAGAAGGCCTCCTGTAAGGTGCGGCTCTAGAACCACATTTATTAGGTGGTCCAGGACAGCCACTTCTCCACCCCATATCTTTACCCTGGCCTAGACCATATCTACTGGGCACAGGGACTTGGTGGGAGCTTAGTGGGAGGGTTGTGACAGAGCTTGGCATGGACACTGGGACAGAACAAAGCATGGGCATTGGGCTGAAACATAGCATGAGAGCCTAACCACAACTTTCCACAGTGATTAAGTCAGAACTTGGCATGTGTACTAGGCAGGAACCTGGTCTGGGCACCGAGTTATTTCTGGGTGACCTGGACCTTGGTGTTGGTGATGGAAAGGAACATACTGTATAAAGGGCTCGTGACTGGAGGTTGGCTTGATCTAGGGCTTGGGACAGGAGAGGATGCCTTATGGGCCTCTGACATGACAGAGCATTATCAAAGCCAGCTGCTGGTGTGAGCATATCAAGTTCCACCAGCACATTGTCCATAAAGATGGCAGGTGGCATCAGCATAATGTCCTCGATGCTAGAGGGTGTTGAAAGGCCAAATTTGAGCAGACCAGGGCATGGCTTGGGCAGAGTAATCACGAATCCCCACTAAGTCCTGGACAGGAAGTGTAGCTTGGAGCAAAAGCAGAGCTGGTCATTTATTGGAGCATGGTGCTGGGAGCCATTCTGTCAGCCAGACCATGGCTCTCTATACAGGACAATTACCCCTTTACTCGGGCACAGTCTATACCTCACCCTGGACACTCCCCACCAAAAAATATTGGGGAAGCTTGCCCGTATATCGTGTATGGAAGTGCCTCCTTCCCTTGAGTACTATATCCAGATTACGATGGTCAGGAATTCTGTTGGAAGGATGATGTAAACTCAGGCAAATTTTTATTTACAAGCGTACACCAACAGGCATGAAATAAAGCATGGCGGCATGTTGGCGTAGTGGTTAGCACCTCCATGGTCGTGGGTTCACTAACTGCCTTGGGTCGGTGTGTATGGAGTTTGCATGTTCTCTCAGTGCTTGGTGGGTACTCCAGTTTCGTACCACAGTCCAAAGACATGCAGAGTAAGAAACGGAGACTACAGGGTCTTGCAGGAGCAACAACACAGGTACAGTACATAAAACAATGAATATAACTGAAACTAAGGAACTCAAATAAGGACACTAATCAATAATAAACTAAAAATGGTCGAGAAGACACAAAATCCTGAGACGAGAAGACATGGGATACCATGACATTGATGTATATTAGCATACCATATTCCCATTTGTCCCTGAATTTTTGGACACACTGTATAAAAATTCTAATTCTAATTTAATTTGTCACATACAGTACACAGTCATAGACAGTACGATATGCAGTGAAATGGTTATACAACCACCCGTGACCTTAAAAATAAAAGCATATTAATAGGAATTAAATATGAATAAAAAATAAATACATAAAACTGTGTTGGAACATCCACACATTTACGTATATCACAGTCAGTAATTTTGCAGTCATCTGTGTGTTAAGGCCTCATTAACTCACAGACAAGAAAGTCAACAAAAGCTCAGGAGCTGACTCTAGATGTGAAGAGTTTTCCTGTTGTTTCTCACTATGTGGACCAAGGAATAAGAAAAAAAAATCTGAAAAACAATCCAAAGTAGGATGTTAAAAATGTCAAGTTTTATTTATATTTTTACATCTACATGAGCGAAACACTGGAACCGTGCCACTTTTTATACCTGAGCTTCTTATTTCTGTCCATGGCTGAACGGACAAACCAATAGACATCACCAGACGCTGAGAATATTCCCTGTTGATGCTGTCAGTGTGTGTGTGTGTGTGTGTGTGTGTGAGTGTGAGAGAGAGAGAGAGTTTGCTTAAATACAAGTATTTTTCAAGTCACGTAGTAAATACACAGCCTGGCCAAAACAAGTTGCGGTTTGGAATTAAATAAGCAAATACTTAAGAGCCTATGACTGAATAATTACTTAAGTGACTAACAGTGGATCTGGCAACAATTCTTTTAACCCCAACTGATGCAGTAAGGAGTCTCTCATTTCTTAAACAACATTTCCTTGACCACAGGTCTTCTAATAAAAATATTACTGTGATTCAGTGATTCAGAAGTGTCAAATTAGGCAACAACTAGGGAGATTAAGATCTGTCCAACACATTATCAAAACATGGAAGAATAAAGCTGATCCCGGAATGTGCTCAGAGAAACATCATGTGCAAATAAATATCAGTAGCGATGGAAAAAGGTTATGTGACCTGATGAGTCCTATTCCAGAGTGATGGGCGTGTCAGGGTAAGAAGGGAAGCGCATGAAGCGATGCACCCATCATGCATCGTGTCCACTGTACAAGACTCTGGAGACAGTGTTATGATCTGGGGTTGCTTCAGTTACTCAGGTCTAGACTCAGCAACGTTATGTGGCAATAAAATTAAGTCAGCTGACGACCTGAATGTACTGAATCACCAGGTTATCACATCTATGGAGTTTTTCTTCTTCCCTGATGGCACGGTGCATATTGCATATTTTATTTATACACATGAACTGGACACCAGTTGTTCTGGCCTTTACACCAGTGATAGTGTTTGGGAAGTCAGGTCTTTTTTCATTTGCAGTATCTTATACAGTGTATGTAAATAGAAAGATGAGTATAAAGACCTTGTCATGTCATGTATGAGAAAGCCAGAGCAAAAAAAAAGAGAGAGAGAGAGAGAGAGAGAGAGAGAGCGCACTACAGTGTGATAGTACATTAAAAGCATTCCAAAGGACCAGCAAAAGGACTTCAAGCCATTATGTCACATTTTGTTGCATCAGGTTTTGTTCTGTGCTGATGAAAGTAGTCCCAAAAATACACCAAAACAAAACTGTGTGTGTGTGTGTGTGTGTGTGTGTGTGTGTGTGTGTGTGTGCATTCAATAATCTAAAGGCACACTAAACAGTCGAGGTGTTTAAATACAGCTGACATTTGAGGCAGATTACGAGAAAGATGATGCAAAAATAATAATGTATTTACATTAGGACCTGACACCAAGTCTGTAACGTTAAACCACGGTAAAGACCAGAAAGTAAATTATTACTGCCTACACTGCATTATGCAAAACATGCTGTCCTCATTTCCTCATTTATATGTTTGCATTTCCACATCAGAGAAGATTCATTCAAAAGCCAGTTATATAACTCCGTATGCCTTTTTTCACCCCTTGCTTTCCCTTTCATTTACAACCAAATTAATAAGTAAAAAAAAAAAAAAAAGTTCCCGGAGACGACAACTCAATGTTTAAATTGGAGTAAAAGTTTCAGTACACTTGAATTAATTCGAACCTTTTAATCTTTTCTCTAAACTCTGCTTCATCTGCCACCCCGTTATTAATTATTTTTCTATAAAAGCACAAGACAGAGTAATTTATTCATTACTTAGCCAACATCTTCTCATAAACAACTCCATGACTCAATAACCAACCAAACACAAACAAACAAACAAACAAACTGAACAAAATATGCATTTTGACATCTGGATAGACAAATTTATATTCACCTTTGGTCTATTTTTTAACCTACAGCCCATTTCAAAGCTGTAATATTTAAATTAGCACTTGCCTGGCATCTAAAAAACCCTTTGATCTCATACGATTGTAGAGAAAGATGATTTCTGACGGCGGATTCATTTTCCTGAGAGCGTTATTAATGTTGTTGACTTCTTTATGGTGCACTGCTCACAAAAAGCATTTTTTCCCCCTGAATGAAGGACATTAAAACTATGAAAGGGGGGGGTGGAAGAACACACATGTCACATTTGTACTTTTGTGAGACTCGCCTGATCTGTAGAAATTCAAATTAGACTCCAGGAGGAAACGATTTAAGCCGACGCTTGACACTTACACAAATCAAATGCAAGAGTGTGTACGAGTACAGAAGCTGCCTTTGCGTTCACCTTTAACATTCGTCCAATTTAAGCAGAAATGTCTTCACCTTGCCGTCTGATTCTGGCAGTGTTTTTTTTCTTCTTCTTCTTCTGTGAGACCTGTCACAGCCGTGTCCCGTGTCCACCGGGAGTTTTCTGATAAAATTAGGATCCAAGACAAAATTCTGATACAAATTCCGTTTCTAAATCTGTACTGAGCTGGATGAATAATCTCACGAATAACCTGTTGAATCTTAAAGACCTAATAGAAACAGCTGTTTGCCACGCTCCTCACTTTAAACTTTATTATAATTTACACTAACTATGTTCTTTGGAATATTCATTTAAAAGACATTGTATCTATTTTTATTCATTTATTCACTCATTTATTTATCTTTTAAAAAATTGTGCTCTGTTAACTCAAATTCGAATTCCACTGCACAGGTAAACTGCACAGGCTTCTAAATTGGCTCTTTGGAATATTCATTCAGAATCAAACTCTTTTAAACTTAACCAAAAGTACAGAGAAGTTTAAAACAAATGTGTCTAATGGAATTAATTTTTAATGCGAGTGAATCACCTAACGAGGCAACATCATTTAATTAAAAGCCTGACAGCTATGTCATTACCTGCTTTGGAAAACAGACAAAAAAAAAAACTGATTATTCTATTTATACTTAATGTGTTAATTAGCTTTTTTTGGTAAGAAAATACACACTTGGAAATAAAATGCGTATAGACGTACTGTACTTCTAGGCGATATCTAACAGCATGCCGGGGAACATTACACACAAAGGAAAAGATAGTCTGTCTGTTTTAGAGTTAACGTACAGCGGTTACCCAATCGGAATGTTGGTTTTACCGTCGCGGCGCTCGGCGGCAGCATTTGGGTTTGTGCGTTTGCTGGCTTTTACCGCTGAGTGGCGCTATATAACTACAGA
>JAQMYG010000018.1:1964995-1977393 GCA_030014215.1 Clariallabes teugelsi
CCCGCCCCCCGGGAGCCTATAACAGGAGGCTTAGGGCATGAGGTGGAGTACACCTAGAACATGGTGTCAATCCATTACAGGACAGGGAGGAAACTGGAGTACCCGGAGGAAACCCACCAAGCACGGGGAGAACATGCAAACTCCATGCACGGGAATTGAGCCTGGCCAGAAATCGAACCCGGACCCTGAAGGAGCAAGGCAACAGTACTAACCACTACACCACTGTGCCACCCAATTATAAAGTATTTTTTAAGAACATCACACCATATGTTATTTCAATTGTCTTTATTTATACTGTATCTAATTATAAATAAAATTATGTTTCTCTTTCAATCAGAGTTTGGTTCTGGCACATTACAGTACGAGAGATATCCTACAGTAGACGTTTAAACAAAAATTCGCCCATGCTCAAAAATCTGTAATATTGTCTCTGACTAAACAACCATTATAGAAATTTATAAGCAGAGGTGGGAGGTAACTAAGTACATCTACTCCATTACTATACTTAATTAAATATTTCATATATCTGTAATTGAGTAGTTTTATTAGTAGATACTTTTTACTTTTACTCCACTACATTGTGCAGGAAATATTTGTACTTTTAATTAGCAACATTTCTGCTGCTGCTGCATTACATATCCACAGCGGTGTGTAGTATTTGAAGCGGGAATTTTGCTGCCTGATGAGCATTATTTGTAATTGTGTTTCTTTCTTTTTTTTTTTTTGTGACATGATTAATAACATTACGGGTCTCTGAAATCAGAAGTCAGGCTGGTTACAGACAGCGATGAAATGAAAACAGTATACTCCGAACTAAAGAATCTCCTCTATTCAAGTACAGGATTTGTGTAGTCTGCCCAACAAAGTTATACTTTGTAGGTGGATTGTAACAATTTGATGATAGTCTTCACAATGGCATGAGTATACAACACGAATTGTGCAGTATTCTTTGCTTAGTATTGACATGAAGCATTCTTAAAAACCTATTGTACATCCTTTGGAGCAAAATGACTAAAATAGCAACTAAAATTCAACCCTGCATGCTAAACTACTAAAGAGTATGCTCTAATAGGCACTACACCTCTGTGGTGAGATTAATTACTACATTTTGCATTAACATTGCATGGTTATCCAGGTCACAGTTAGCAGGTCACCATAGGAAATCACAGCAGGTCTTGACAATTCATAACAAATAAGTTTACGACAGTCTGGTATGAGTTGGTCTTTAATGGAGTGAATATATAACTGTAAGTAAATCATACCATTCAGTAGGTGATGTTCAGCCAATTCATAGGTAAAAGAGCCATGTGACCAAATACCATCAATAAGTACTGTATACGTTGGGACGATCTAGCAATACATCTTAGCTAAATTAGTTTAAATGACGTTTTGTCCCTATTGATGTTTGTCCCTTACACTACAGCACTGTTTAATTCTGATTTCCGATTAGTTTGAAGGTGTTGATTTGATTTCCCAGGTTTGTACTGTATACTGTACACACAGTAAATGCACTCGATCTAATACTCATATACAGTAAGTGACAGCTCACACACAGAGACGCTCCACGTAAACAAACGTGTGTGTGTGTGTGTGTGTGATCGTTAATAAGGCCATGAGATATTTGTGTAACAGAAGGAGTCTCCAGTGTCAGTGTCTCCAGTGTCGGAGTGCATCCACGTACAGTACACCGGCAAAGATGCTGTTCTCGACACCGAGGCTTGGTTTCTTTTAAGCTGAGATCTTTTATAAGGACGAGAGAGAGAGAGCCAGAAGCAATTTGGCGCGCATAATTGCTAGGTTTATGCCTGAACTATTAACCCCCTTCTTCTTAATAACATCCTGTTTCAGCAGGATTTATGTTTATGATGGATCGAGCTGCATTTTAAAAGGGATGCAAATGCGATGCTGACTTCAAAAGTGGGAGTTCTCGCCACGGACACCGATTCTATCCTCCCGTATATCTTTATATAAAAGAAAAGTGTCATACAAATACCTCTGGATCTCAGCAGGCATTTGTTTAAGGATCACTCTCTCAGCTCCGAGCAGTTTTTGTCAGGATTAAAGCCGTCGTCACAGAGGCAGCGCTTTCTCCCGCAGGATGTAATGGACGTACAAAAGACGTAAGCAAGTGTATAATTTCGAACATAATGCGTAGCCAAGACTGAAAACCAGCACACAGACGCACAGCATGGCGTCTAATTCCCCCTACTAAGTTTTTTTTTTTCCCTCTCCCTCATTTTCAACATTCTGCTTGTCAGGTGAAAGTAAATTGCGTGTGTCATTCATTAGCCAGTGAGAAGTGTGTGATGATTGCAGGAAATAAATGAAAAGTGAAAATGCATGCGCTTTATCTGATTACTGTGATTTACAGATCTCTGTGGGGAAAAAAAAATCCAAAATAATTTTGTTTACAAGATGGTAGCCGGGAAAAGCTGCTCATTAATACCGTTTAACATTAAAAACTAGTTAGTCGACTAATTCATATGCAGTAATAAATGCTCCGGGAAAACGGTTTTCCTCAGCAGCACATCATAAAGTGTTTTATTCTTCCGTCTTATACCACAGCTATTAACAGATTTTTAGTTTATTAATAAATATTATACATTCCAGCTGATTACGGTTCCACTGCTGTTTTTACTTGTGTTATAGCAGCTATAAATGTTCCATTATCAGTCTCTCTCTTTTTCACGTTACAGAGAAACCGCAATACTCATCTATCCTGAAGAATAGAACCTGAACACTGGAGATTCCGATCCATCCATCCATCTAGGAACCTCTGTAGTCCAACTAGGGGCCGGTGGCACCAATTTTGACTGTTGTATTTATTCCAATTTTTAGGACCGTGGTAGGACCTCACAATCCATACAGACACTACGAGTGATTTTTGGGAACACATCTGCATGTGTTTGGACTGTGGGAGGAAACCCACCAAGCACGGGCAGAACATGCAGACATCACGCACGCAGACCCCGAGGTGGGAATCGAACCCGGACCCTGGAGGGTAAGTACGCCTACTACGCATAAATAAATAAACAAACAAACATAAATCATCCCTATAGAAATCTGCGTCCGAGTTGTTACCATGGAAACCTGTACAGTGTACAGTATTACAACAAGCGCATTAATATTAAAACCCGTCTAGCGTCAAAGCTGCTGTGGGAAAATGAATCAAACCTCTTCACTATCCTCTGAACATCTGTTTGAATCGTGAGCTTAGCGAGAATCTCACCTGTTGCTACAAGTCAGCTAATTGGCCGTGAGGAATCTGGGCGAGTCGGGGCGAGACAGGGCGAGAATGTGAATCTGAGTCACTCACTGTTTAACAAGTTCCCTGAAACTAGAAGTTTCTCTGAGCTGCTGCTGCTGCTGCTGCTGCTCAGGAGCGCTAATTGCCTGAAGAAGATGCTGTTAGAGGAGCATGAGTGATGGAAGCTGCATGCATAATTCAGCCAGAGATGGAGATGGAAAGAAGAGAGAGAAATATGAAGAAGGACCATGGTTAGCAGAAGTGTGTGTGGGTATGTGTGCGTGTGTGAGAGAGAGAGAGAGAGAGACTGCGTGTATGGCCTGAAAGGATGGCAGCGGCAGAGAAAAAAAATGGCATAATCAATTTGGTCGGGGCGCCGCCGGGGCGAGATTATTAGCGTAGTAGTCTGGAAGATGACGGCTGCTGAAAGACACACACGCGTCTTTTCTTTCAGCCCAAGATGTTTGATTAGCCGCCTGAGATTACCGAGGGCTTGGAAATCAAACTCCTACATAAAGCAAAAAGCAAAAAAAAAAAAAAACGGGATGTGAAATTCCCATCATATTACGATATGAAAGGAAGAAGGGAACGCTCCTTTGCACGTAGTCAAGAAGGCGCGTGAGCCGTATTTGAACCCGAGCAAGCGAACGCTGCATGTTTAATGCGCAGCATCACAAGCGTCTGAGTCAGGCATCATGTTTATATTCCATAAAAATTATTCAAATCCACATCACTTTCCGGTGGAGAAGCTACTACTTTATTCATGGAGAGTGCGTGAAGATCACAGCCTGCTTTAGCAAATTTGTCACTGCGTCCGTTATTCTCTTTTCGCAAATTTCTGGGTCATTACTTAGTACAGCGAAGTCAGAAACTCAGGGCCGAATGGAGCAACCAGAACACGAATCTCACGTAACTCGAGATCTATGCGTTAAAAGCATAGTGCAAAAAGTACTGTATACGCTCAATTATTTCTCTTCTAATCAATCAATTAGTAAGTTAATTAGTTAATTAATTTCATACCTATAAATCTACAAATTTTTATGAATTGACATGATTTACATGAATCTCATTAAAGTGAATTATATGAACTACACTTATATTTTACACACCATTCAATCAAACGATTGACACAAAATATCAATTTAAATAATACATAATAAGTACATCAAAGTAATTCACACATGTTAAATGATTCTGAAGAAAATGATTCAAATGCTTTAAATGAAGTATACTAAAATGATTCACCTGAATCAGATGTAAATGATTCACCTGAATCAGTACAACCAAACGATTTACACAAACTACATTTAAATGTACTTTTACATTATCTCCATACAAATAATTCACATGAAATACATTTGAATAAATTCACATGATTCTTATGATTCACATGATTAAATTTTTTTGTATGCAAGTTTATTTTCATGTTTTTTATGCTTATATATTTCACATATTTTGCATCTTCATGAAAAATAACTAACTTAGTAACATTTAGTTTAAAGGCAGAATTTGCAGTCAAATTCAATACGTAGGTTGGATGAAAATAAATAATTGTAAATAATGATGTGTTTATGTTCATGTACTCTAATTACGCACAGTTCTGTACGTACCAATTATAAATCTTGACCACCCTTCATTTTTTTGTATTAAATTAAATTCAATGATGTAGATTAAATGAAAGAACTGGCAACAAATGTTTTACTCTGACAGGCTGCACAGCACCCAAAGATACAATTAAAAATGTTGTCGTTTATGTAACAACCTCAGCAGCGACCTCATTTCCCCTCTCGTCTGTTCTCGTCTGCATCAGCAGTGTACTCATCACCGGCCTGATCATCATCTGTCATCATCTGCACCTGTTAAAGTCAGATGTTTTTTTTTTCTACACTTGAATGATTCATACAGTAGATCACTGTGTGGCTTAATAAGCAAAAATCATTCCTTAAAAAGGAACTGCTCAAGTACTGGGATTGGACAGAAAATGAGAGCCAAAAACTTGATAAAAAAAGAATGAGAGCAAAAAACGTCCTTCAGGAAGCCGGGAGAGAGCTGTTCAAGACCACATTAAAAATACAAGAAGGTCTGCTGCTTTAGAAGCAAAATATGAAGAAATAAGGGGGTCAAGACTTTTGCACGATAATGTACAGTTTACAAACTGGGTTTGTTGTAGTAACATGGACAGCTTGTCCACAAGGCCAAAAGAGTTTTTTGTTATATGTACAGTAGTCCATATGGTTTTCTTTCCACATACAGTATCTTTACACTCATTTAAAAGAACCACGTGACCAGAATAATAACGTAAATCATGTAAAATGGATAATGGAACTAAGTACCAGCACTGTCGCCTTGCACCTCCAGGGTCCAGGTTCTATTCCTGGGCCAGGCTCGATTCCCGTCTCTGTGTGCATGGAGTGTGCATGTTCTCCCCGTGCTTGGTGGGTTTCCTCCGGGTACTCCGGTTTCCTCCCACAGTCCAAAGACCTGCAGATTAGGCTAATTGGCATTCCCAAATTGCCCGTAGTGTGTGAATGAGTGTGTGAGTGTGTGTATGTGTGTGTGTGTCCTGCGATTTACTGGCACCCTGTCCAGGGTGTACCCTGCTTCGTGCCCTAAGCCTCCTAGGACAGGCTCCGCCCCGTGGCCCTGAAAACAGGATTAAGCGGTCATGACGATAAGTAAGTGAGTGAGTGAAAACTAAGTACCAAGTACCATGTAAATTTTCACCTTCTAAGGCTCAGGATCCCCCTAAAAAATGCCTGAAAGACGAGCAGTTTCTCCACAGGAGGGAGAGCCAGTGTCCAACTACAAATCCACTCAAAGCCCGTGCTTGATCTTTTGTAGCTTTAAATGTCTTAGGTAATGATCCGGCAGTGTCTCTGAAACCTCTGGGATTTGAACCAACCAAAGTTCTGGTCAAAAGTTCAGATCTTTTGTGGCCTTGGTGGAGCTGAACTGCTTGTGTACTGCATGCGGCACACACAGAGACTCCCTCAAGTGGCAAATTGATAGCCTCGTCAGTGACTAACTCTCCGGATTAATGAAGCGAATCCGTGTTAGTCAATGGACCCTTAGACGACGCCCCTCTTGTTATGCATGCTGCATCATTTCCATTAATTATCTCTCACTGATCGGGCCTTAAATTGCTTGGCCTGGTGCTTCCTGTCTGTAGCAGCTCTCACACTACCTTCCTCGCGGCTTTCCCGGAATACAAACACAGGGTTCTAGGCTACTTCCAAACCCGTTAGCTTGTTAATCTGAATCAAATCATAATCAAATTGTTTCTTTTGATTTATTTGATGTTCAGTTTAAATTCAAACAATCAATCAATTAATCAATCAATCAATTAAGGAATATGGTGATAAAAAAATTGGAATCAAACCATAAAAATCTCCCACTGCGATGGATTGACACCCTGTCCAGGGTGTACCCCGTCTCGGTTCCTGGCCAGGCTCGATTCCCGTCTCTGTGTGCATGGAGTTTGCATGTTCTCCCCGTGTTTGAAGGGTTTCCTCCGGGTACTCCGGTTTCCTCCCACAATCCAAAGACATGCAGGTTAGGCTAATTGGCGTTCCCAAATTTCCCGTAGTGTGTGAATGGGTGTGTGAGTGTGCATGTGTGTGTGCCCTGCGATGGATTGGCACCCTGTCCAGGGTGTACCCCGCCTCATGCCCTAAGCCTCCTGGGATAGGCTCCAGGTCCCCGCAACCCTGAATACAGGATAAAGCGCTATAGAAGATGAGTGAGTGAAATATAAAACAATTTTTAAATATTTTGTGTATCACAGTTTTGGGTCCAGTTTCCATAATGCATGTAACACAAACAATTTGATTCACTTTCTCCAGTCAAGTTGATTCAAAGCTGATTCCATCCATGCCCGTGCTGTCTCTCCATCTTTACCTGCGGTTCTCCAGAACACAGATTAGAACGCAGCACTCGCTCTTGTGTCCGAGAACATTTGAGTGATGTGGTCTTACTTAATTTCCTAGTGAGAATGGGATTCAATCCTGATTTGACTCTCCTGCAGGAAGTGTTTTTTTTAGCTCTTTTATACAGTGTATTTTGAGAAACTGGACTAAAGGACAGAGCTGTAGTGGTGCAAAAAGTGCTATGCAAAATTTGGGGAATCAAAAGGAGGAAAAAAAATGCTGGATGGAATATCCAGAAGGAAACCCATTAAGCACTGGGAGAACATGCAAACTCTACCCACACAGACCCAGAGGCGGGAATCAAACCCTCGACTCTGGAGGCGCAAGGCGACAGTGCAAAACGCTACACAACTATCCTGCCATAATTCTAAACTAATTATGTATTTATATATTTTCTTTTAAATTAAACCTGAAAATCTTCACTCCACTCACATCTTGAGAGTTTCATTTCTAATTCAAAGTGGTGGCGTACAGAGGTCAAATGCCACAAAAACCTTTTCTTTGTTCCAAAATTTATGGGTGTATATGGGCGCGTACAGTTATTGTTTTTGTTTGTTTGTGCTTTTGGATGAGTTGTGTGATTTGTTAAAAGCTTTATTTAGGACCCCTGTTCAGCTCTGCATGCCACACCAAATCAAAAGCAAACAAATCAAAAGAATCGGTTTCTTTCTGACTCCAGGTACCAAACCCTCACATGTAAATAACCATGTTTTTTTTTTTTTTAATCAGGTTGCAGTTCTGCTTCAGAATGCCAAAATGTACCTCCTCAAGCATTTTCACCCGCACTAATTCCCACCCTGTGCACACTAGATACTCCTGATCCACGCTCCAAAACCTCTGTCACGTACCGCGATTTAAACACAACTCTCAACAAGACTTTGGTTTCCAAGTCAAATGTGAAATTAGGCAACAGGCGAACGAGTGCACTCTTGAACAGCTAGCATGTGTCCCAGAGGCCATCTGGATTTATCTCCACCTCCCAGCGCTCGATGGCTTCAGCTCTGTGCCAAATGCGCTGGTAAAGCTGGCGCCGGATCGGTGCTTCAAGCCATAACAATCGGCGTAAGTACTAACAAAGCGTTTTGCATTCAAATTCACTTGCTTACAAATGCAAGCACGCATAACAAACGCCTACAAAACACACACACACACACACACACACACACACACACACACACACTTGTTTGTGATTCTTTTCCATCACAGTTTAGCATTACAAATGCTAACGACTCGACCATGCAGATTAGGCATTGATTTAATTCAGAGCTAAGACTTCTGGCATCGAGTCATGACATTTGCATTTTATATTTCAGTGTTATTTTTGAACCTTGTACATTAATTTGCCCATGGGCTTTTTTTTCTGCATTATGACATTCAAAGTTGCGTTGGTAATTAAATCTTCCCTTGAAAAGAAAAGTTAATTACTGAATGTGGAGTAGGAATATAGGCGAGGCTTGTGCTTTAAAGAGCAAGAGGTGAGTTACTGTCAAGATGGAAAAATATTTTAAGAAATATATTTCTATAATCTATAATGTGTTTCTCCATCATTAATTCCCAATACAAGTGCTGTAAAAGTTATTAAAGCTTGTGTAGAATTACAGTTACATTTATGGAAACATTATTTAATCATATGTAAAAAATCATACTATAAAAGTGAATTCAGAGGCGCCTCACAGTTCAGTGATGAATGTCAAATGTTATCTCTAGGTTGATTATTTGCAAACAAAATACATAAAGTCTCGACTACGTAATCTGGCTGTATCACTTATTTATTTCAAACCTAGTGTTAGTATGCGTCGATGGCGGGGTAAAGAGTTTGTAGAAATAGTAAAAAAGGTTTAAGCTAAAAATAAGCTGATCAGCATCTGGCACATGATGGTCAGAGGTAGCTTAGTAGTTAAGGTATTGGACTATGGCTCAGAAGGCCCCAGATTCAAATCCTCCGACCACCACATTGCCACGGTTGGGCCCTTGGTCAAGGCCCTCAACCCTCAACTGCTCAGATGTACAGTATAATGAGACAAAAATGTATAAATGCCAAATACTGTAATGTAGTAAATAACTGCTCATAACTCCCCTTCTACTCAACATTCTGATTTAATTTGTGGTGCGAGTTTCAGTTTTCATCGCGTACGTGCTGTCGCACTGTCATGTCTGTGTATTGAGGTGTATTTTTTGGCTTGTAGGCGGTTTACAGTCATTTCTGTATCTTTTGCATATTTTGTGTATGCACGGTAAACTATTGCATTGATTGACTATGTTGGGTGACACATATAGCCACGCCCACCTCGAGGTAAACAGTGCTGTATTCATTCAAAAAAGGCAACATAACTGCTTATAACATCCCTTCTACTCAACATTAACCTCAGATTTAATTTTAGCCAAATACCAAAGGACTGCGAAAGTTTCGTTAAATTATGTCCAGCCAATGTTGCCTGCTGCTATGACAAAATCTGGCTGGACAGACATACATACAGACAGACAGACAGAGACATTTTTCTGAGACTGGTTTCTGGTCCTCCAAGTCAAGTCAAGTCAAGTCAAGTCGAGTAGGCTTTTATTGTCATTTCAACCATATACAGTTCAGTACACAAAACAAAACAACATTCAAAATGTTCTGTGAAACGAAACAACGTTCCTCCAGGTGCTACATACATACAACATAAATTAACAAAACTAACTAGCCAACTAAGAAACCCAATTAGCTGACTAGCTGAGACAAGACAGATTGACATTTTCAAATTAACAGAAAAAACTAAGTCCTGAACAGATGAGACAACATAAAGTGCACATGCAAATTAAGACAACATGACACATTTCAATACTTCATGGTGGTGAGGTGATGAGTTACGGTAGTGGGAGCTGAAACAGTAAACATTCCTTGTAAGTTGTTGATCAGTGTGTTTGCACTCGTGTATTTATCAGTTCAGTCCCAATGTTTTGAGGTGATTGAGTTTATCTGAGTGAATATATGTGTGTGTGTGTGTGTGTGTGTGTGTGTGTGTGTGTGTGTGTGTGTGTGTGTGTATGTATGTGTGTGTGTGTGTGTGTTTATCAGTCCAGTCCGGTTTTGTTGAGAAGTCCGATGGCTTGTGGATGCGTGTGCCCGAATGCTTTGGTACCTTTTTCCAGATGGCAGGAGGGTGAAGAGGGTGCGTGATGGGTGTGTCCGATCAGACACAATGTGCATGGCTTTGTGGATGCTGCGTGTGGTGTAGATGTCTTCAAAAGACATAGGAGAGACCCCGATGATCTTCTCGGCTCTCTTCACTATCCGCTGTAGGGTCTTGCGGTTCGAGATGGCACAAGTCCCAAACCAGACAGTGCAGCTGCTCAGGATGCTGTCGATAGTCCCTCTGTAGAAGATGGTCAGGATCAGTGGTGGAACCTGGGCCTTCCTCAGTTTTCTCAGGAAGAAGAGACGATGTTGGGCTTTCTTGTGCATTGAGCTGGTGTTGAGGGACCAGGTGAGGTTCTCCTCCAGGTGGACACCCAGGAATTTGGTGCTGTTGATCGTAAAGATATCATTAAAAGAGCGAGTTCTGACCAATGTACAGACAAAATCTTTATTTTACACATTTTAACACTAATGTGATATGTACAGTAGAACACTGTACAGTAAAAGGATTATTCGGTGTTAAAATCACACATGAAAACCAACGAGTCAAACTCACAAAAGTGGAAAAGTGTGGAACAAATATTATATAAATATTACAAGGAAATGCCTTGGTTTGAAAATAATCGTATTGAAATGAATATAAAACTATATTTTATAAAACCTCATAAATCATATTGAAAATCTTGTTTAAAACTGTATCACATGAAAATAACGATAATGGAATTCTGTGGAAATATTATCTGAAAATCAGATAAAGTATTTGAAAAAACATAACACATGGAAAGATGAATGCTATTGTTGTTGTTGTTGTTGGTGGTGGTGTTTTTAGATTGGAAAAATATCACATTTAAAGAGCGGATAATCTTTCAAAAAAGTTAAAATCACATGTAACAAATAAAAGTGAGTGTGTATTAAGGTAACATGGGAAGACATCTGCATAAAAACACAGTAATAATAATCGTGTTTAAAACAAGTTGTAAAAAATTGCCATATAATATGAAACTTGTCTAAAAATCATGTTGTTAGGAGAGACTTTTTTTTTCTTTTTCTTTTTTTTAACAGTGCTCTGTATAGAACCCTAGCGCAGAGTTGTAAATCTGACCCGTCCATGACACTGCGGCTATATGTCTCGATGAACCATGTGTAGGACTTTTATCCGTTTATATTCATGCTAATGATTTCCCATCCTGAAGAAAACCCTCTAATCCTCCTGACAGGATTCTGGTGAGGCTGAGGCGAAGTGACGCGGACACCCAGGTGAGGGGAGACGTCTCATTATGTGTGAAATGTCCTCGGTTTGGTGTCCAGGTTCTCCGAAAGGCTTCTGTGCACGAAGCGGCTAATTGACCGGGTTTTGCGTCTGGGAGCCTTTTGAGAGACACAATAAGAAGAGAAAAGGAACAACTGGGTGTAAACAAGTCAATACGCTGTCAGAGGAGTGTGTAGCTGTTTGTGTGTGTGAGTATGTGTGGGTTAAACACATGGTATAATTGGTCGAGAAGTGCAGATGTCAAGCTTAAACAAGTCGGCTAACCGGACCGCGATAACAACAAGGTAGTATGACGGAATCAGCACAGGCGTCATCTAGAACCTACAGCATCAGATGGTCAGGTGAAAGTCAACTGAAGGTTAAACATGATTCCCGTGTGAATAACTAAATGAGTCAGCTGGGAAGAGTCATCGTAAGCCTTTTTTATTTATTTATTTATTTTTTTGTAAACATTGGTTAGCAAATAAATTTTTAATTATTACATACTATTTAGTGATTTGTATACAAATAATTTATTTCCTTGTATTTTTCTTATCAAATGTACTTACTTTTGCATGTTTTTTTGCAAACAATACTTATTCTTTTCATTTTGCAAATTTTATTTCAAATTAATTTAATTTAGCCTTTATTTAACCAGGTAAAGTCCACTGATCAATGATGCCCTGGCCATTAATTATACACTATATAAAATGAATGTACAGTATATTTACACAACAAACCAGAAATATATAAAGAACTCGTTAAAGCTTTAATATAGATATAATTCAAATTCAAATTCAAATTTTATTTGTCACATACACAGTCATACACAGTACGATATGCAGTGAAATGCTTATA
>JAQMYG010000018.1:1995048-2008065 GCA_030014215.1 Clariallabes teugelsi
ATGTATGATGCTGTAACTCTATTTGTCACAGCATCATACAAAACTGGCTGGACAGAATTTAATAAAACTTTTGAGAAATAAATTAATTAATAAATAAAAATGTTGAGAAAAATTGAAGTTATGAACAGTTTTGTGCCAGATTACAAACCTGAAGTTTTAACAGTGTACTGTACATGTGTCAGACTGTGGGCACGTCTTAAATCGACTACTGGACAGAATTTACTGAACCTTTTGCAGTCCTTAGATATCTGCCTGAAGTTTAACCTGCACCATAAGTGAAATCTTATTATAAACAGTTATGTGTCGGATTTAATAATGTAGGCTACTTTAAAATAAGCTACTAATGCGATACTGTCTCAATGTAAACAAACACCTGCACCAATAGATATTAATTAGAAAAGATAAACTGAATATTTTTTACTCGGATTAGTTCATATTTCTACTTCAGCTAAAATAACAGCACTGAAGTGGTTTTAACTTTAAATTTTAACACGCTGGTGTCGTTTTAAGACAAAACTTCATCTTTATCCGATCTACTTTTTCCATTTCTCATCTGTGATTCACTCTCCGATTACTGAACAGGGAGTGTATTTATCTGACCACCAAAGAAGGACAACTTAGTGTAAACATGATGTAAGATACTCAACCTTACAGAATGTGATTTCTTTGTATTAATAAGTTACATGAACATAAATATTATTACTGAAATAATAACTATTTCTACATAGTGTATATACAGTACACCCCCAACACCACCACCAGATACTGGCCTTACGGTTTTATATACTGTAACACATACCATATATACATAACAAGTAGAAAGATAAAAACAAGCAACACATGCATTATGGGGGGAAAAAAAGCTTTTCAAGAAATATCCACAATGGCTGAGTGGTTAGCACTTGTCACCTCACACCTCCAGGTCTGTATCTCATTTCGAGTCTGTGTGTATGGAATTTGTATGTTCTCCCAGAGTGCCGCAGTATTATTACTGTTCCCAAATCACTTGCAGTGTGTGTGTGTGTGTGTGTGTGTGTGAGAGAATGTGTTTGCGATTGTCTCCCATGATAGCTCGGCATCCCGGCTCTCTGTTATAGGTTCCAGGCCTCATGACGCTACACAGGATAAGCAATAGTTTTACATTTTATACACGCATTTAATCCAGCAACTAAATTACTGGCTGATTGTGTATAAGTATGTGTTTGTGTTTAACCTTCGCCCGTGTGTATGTGCATGTGTGTAACAGTGTGTCTGAAGGTCTTTGTGTAGGATATCGAATCAGTGTTTCCCTTTTCATTTCTCTTCTAAAGCCCGCTCTGATGTCCTATTCTGTCTGAAACCTCAGGAAGCACTTTCTGTAGATGTGAAACAGAGGTAGACATCACATTTCCGGGGCTTGGCGTTTGGTGTACCTTGGCATCCTGGTACCTTACATCTCCCCTTCTTTTGTGCTATAATTATCCAGCGGCCTGTGGAGTCCAGGCCGACATCAGGGACAGGAATGAGTGTAGTGGTCGGATTCTTTTCTTCTCCTGATACTCTTTAACAACTGTGGAACAAGGATGACCCCTCTTGTTCTTCAGACTCTTTCCACTATTGCAGGAACCAAAAAAATAATGAAGAATATGAGCAAGAGAGAATTTAAAAATAAATATTAATAATAATAAAAAACGAATATGATGATGATGTATGAATGAGAAAATAGAAATAAATCCAAATGATGTCTATTATACGGTCAATAGTGTATATTGCTGTATGAATTGTCCTGATTATATCTGGTCACGCTAACCACAGCTTTATTTGAAGAAATTGTCTCCCACCATCATTATTCTTCAGTTTATAGAACAGCACTTGATGCAGCACATCCTATTATCCTGCATCCTTAAGGAACCCGCATTTCGTCTTTGTTAAAAAATTAAATTGAGTAAAGGTGAGTTGAGATGATACTGCAGCTTCCTAACAAGCATTACCTTGAAACATTCTCTACTGTAGTTCCCTGGGACAGACAAACTTTAAATGTTTGACTTTCAAACAATGCACTAGTGTAATTCAATAATGAGTTTAAAGAAAGGTTCCAAGTAGAACCAATTTGAGGATCCAAGAACTCTTAACTGGCACAGTGGTAACTCAGTGGATTAGGGGTCTGTGTTGCTGGTTAGAAGGTCGATGGGTCAAGTCCTAGCGCTACCAAGCTGCCACTGTTGGACCCTCGAGTAAGGCGCTCCAGGGGTCGGTGTACAGTACAATGGCTGACCCTAAGCTCTGATCCCAGGTTCCTATCTGGGATATGTGAAGAAAAGAATTTCACTGTGCTGTAATGTACATGTGACAAATTCTTCTTCATCTTCTTCTTATCCACTAATAACAATTTTGTTTCTGCATCGTTAATGGTTCCAAGCTTCTCAAAGGCTTCCAAATAATCTTAAATAGAATTTGTATGGTTTCCTACAGAGTAGAATCCTGAAGATCCTTTAATGGTTGTACAACAATGCCCTACAACAGATGAGCTCACTTTATCGGCAAGGTGCCAAGTCAAGCTCAAACAAAGCTTCTAGCCTTAAGATACTCAGAAAAAAGAGACACTCAGGTGTTCTTTGCAGCAGTCAGGGATCTTAGTTTGCCGAAAGGGCTTTGACTCAGCTCTACATAGAATCTTCAAGGGTTCTGGGGGCCAAGTGTAGAACCTTTAAGGCAAAAGAGGCGTTCTTTTATAGAAAAGAATCCAAGTCAAACCTCTATGTCATGTTAAGAACCCTTCATAAGCTTTTATATTCTCAGGTAAAAAAAAATGTTCCTCAGAGGTTCCTACTTTGAGTACGTAATTGATCCCTAAAGAGATTCACTTAAAACTTGGCCTGAGACAGAACGCCTGTATCCAAGCCTTAGGGTTCTCCAGTTTGTTCTTTTGTGCAACTTTTAAAGGTTCTTTCGATTGTCCTGGAAAAGACGCTTTTTCTTGGAGGAGAGATTAAGAGTTCTTAGCTTTCCTAAAAGCTTCTCCTTCCACCTTTCTTTCCCTACTGGGTTGGTCTCCATAACCCTCAGGGGTCCCGGATGGAAAACATTAACCATAAAAATCATTGCCTCTGATATTATCATTACTTCATTCTGCCTTATTGAACACCACATTTTGAATGTACAGCTGTGAAGAACATTTAGAATGTTTAATTTTCAAAAATCTGCATTGTTGTGTTTGACGGACGGAACTCCGAGTGCAGGTGTAATAATAATGAGAAGCAATTATTTTTGCGGAGAGACTCTTGTGTTCTGTTAGTGCTGCTCCGGATAAGTGTCACTCAGCCTCATAGTGTACACAAACAGCCCAAGGAAAACAAAACGCATCAGCATAAAAATCAGAGCACCCTCTACACTCAGGCATCCCCTCCAATCATAGCCCCCCCCCATCATTCCCTCCTCCTCCTCCCCCTCCACCTCCTCCGACGAAACACGTCGCCCGCTGAGGACTCGCACTCGTTCTTCCAACTAAATCAGTCTGCCAGCATCGGCGGGAGCCGTGTGAAAGCCCAGCGCTGTTATGATTCACTCCATTGCCAAAACAATTTTACAAGACGATGACCTTGATTTTCTCCGCTGACAGCCGAGCGTCACGGCGTCTCCCGGCGTTCCCACATGGAATCACGGCTGGTGTAGGAACACATTGGCGTTAACTTTTCCTCTCGCTTTCATAGAGTGTCACATCCATTTAGAGTTTAATGAGTATAGACTTGTACTTAATTAGAAAAGAACCCATTAACATAAGTCATTGCATCAGGCACATTAGTGCTGATGACTTTATTGCCAGAAGAAGTTGAAGCAGCGTGTGTGCACCATCCAAAGATATAAACTTGGCGAACTTTGGAGATGAGATGGATCGCAGGCGCTGGGTTCCAACCGAGACAGACAGGACAGTAAAGGAACTGCTGAAGAAAGGTTTTAAAGGAAGAAACTTCAGATTGTTCTGGAGTTCCCGTTGACGTGTTGGAGGTGTTTGTGATAAAAGTGATGAGTATCACAGGATGATCAAATCTACAGCATGTTAACATGTTCCCATGTGCAACGCATACAGAGCCCTTCACAACTATTGGCACCCCCTTTAAAGATTAACAATGCCACTGTCACACTCGTCCACCATTCAACCATGTCCGAAAAATATTGAAGAACACAATGGAAAAAGGGGCAAAATCATAAACTTCCTAGCCATGTCTCTGTCAGGTTACTCCATGCGTCAATCATGCTGTCAATAATTTTCCATCATGCACATGATCATGTGCTCACCACGTCCAATGAGATCGAATGGAGTCTGATCTATGTCCGATCAGATCACAATCCGGGCGCGTATCACACGCTTACTGTGGTATAAATACCACAACACACCATTCTTTTCATTACAAAATAAATGTGGTAAGCACTAGAAAAACATAATATGTCCATAATGCAATCTTCTCCAACGTGGCATAGACCTACCAATGTCATAGCACAGGCCTGAAGAGGTGGTTGTGAGAAATCCATTGGCGAAGCAGCAACCAGTGACATCACAATGACAACTCAGTCAGAATTTTCCCATCTGTGCCACGCTTCTAGTAGGTCAATGACATCCATAAGACATGTTAGTTACACCATTAACTGGTCGGTGCTGTTGTTACGTTGTCCATTTTGAGTTATGTCTGCATCTTACTTCAACCGTGTCCTCACCAGACTTTTGTTGAACATGTCCAAAAAGAGCAGAAGCTCCTTGTGAAGGCAGACAGAATTACGTCCTTGACAGGTTCTACTGTGTTCTTGTCAAGTTGTACACGTTTTTATTGCATTCACCCAATTTTTTAGGGGCACGTAATGGGAGAGTGAAAAAACATGAAGTGACTTCATTTCAATCGTCCATCAAGAAATAATTATTTTCAACAAAAACAC
Source organism: Clariallabes teugelsi (assembly GCA_030014215.1). Lineage (NCBI taxonomy): Eukaryota > Metazoa > Chordata > Actinopteri > Siluriformes > Clariidae > Clariallabes > Clariallabes teugelsi. The sequence continues at coordinate 1,999,957 of JAQMYG010000018.1, forward strand.
ATGTTGTGAAATCACTGACACCCCTGCATTTAATACTTTCTACAACCTCCCTTTTGCCAGTAAAACAGCACTGAGTCATCTCCTCTTGCATTACATAAGATTGGAGATGACAGAGCAGGGCATCTGAGACCGTTCCTCTTCACAGAATCTTTCCAGATCATCTAGGGTCAGGGTCCTAGTGTAGTGCTCCTGTCTTGTGCCCTTTCCTCTTCAGCTCACTCCACAGGTTTTTAATAGGGTTCAGGTCAGGGCCCTGAGATGACCACAGCAGAAGCTCGATTCTGTGCACAGCTGACCATTTTTGTGTTCATTTGGACACATGCTTCAGATCAAGGCCCTGTTGGAAGATCCGATAACGCAGATTTAGCTTCCTGGCAAAGGGCTGCCGGATTTCTATCATTTTTGCCCTAATAGTTCATGGAGTGCAGTCATGATGCCATGTACCAAACAAGATTTTTCATGGCCTTTAGGTGAAAAGCAGTCCCACAATATCACTGTATTTTGCAGTTTCTTATAGCCATCCATCCAGCTTTTTACACCAAACCTATCTTTATTGTTTATTGACAAAATTATATTTCCTTCTTCAAACAGGAGAACACAGTTCCAGTCCAGGTTGTAGGAGTTGTTTTGCAAAGTACGGGTGCTTATGGCGATAAATAATGAATCACACTGTGTTGTGCAGTTATAGGAAGATAATCAAGCTTAATGCGGTTTGATGAATGAGAGTTACGGTTACACGTATCACCCTAAAGATATTACTTTCCTATAATAGCACATGTAATAGCTACAGCGCAGCAACGTGCCAAAGATTACAATGTTATGTATTTGTTAAAGGAGAACACCTCATACATTTTATCCACTTATCAATCTGTACATTGTCTAGACCGCTTATACTGTTTACACACACACACACGCACACACACACACACACACACAGTTTTGCACTACAGCCAATTCTGAAACACCAGGCAGCCTACACCATATGTCTGTGGACTGCTGGAGGAAACTGGACTACGTGGAGGAAACTCACCAAGCATGGGGAAAACATACAAACTCTACACACACAGACAGATTCAAAGGCAAATGACCTGAACCTTTGACCCTGAAGGTACCACCAAGTTGCCACTGTTGAGCCCTTGAGCAAGGTTCTTAACCGTCAAATGCTCAGATGTATAATGTGCTAAAAATTCTGTAATGTAAAATGAAATTTTATTTACAAATAACCTCCAACTGATGGGCGGCACCTCCAGGGTAGGGGTTTGAGTCCCTTGCCTATATCTTCAGGGTGGGGAGTAGCCATCACCTGGTGTGGTGGATTACATGTGGACTGACCTAATTCCAAATTCCAAAAAATTCAACTGACTGGATGAGGTTATGGCTACCAATCAGGCAGGGCAAGGGATAACCCACCAAGTATGGGGAGAAAATGCAAACTCCACACACACAGACAGATCAAAAAGACCTGAATCCTTGACTACCAACAAGTTGCCACTGTTGAGACCTTGAGCAAGGTCCTTAACCTTAGCATGGGGAGAACATGCAAACTCTAAGCACACAAATGAGAATCGAACCCAAACCCTGGTGGTGCAAGGCAACATGCTAAGCGACTGTGCCACCACATTGGGTTGAATGGTGTCCCCAAATTGGCCAAAGTGTTGCATTTGCTTTTCTCAAAATGTAGAAGTTTGATGCTTTTAAATTAGGTATATTGTGGCTTTCGAATAAAAACATTTTGTTATAGATGACTTTGAACAAAAATGGTGTTTATCTCGTTTTGCTGTAAAATTGTTCATGTTTTATTTTTTACTTGCAAGAAAGGTTCAACCTGTGTTTATTCCCTACAGGAGCAACATTTATTTATTTATTATTTTTCACCCCCTAATGGAAAACTTGAAATTGCTAAAAAAAAAAATCTCCAGAATTATGTTCTAATTATCTCAAGATGGGAAATATTTTCCTGCAGTACAGAATCATATGAGGTCTGTGCATCTATGATAAGTGTAATACATATGCTGTGATGATTATTTGTGCTTGTGATTCTGCAGAGGCGGAGGTGAAAATATGCTCATTGCTCTGCTCTCGTCTCTCAGAGGTACAGAGGCAGATTGTAGCGACTTGCTCATTCTCTCTCTCTCTCTCTCTCTCTTTCTCTCTCTCTCTTTCTGTTCACTGTAACAGAAGTTTAATTAAGTCTGCCAGCTGCAAAAAAAGTCAATTAACATATTGTGTCTGAATGAGTTATTAGATTTTGCCTGAGACTCTCAGGTGGGCAGGTAGGTTGAGTAGAGTCACGCACGTTAGCGAGGCAGCTCGGGGGCACCATTAAATTAAACAGCCTCTGATAATGTTCACTCACTCACTTCTCTCTCTCTCTCTCTCTCTCTTTCTATCTCTTTCTTTCTTTCATTCTCATGTTCTTTGCCACCAAAAGTTCGACTGCATAATGAACTTGAAATCAGCCACGTGATTCATTGCTCATTGTGGCATTTGGGAAATCTGATGCTGGAGTGACTTTAGAATGTTTAGCATCCTTCTTTATCCTCCCTCCTGGAAGATTCACATGATCATCACCTGATTCGTATGATTCCAAGGGATTTCAGACACTATCTGTGTTTCACACGTTTCTCGCATTGAGTGCGACGTTTTTACTTCTGCATATGATTTTTGCACAAATGATTCACATCAGTTAGACATTAGATTCTTTTTCTCACTTTATTTTTTATGTGTTTCATTTCATATGATTCACAGGGATTTCCGGCGCTTCCTGCGCTCTGTTTTACACGTATCACATTTTTTGCACAATTCCTCTGGATCTTTAGACATGATTCATTATTTCCCATGTGATTCATTGCTCTTTTTTCTGATATTTTACATATGATTCATTTACTTTCACATGATTTGTTTATTTCCATATTTGTTTTTCAAAAATTCATTTAGTATTATGCACAAGTTATTCTCCTTACAATTAATTGTGACTTATTGAGTTATTTTACATGCAGTTATTTTCATGAACTTTTCACATGTGATTTATTTCAAGTTTTTATATGTGAATTCCTTATCTGATTCGTTTTTCAAAAGGTTTACACATGTTTAATGTATGTGTGCATGAATCATGTGCTCTAATGTAATTTTTTTTTTAATAATATGAGGAGTAATTTTGACACTGTTTATTCTCATGCGATTTTTTCAAACTGTTCATTTAGCATTTTTCACAATTTGTTTTCTACTTACAATAAAAAATATACATCCCTTTCATTTTCATGTGATTTTTCTGAATATGAATAATTTATGTTTCACATACAATTATGTTCTTAAACTTTTTGCATGTCATTTTTTTATTATTATTATTTTTTAACATGTGAGTTTCTTACCAGTCATTTTTCTGCATGGTTTATACATATTTAACATATTTTAATGCATTAATATATTTTATTTCAAAAATAAGTTTAACACATGATTTGTTTATTTTTGTGTGGGTTTTATTTCAAGTTACAAATATTAGCATGTCTAGCACTTAACGTGCAGTTTTAAACTCTTAGCTAGCTAATGAAATGATCCTGGGATTGAGGCGCCTGCAGAGGGATACACGAGTCTATGATGGCTCGCTTTCACAAAGAAAAAACAAAACAATGTTTTAAATAGCTGACTGAATTAGAAAAAATCCATTTCACACACTTCATGTGTCAGAGTGTCAGATGGAGATGAGCTCCTGATCATGAGTTAATCATCCGGCGGAATTAATCATCGACCCTGCTCTATGAACTGTGTTAGATCCAAGAGACTGGATTCTGTGATGGTAAGTAGTTACACCACCATGCTGTAACGCCATGCTGTACCGCTATAATTAAAAACCTTTTCATCATCTTAACCTGAATTTTACTCAAATCTCATCTGCTAGTTTCAACATCCCATGATTTCAAAATGAGCTGCTGATATTGTGGGTGTGGCCATCCAGCCAGAAGTGGCAGTAGCTCCAGTATACAGTACACTGTGCCAGTTTTCCAGTGCCTTGCAAAAGTATTCATACCCCTTGGTATGATTAATTTTTTTCACATTACAACCACAAACGTCAACATCAGCCATGTAAAACTGCAAACGAGACTTCTTATGACTTTCTTTCACCTTACCACTTTTCCGTATATACTTAAAATGACTAATACAATAGTTGTCCTGTGGACAGGTTCTCCGACCTGAGCTGTGGATCTCTGAAGCTTCTCCAGAGTTCCCATGGGCCTCTTGGCTGCTTCTTTGATTAATGCTCTCCTCTCCCAGCCTGTCAGCTTAGGTGGACGCCCATGTCTTGGTAGGTTTGCAGTTGTGACATACTCTTTCCATTTTCAGATGATTTCTGATTGAACAGCATGAGAACATCCGTGAGATGTTCAATGCTTGAGATTTTTTTTAATTTTATTTTTTTATAACCAGACCCTTTTTTAAACTTCTCCACAACTTCATCCCTGACCTGTCTGGTATGTTCCTTGGGCTTCATGATCCTGTTTGTTCACACATGTGCTCTATCAAACCTCTGAGGGCTTCACAGAACAGCTGTATTTATACTAAGATTAAATTACACACAGGTGGACTCTATTTACTGATTAGCAGAGGTGGGTAGAGTAGCCAAAAAATGTACTCAAGTAAGAGTAGCCGTACTTCAAAATAATATTACTCAAGTAGAAGTAAAAAGTAGTCATCCAAAATATTACTCAAGTAAGAGTAAAAAAGTATACAGTGAAAAGATACTCAAGTACTGAGTAACTGTTCCAGCATAATGTTCGATTTATTTATTTTTTTAGAAATTATGTAAGCAGTCAGACGAAATGATAAAATAATGTACAAACTGCAACATTTCCAAATAATAAAATTAAACTGAAGACAACCCTCCCCCCACCCCACCCCTTTCTGTGTGGTCATGTGACTACATGTGGTTATTGGTTTTGCAGCTGATTGGTCAAAAGTCATGTGATTATTGTTGCTGCGTCTGACTGGTGAAACAGTCATCCACTGGCTGCATTGCCGGTGCTGTAACGAGTTGAGTGTAGCCGAATGTAGCGGAGTAAGAGTAGCGTTTCTTCTTCACAAATCTACTCAAGTAAAAGTGAAAAGTATGGTGTGGTAAAACTACTCATAGAAGTAATTGTTTTTCAAAAAGTTACTTAAGTAAAGTTAACAGAGTAAATGTAACTTGTTACTACCCACCTCTGCTGATTAGTGACTTTTGAAGCCAATTGGTTCCACTGGATTTTAGTTAGGAGTGAAGGAGGCTGAATAAAAACAGATTTTTATTTATAGAAAAATTTTTAAACCATATATAATTTTCCTTCCACTTTGTGCTGGTCTGTCACATGAAACCCCAATGAAATACATTAAGAAAGTTCAAGGGGGATGAATACTTTTGCAAGGCAATGCAGATTTTAAATTACGCACAAACCCAAGGTTCTATTCATCTGTAACATGCTAAGCTTTGTTTTGTGCTAGCTTCATTTTAAGATCAACAAAAAATTACTACATGCATACACGTCTGCCAATTACAAGATAAATCTGAACCAAAATTACAAGTTTATCTTTTGAAAAATAGTAAATTGGAACTAATTACAAGTAGGAATGTTGTGCACAGGAAGTGAAGAAATCGACTTCCTGCTTTACAGCAACATGCCTACTTAGCCAAGAATTTAGATAATTCCAGTTAAAATATTGCCAATGGATAAAATGTCAGTCTGATTGGTGGTCAGAGGTGGTTGATTTGAGAGTGGGCGGAGCTGGTCAGAGACATAAACTGTATTAGAACAGGACAAACCTCTGTGATGCCTCCGCCCCCGCCTAAACCCATGGTTAATCCATAATGGGTGGAACAAACATATCCTGGTTTTTGGATGGAACACGTCTACCTGTCTCAGTTACGACAAGCTACAGTACTATAGCTAGTTTAGCTTTCAAACAGCTAAAATGCCCAACGTTAATTTCTACGATAACGTTACTTTGCATTTGATTGAACTCACATCCTACACATCCTGTAGCAACTCCTACATCTCTTGTTCCAGGTAGCTGGTTAGCTAAAGTGATGTGTAGTGGTTTGACACCTGCAATATACAGTACAGTAGCTGTCACTCAAATCAGCCACGCCCCTAATTATGCATTTTTTTCCTGGCTCAATATAAAGGTGTCCTGCAAATATGTTTATTTCTGTTGTAGAGTTGGTCGTTTTAACATTATGAGGCTCTATGATGATTGACCCACTTTTGGAGCCAAGTGGTCATTTAAGGAACTGCATGTTTTGGCACTTTTTTGGACTCATTTTTCAGAACCGGAGGTTGTCTCTTGGTGAGAATTAATTCGGGGTGTGCGGGTGTGCCGAACATGCTACTGCAGAACCGACACCAAGGCTACTCCTAGGGCCACTAAGAACTACCTCTCCATACAAACACACACACACACACACACACGCTCCGGTTCTCCTGATTACTTACCCAGTCCGTGAGCATTACCACACCACTCACACTCACACAGTGTGTAAGGACTTTAATTCACTCTCCCAGCCGCGACGTAATGTTCTGTGTTTTCTCTGCCAGCTCATTGCCGAGCCGTTCTTACTGTTGTTTGTTATTCTGGTTATCGATCCTGTTCCTGTCCCTGGGTTCAGAGTCTGTTCTCTTTTTGACTGCGTGGTGTGCTGATCCAACGACCTCTGCTTGTTTCTTGACTTTGGTTTTGTTTGTGAGGACGGGTTAGGTCGAGGTAATTTCGGTCGACCTGTGGGTGTGTGTTTGTCAGTCGCTGCATGACAGCGGAGTTGATGGAACTGATTAGAGTTTATTTGGGAGTGTGTGTGGGAGTTCACATATGAAAGTGAAAATAATTAATGTTAATGTTTCTTTTTTAATGCTTCATCTATTCCCTTATTTTTATATTTTTGAAGCTACAATTTATTTTTATTCCTATTATTAACAAAAAAGTATGATGCTTTCACTTTTATTTCTAAAACCCTCCAATAAGCTGCATTTTAATAAACAAACAAATAAATAAACAAAAATAAACAAATTCACCCTTTTCTTATTGTGATTTAGTTTTTTTTAACCCGCCCGTAATATTGGTCCTCACCTCAATATTGTTGCTTGTATGTTATTTGAACTGGCTGCTGTAACATTACAATTTCCCTTTGGGATTAATAAAATGCTCTATCTATCTATCTACTGTATCTATCTATCTATCTATCTATCTATCTATCTATCTATCTATCTATCTATCTATAGTTTATTATATTTATATTCTTTATTGAGCCCCGTCCTGCACTTTACTGCTATTTAAACACGCATCCATCTGTCATCCGAGGATGGATAATATGCCGATTGCAGCCAATTGCTCAATAACATGTTTGTTCATGTGTGTGTGTGTGTGTGTGTGTGTGTGTGTAATCCACTGCTCTTCCACATGGGGACAGTGTTGTGCAGGTCCTCTCTCCCTCCCTCTGTGTGGAGGAGCCAGGGGTCTTGTGGCCATTTCTGACCAAACCTGTGATAGAATTGAGACAGATAGAGAGCACACACTCGGATTATACAAGCTGTGTTAAAACATGAAAGCCGAACTGAAACACTGAAATTTTTATTTAATTTTATTTATTGTGTAAAAAAGTGCCATTTAAACGTGTTTCATTATTATTTAAAAGATGTTAAAAAAAAATCTATGGAGCTCCTTGTGATATTTAATGAAAGATAATAAACAGATATCAATTTTATTTTGAATATTTTATTCTGTACAGTCACTTTGTTTCTCCTGAAGCAAAAGCTTGGCCCAAAGAAAAGCAAGAATAGAAAAAAAAATGTTTGCGAGCTGCTGAAAAAGGGGTTTATACTGTAAAATCCTGGTATAGTGGGGTGTCAAAACTTTTTTTTTTTTTTTACAAATTACAAAGTTTCCAGAGATATTCCAGGTTGTGATTATATCGGTTTCATTTACTCACTCACTCACTCATCTTCTATACCGCTTTATCCTGTATTCTGGGGCGCGGGGCCGGAGCCTATCCCAGGAGACTTAGGGCACGAGGCGGGGTACACACTGGACAGGGTGCCAATCCATCACAGGGCACACACACACACACACACACACACACACACA
>JAQMYG010000018.1:2049625-2061639 GCA_030014215.1 Clariallabes teugelsi
CACCCCCCGGTCGCATGACAAAAACGCGCGTAACCTCCCGCCCCGTGTGTGTGTGTGTAATCATAGCTAAATTGGGCTGAATGAAATGTAAGAGATTTTTGTCCAGGCAGTGTGTACTGTATATGTGAGAAAAAAAAAAGGAAGGCATCTTCAGCTTCATCTTCATCATTTTTATCCAGGTCCATCTGTAGACATCCCCAGTGGTTACATTTTAAAGCTTTAACATATTTGAAGCAATTTCCTAGCAGAACTTGCTTTCACGGAGAAGGTTACAGCACAAGAAGGTCGATCTGGATCATCACTCTCTCCCAGATAAGCAGTGTGTGAGATCCGGTCATACTCAGGTGACCTTTAACCCTGCAGAGAACCTGTTGGATGCAACCTTTCGACACACACGTCACGCGACAGCTACTTCAGGGACCTCACCGAGTAATTTCACCAAATCCTTACAGACTACTGATGATTATCTGTCTTTAGGTCACAGCGCTATCAGGAGGTGTTGAAAGATGTCCTGTAACTCTGGCAGCTCTGATAGTGGTGCAGCTCCAAATCGCAGGTTTATATTAACGAGCTCGTTATCATTTCTGTAGTTTCATCCCAAATAACAGGTACAGCTACTTCAGTAGCTCGATATGAACAGATATATTGATATGGAAACATTTTCTGAAAAGAGATAAAGGCAGAGGCTTGTTGCAGCACTTTGTAAAAGGTGATTAGTTTTTCAGGCATTTGAGCATCATGCTTACTCAATAACATGCAATGATTTATTTCTTTATTTTTTATGTCCTTGTTCTGACCAAATGTTTATAGTTCCTGAAACCCTAAGTGAGAAAGAACTAACCTGCTTTAGGAATGTAGTATTAAATGTAATTCATAAATAAATAAAGAAGAACGAAAAACACTTCCAGACATATCGTTATTGGAAAATAATGAAACAGCAGGGTTGTAAACCCGAGTCCGCTTCGGGTCATTGATTACTTTCCCACAACAGCATGTTTCTTTTTCCCAGTCGTGTGCATAACGTGAAGAGAAAAGCAGCCACATATCTTTTGAGAAAGAGTCATAGCTTGAAGACAAGACTTTATTACAGATGAGATCTACAACTCTGGATCTGCTGCCTTTTTTATCACAGTTAAATCAAAGCGACTTTTAGCAGGCAGGAAGAAATAATCTAAATAAATAAATCAAAACCCTCCTCCAGTTTGTGCGAGTTGGCGATGACGGGGGGCGCGGCCGCGCTGAATTCCGGCGATAAATCTGCTGACATAATAGCAATATGAATCAAATGCATTATTGCGTTTCAGGTGCCTGAGGCTCTCTCGCTCGCTCTCTCTCTCTCTCTCTCTCTCTCTCTCTCTGACTCGTTCCCGAGGCCAGGCAGTGCCGCAGGAGGATTTGCACATTCCAGCATGATGAGAGTGGACAGCAAGAGGAGTCTAGGCGTTTTTTTTGTTTGTTTGTTTGTTTTTTAATAAGGAAAACAAATGTGGGTTTTGTGAGACGTTTTTAGGTTTCAGGGGAAGAAGGTGAACACAGTGTGCTCCCTGCCAGGATAACAGCGCAGAGTCAAAAATAGAGAGCTCTCTCTTCAAGACATGGAGCTGTTTGTCACAATCAGGAGTTCTAGGACACAGGTGCTTGAGAGGTCTGTTAGCACAAATTGTGGGAATAAAAAAAAAAGAAAAACTGACAAGTAATGTTAGGAAAGTACAGCAGACAGGACAAATGAAGCAGCCAATGTGAGGGGGAAAAAAACACGTATCCATTGCTAAAAATATCTAGAGAGTGAAGCAGAATAAACGATTTGTTAGTTTTTTTTTTTTTTTTAAACACTTTCCTATATAAAAGACTTCTACTCTGTCCTTTACATCTGTGCAGGAGTTGTATTCTTAAGAGGACGTCTTTTTGTACCTTATATTGTTTTTAAAATTCTGATCAAAAGGTCAAAGGGTGCAGATTTATTTCCTTTACCTTCATCTCTGAAAGTTTGTTACTTTTGTTTCTATAGTAACAGATCCTTCACAGGAACATTTACAGAAAAAGTTAAATGTTCTAAAAGTTATAATTTTTTTGCCGTATGTTCATGCTTGCAGTGAAAACAATGTAATGTTGTAACCCCCCCTGATGTCTTCCCCGTTGTCTTCCCAGGCTCCCTTTTTTTTTGGATATACGAAGGAATCCATCTTACAAACGCGCTCCATCACAGTGCTGGGGTTATAAGAACTTCAGAACTTCAATTTTTTAACGTTAACTTCACTTCAGCATTGCTGAATATTTTTATTAGTAAATGTATTGTCTACTAAATACATTATTTAACTACAAAATAAAGGGCAAGGCAGACCACTCCTCAACCCCTAATCACCCCCCATCAGGTCAAATACTGCTTTGCCTCTATAGACACTATGGACAAATTCAACAGGCATAACTGTGTTACACGTCCTGACACACAGTCATTTGACTCTTTCTTGACTGTTTCTCCTAAATCAAACCCTGTACAGCTATCGATAAACTGACGTGGCTGATCTTATGGCATGTTTTGTGATCTGTGATGATGATCTAGTTAATGTTCATACTTGTTCTCTTTCTTTTACTTTTACTCCCTTCTGTGTGCAAACTTCTCACGGAAAGGTGAGTTCAGCTGAGGTCTATTTGTAGGCTCAGATTGACTAGTGTACAAATAGGGTATAAGTGTTTTTATATCTGTGTGTGGGTGTTGCCAATTTTAAGGAATCTTTCTCTGCACTTAAATAGTGTTGAAAAACGTGCAAACCACTGGGAGAGATTTCATACTTGATGTAAGAACCAAGGTAGAAAATGCGTTTGTAATTTTGCTACTGTACCTTTGTTTAAGGCTTGATTACACAATTCAGGTTTTTTTTTCAGTAATTAGGTTTAGTGTGTAAGCAATCGGCAAAACCTCTAACGTGGTTGTGTTGTAGTTAATGTTGTTCTGTTTTCAGTTAATATTGTTGTGTTTAATGTTGTGTTTAAGGGCACTTTCACACTAGACACGATTGGGTACACTTGAGTATTTTCACTCTCCGGTACAGCAGGTGGCAGTATGCAACTGGTTGGTTTGTGAGCCGCTATTAAACACAAAAAGAAGAAGAGGACAAGGACGTCAACATCCAAGCTATGCCAAAAATTACTGATATTGTGTTGATTTCACGGCGTGTCTTTCTACCGTATCAGCTACAGTATGGCTATACAGGTCAGTGAATGAGATTTGAGATTCCCCGTCCTCAGGGGAGACAGACGGCACTGAGGACGTCACATCCGCTTCCATGTTCAGGTACAAATGGCTTCCATATCTGATTCGATCCGTGCCTGAATCCGTTTGATGAGCTGGTCTCGGGAACAGTTCCCAATCCTGGAATGTGTGTGTTCTCACTGATCATACTGAACCAGACTTTAGGGTCAAGTGTACTTGGAAATATTCCCGGATCCCTAATGTGAAAACACTCTTTGTTTATGTTGTGTGTTTGAGTTAATTCTTTGGTAAATGTTGTGTTTCTCATCATTTAAAAATGCTGTGATTTGCAGTTGACATTGTTCCGTCTTTGATTTGTTAAAAGCGTTATTTTTTTGCGATTTATTGTCACCTAAAGTACTGTACTTACTATAAGGTACAGTATAGTCACATTTCCAGATAAATTCTATAAAATAATCTTAATGTATAAACTATGTTTAATACATTGCGGTCCTGAAAGATCAAAGTTTTGTGTAATAAGACAGATAGTTTCACATAAACAAGCCGGAAGCATTTTATATAAATATACATATAAACCTTAGACTTTGAGCCATTATGGAGGAAATAAAGGACGTCTCTACAGACTCCTCACTTTCTTCTGTTTAAATGCAGTATGAAGTTTAACACATAACCAGAATCTAGAGTTCTGAGGCATTCTGAGCTTTTTCCGCAGAACACAAAACAGCAACGTCGACTCATTTTTCCGCTGTTTCTACATCCAATCATTTTTTTTAAGTATTGATTTTGACTCTTTTCTGGCGTCTTTCCCGACACAATTCTCATTTTCGAATATAAAAACAATCCCTCTTTTGTGGAGAATTAATCCGTTCGCGTCGTCACTCCGATCGATATCGTCACCAATTTTCCGAGCACTTTGTGACTAACAGGAAACGGCGGGGGCAAAAGTGAAGGCCATAAGCAATGTGTTTCCCCTCCCCAGGTGACAGTAATGGAATATTTCTCACCGAGCTCATCCATATCCGCCAGTGCCATCGTTCCTGCCCAGTCACGAGGCCATACTTGTGACGGCGCATGTCGAAAATGTGTTTCGTCCCTCTGCCTCTTTATCCTCTCCCTAACCTTTCCTACACATCCCACATACACTGACAAAATTCACTCTGTCTCGTTAAAAGGCATTTCATAAATGTGCTTTCATGCGAATAAAAAAAAAAAAAGACGAGATGGAAGCAAAGCCACCAAGCAACAAACTGTATCAGAGTCCGCCATCGCATAAGGACGGGAATGTCATATGTGTGGGCTGGAGGTCTCTGTGGAGGAAAAAAGTGCATTTTGTAGTCCCCTATGATTCGGCTCATATATATTACAACACTTACACATTTACTGGAATTTTAAAAACATGACCCTATAAAACATGACCCTGGTCACTTGTCACTTTTTAAATTTTTATATTTATAGAATGCCTAAGATATTTACAGAATGTTAATTCAAACACTTTCACTTCCAGCAGTCTAACAGTCAAGAGCTTTTGTTTTTTTAGCGTTTCTGTAGATCAGCGCCGTCTTCGTACCTAAGCTGAGTGTTATATCATTATAGAGCAGTATTTAAAATGTAAACCTTATTCACCTTAGAACTGGTTTATATTTGGTGTCTGCATTAAATTAGGCTGATTTATTTAACTTCTGATCTTTCCTGTAAAAACATTAAAATCTTACCGACAAATTACCATAATTTCTGAAGTAGCATGCCTACCATAAAACACTGTAACAAATTGGCAAGATACAGATAAGATAAACTAAGAAAAAGTCAACGTTGCTTCAACGTGTCTTATGTCTCACACTTTAACACCTGCTAGAGCAATGTTTTATAGACCTTTTAATTCTCGTTTTCTGACTACCTGGATTCATTTTATTTACTAGTGTAAGTTAGTAGAATTAATTAAAATGTTAAAGCTAAAAATAATCTGCTGATCTGTAATGTAATCAGTGATATTATTATTATTATTTCAGGTTGAAACCCACGTACATGTCTGTCTGTCTTTCTGTACAGCAGAACTCTCTGTCTAACTTATTTATACCAAGAAATCACATTCTGTAAGGTTGAGTATCTTACGCCTTGTTTACATTAAGTTGCCCTTCTTTGGTGGTAAGACAAATACACTCCCTGTTCGGTAATCGGAGAGTGAATCACAGATGAGAAATGGAAAAAGTAGATCAGATAAAGATGGAGTTTTGTCTTAAAATGACACCAGCGCGTTAAAATTCACTTATTGCGCTGTTATTTCAGGCAAAGTGAAAATCTGAACTAATCCCAGTAAAAATATTCAGTTTATCTTTTCTAATTAATATCTATTGGTGCAGGTGTTTGTTTACATTGAGACAGTAGCGCATTATTAGATTATTTTAAAGTAGAGTCTCCAGTGTCAGCACTTTGTAGCAGTCAACGGGAAAGCTTTAAGTTTTCCCATATTTCCAGAAGATTTTTTTTGTGTATAGTATGTTGTCTCGTTTCATGGCTGTTCTCCAACACATCCACAAGCACTAAAGCATAGCATTTACAGTAGCATAGCTAAAAATGCTAGCTTTATAAAAAATAAAATCGTTCAGGAGGAATTAAACTTTTCAAGATGTTCTCCCCTTTATTACACACACAAAAAATCCAAGCAAATCTCTCCATAACTAAACTGTAAGAGCACGACAAGCTAACTCAAGCTAACAAAATTCAGCTAACACCCAATTCGACATTGACTCACAGAGCCAGTCTCAAGCCTTAGCACTTTCTAGAGGGGGAAAAAAAACTGTTTTATACTGTAACTGCCCAAATCATATTTTTTTCCTTCTGACTTCCTACCCTGTGGAGTGAATTTCATTATCTCCAAAGCAGCGTGGGGGAACCTGTGTGTAACCAAGTGTGACCGCCGCGCACCCAAAAGTGTGAATGCACTTCCTTCGCCTCGGCCGATAAGAAATTAACCGGCTGCTAAGGGGGTGGAGGAAGTAGTGATGGTTGTGGGTGCTTATGTGCGAGGCCTAGATTGAGATCAGAAGTGGACGAAGGAAAAGAAATTGCTGATGATTCGTGATAAAGCCGCACTGATGGGACCTGCTTAGCGCTCTTCTTTTTCTGATCTGAATCAGAGGGCAGGACTGAGAGCGGCCAGGGCGACGGCTTATCGATGCCTGCTGGAGAAGAAAAGAGAAGCAGAGATACAGCACTGTCTCTGGATGATTGGTGATAAAACAGCAGGACACAGGGCACTTCTGCAGATTATTTATTTATTTATTTATTTATTCTTTGCATCCGCGCACTGCCCGCCTATGGTGCGCTAATTGAGTTTCGTCGATGCCGTTAGAGATTCTCTTTGTGATTAAAGTGAACACGTTCCTCTGGTACTAAACAAGATTTGGAACGTCGCAGGAGCACACACGGAGCATGTGGGTTTTTATTGGTTTTATTTATTTATTTATTTATTTGAACAATATTGTCAGCATGCAAATCTAATTTTCTGTACCTTTCCAGCGAGCATGCCGCTCGGCAATTCCTCACGCATAGATTAATGCGAATGAAGTGCTTCCTTTTAATTTTAATTCATCTCCATACAGAAGCAAACGACACTCAAGGGTTCAGGATGGACAAAAATACGAGCGAGTGTTTGAAACAAGCTTTGACTGCTAGCTAACTGTCATCAATTAATGTGATTTCTCTAACAATGTCCAGAATTTGTTAGAATCTGTATTTACAAAGCTGATCTTATTTGTCTACAGTAGTTAATAACAGAGTAACATGAACTTTTCCAGTTGCTTAAGTGTTTACGCTATATTGACAAAAGTATTCACTCACCTACAGTAGCACCTACGCATGCAGAGCGCTTCTAAAAACATTTGTGAAAGAATGGGTCGCTTTCAGGAACTCAGTGAATTCCAGTGTGGTACCGCGATAGGACGTCGTCTGTACCATAAGTCCAGTCATGAAATTTCCTCTCTACTAAATATTCCACAGTCATCTGTTGATGTAGGGTTGTTTTTCAGGAGTTTTCGCCTTAGTTCCAGTGAAAGGAACTCTTAATGCTTCAGCATAGCAGGACATTTTGGACAATTTCATGCTCCCAACTTTGGGGGAACAGTTTGGGGACGGGCCCTTTCAGTTCCAACATGACTGCGCACCAGTGCACAAAGCAAAGGCCAATAAAGACATGGATGAGCGAGTTTGGTGTGGAAAAACTTGAGTCTTGACCTCAACCCGATAGAAGACTTTCGGGATGAATTAGAGCGGAGACTGCGAGCCACGCCTTCTCGTTCAACATCAGTGTCTGACGTCACAAATGCGCTTCTGGAGAAGAATGGTCAAAAATTCCAATT
This sequence comes from Clariallabes teugelsi, assembly GCA_030014215.1. Lineage (NCBI taxonomy): Eukaryota > Metazoa > Chordata > Actinopteri > Siluriformes > Clariidae > Clariallabes > Clariallabes teugelsi. The sequence continues at coordinate 2,057,192 of JAQMYG010000018.1, forward strand.
TTGGTGATGTTTTACCCCCTCTGGTGGAAATATGCTACTGTAAGCTACTTTGCTGCTCTGTTTTACCCAACATTTCAGACGGACCTTTGGCCATTACTACTTTTAGCCGCAGTGATAGGAGACGTATCTGTGGAGGCAAACAGTATACTGTATGATGTGCTAGAAGTTTTGTTGAGTATATCTAGTCACGTACATCAGTCAAAAATGATCTGCACTCCAGTTATATTAAAACATCTGTTGGCCTCATTGTCTTATCAGCGCTTTCCGCTCGAGGCTCCTGTCTCCCCAGTCACTGCTGTGCAAGTGTGAATGTGTTACATCAGTTTATTAGTAACTGAACAAAAATGGATGACATACTTGTGAATGAATGAAAGAAGAGCACCATGCACTGATTGTTTGTAATCTGAGGGTGTACCTGGTATCAAACGTCCTCAATCACAGACCGAGGAAAAGTTAAAAGTCAACCATCAGGTGTGAAATTCATTAACGCTTAAAGTTTTCTGGGATTCTCATGGGCCAGAAGTATTGGAGCATTCAGGAAAAAGGTTCAACTGTGCTCATTACAGTGAGAAGCTTATTGAAGAGCTGAAGACTAATCTTCGGATTAAACACAGAGGACCGCTATCTGAGGGCGTTGTGATCTCGCATGATGATGCACGTCCACATACGTCTGCACACACTGTCGACACTCTGAGGTGTTAAAGCGTCCTCACTATAGTCCTGATCTCACTTCATCAGACTTTCACCTGTTTGGTCGCCTGAAAGTAGAACTACAAGAACGAAGATTCACTTCTGATGAAGAACTGAAGACAGCGGTGCATTCGTGTCTCACAGCTAAAACATTTTTTAATTAAGTGTTTTGAAAAGCAAAGAGATTATGTTGAAAATTATGAATCTGTCTTCTCTAAAAGTTCATTAAAATAAATTCTACCGCCAGAGTGCATTACTTCTTTTGCATCCATTTGTGTGTCAAAATACAATTTACTGTATATCTGTGTTTTTAATTTAAAACAAGTGAGCTCAAAACTTCATTATGGATTTGAGTTGTGTCTTCTGGCATGGACATGGCAGTGATTTAACCACATCTAATGCACTCTGTAGTCAGACCAAAGACCATTTTGCTCTAAAGGCTATCTCCTATGTAGGGTGCACTTAAACTTAAGGTAAGCTGATGCAAAAAAAGTAAAAACTGTGTATCCTAGTGCACTATGCAACTCCATCCCAGTTCACTACATACTGTGCAATTAAGACAATGCCAGTCAAATGTACAATAAATCAGTTAGCACCACCTGTGCACTATGTAGGGTGCACTTAGACTGAGACTGAGTCTAAGCCAAATCAAATTCTATAAGCTAATGCCTTTTACAGAGTGCAATAGCATTACATTGGTTGGCTTTAAATCAAGGTTCAGTTTATGCCGTGCTTTATTGTGACATGAGATTCGACCAGTGCACACTCCTCCAGCCTGTACCCTAGTGCACTATATCGTAGTACGTGATGCAGGTAAGAGCAGATATATTTACACTGTCATAACGGTGTGTTCCTGAGTATTGGGGCTGACTTTAAGGCGCGGACTCACATTAAGAAACATGGCCTCCTCCGGCCCACCCCGAGGCTTCAGCTTCACCTTGTCGGTCTGCGTAAAAAAGCAGAAGCTCCACCTGTCTGAAAAGGTTTGTGTATAACACCACAGAGTCTGTTTAATATTAATAGCATGATAAAGAGGTAATTAAATGCGAGCACGCATCAATTAGCACACTATTATCTCACTAAAAAGTTCATATTAACATAGCGCTCCTTCGCAAACAAATCCGGGAGTAGAAGTGCACTTATCACCTACAACTCTTCAGCTGGAGCTCAGAGAAACCTCGCTATCAGACCCGCACCTGACACCAGGGCTGTGTAATGGAGCAACACACACACACACACACACACACACACACACACACACTTCAGTACGACAAACACGCTGCATCTCAATCAGAATGGATTGAGTCACATTGAGGCAATGCCAAAATCCATCAGCCTACATCCTAGTGCACTACATAGTGTACACTTAGTTTGTGATTCAGCCTAACCAGTAAGCGACATACAAACTGCATAGTGTGCAACTGAATCGGCACTCGGCTAATGCAAAATTAATCCATTCACTTGAACGGAAGCTACTGTAGAAGCTCGTCCTCTAGTGCACTATGTAGTGTGCACTAAACAGGTCATGTCCTAACACTACATAGAGTAAAATTAGACTCAGCCAATATAAAATCAATTGGCTCAACCCCTAATGCCCTATATGATATTCAGTATAGATGAAATGTGGCTCTGCCAAATCAAGTGCCCTAGTTCTCTATGTAGTGTACAGTAAATGCTACATACATACTGTAGGGTGCGCTTTTATTATGATCTATCAGTGCATAGGGTGTAATCAGTAATGGCTCGGCCTATCAGCTTGTGCCCTAGTGCACTATTAACGTTATATCAAAGCACAGCTGATGTGACCATAAATCTGCTTGTGCCCTAGTGTGCTACAGTACCTAGTGTGTAGGGTGCACTTACAGTAGATAGAGAGAGGGGGGCTGGATGAAGATTAAACCGATGGAATTTTTTAACTAGTGCCTTCATGGTTTGCACTACAGTATAGAGGAATTATTTTAGTTCACTACCCATGTTGGATTTAAATTGAGTTCCAATGTCAAGTGATGCAGAATTTATCACTGTATAACATTTTTTTTTACTGTACTCTGACTCGGCCCTTGATGGATCCATCATCTCATACCCGAGTACGGTGGATGAAGCAATTTTGGACAATTTTTGATTGTCTAAGAAGAGTTCAGGCCAGCGGACAGGAGTGTGTGAGTGTTGGTGTGTGAATGTGTGTGTGTGTGTCAGCGAGGTAAAGGGCCTGATGTATGAGGGGCCATCTGGAGTGTGTGATGTAGGCGGCGTCTGCGAGGGCCGATAAGGACCGGTCCGTCCCGACAGCTCTCTCTCCCTCTCTCTCTCTTTCCCCCCAGATGCCATATTTTAACCACACTCCAGCATCTGCAGTGATTTATGGTGCCTCGTGAGGCTGCCGCTCAGCGCCACAGCACAAACTCATTATGGCTGGTTTATTTTAAACAAGCATTGGGCCGCCGAATATTGAATCCGAAACACGAAAGAGGGACGGTTTCCATGGCAGAACCCGCAGCGGCCCGGCGCCTAATTTAACATTCACATGTAAATGAATTTCGCATTTCCACTTTTCAATTCGAGAGCTCCCCATGAGGCCGGGAAATGGTAACACAGACGGGTGGGGTGGCAATGATGAGCACACATCCACAACGGAATTCAATTAATCAGAGAACGGTATTGTATTATAAGCACAAACAACCGTAACACCTGGAATCCCACAACTAGGGTCAATACACACAATACCGTAACTCTTGGAGGAGCACAGCCGCTATGAAAACGATATTAAAGCACACACTACCGTAACTCATGAATTATTACACCCATTGTACAAACTTTATTACAAACACAAACTATTAGCAACTCATGGTATAGCACATCCACTGTACAAACAATATTACACAACAAATTATCATAGCTCATGGAGTAGCACATCCGCTGTTTAAACAATATTACAAACACAAACTACCGTAATTCATGGAGTAGCATTCCCACTTTGAAAATGATGCTAAAACACAAACTACTATAACTCATGGTGTAGCACACCTAACATTCACATGTAAAAGTAGCACCTGTTGTAAAGAATTATATTAAAACAGAAACTATTAGCAACTCATGGTGTAGCCCATTCACTCAAGTAATATTACAAACACAAACTACCGTAACTCATGGAGTAGCACACCTGCTATGAAAACGATATTAAGACACAATCTACTGTAACTCATGGTGTAGCACATTCACTGTTTAAACAATATTACAAACACAAACTACCATAATTCATGGTCTAGCACACCTGTTGTAAAGAATTATATTAAAACACAAACTACCGTAACTCATGAAGTAGCACACCAGTGTATAAACTTTATTACTTACTCAACTTATAGAGTAGCACATCTACTGTTCAAATAATATTACAAACTCAAACTACCATAACTCATGGTGCAGCACACCTCTTGTAAAAACTTGTAGTAAACCCATACTACCATAATTCATGGGGTAGCACACCCATTATACAAACTATATCATAAACACAAACTACTGTAACTCATGGAGATGCATGCCCACTATGAAAATCATATTAAAGCACAAACTACCTTAATTCTTGGAGTATCACATCCACTGGACAAACAATATTACAAACACAAACTACAATAACTCATGGAGGACCACACCCACTGTAAAAAATATATTAAAAACACAAACTACAGTGGAACCTCGGATTACGAGCATAATTCGTTCCGGAAGCGGGCTTGTATTCCAAAACACTCGTAAACCAAATT
>JAQMYG010000018.1:2061655-2073519 GCA_030014215.1 Clariallabes teugelsi
CAAGTCAAAATTTATTAAAAATCTTTGCTCGTCTTGCGGAACACTCGTAAACCGCGTTACTCGTAATCCGAGGTTCCCCTGTACAGTATTTCATAAAGTTATATAGTATATAGTAATTCATAAATTATATTAAAAACAAACTTTACCCAACTGTGAAAAGGCTATTAAACTACCAGATTCCAAATCTACAGTAAAAATATTATAAAGACACAAACTACCACAATGTCTAGAGTTACATACTTATAGTAAAGAAGACACCTATTACAAGTAGAGACTACTGTATTGCATCGGCTGTTAAAATGCTACTACTGTAAAATCACAATCAACCTTAAAAATTAAAACAACAAGGCTGACTAAAAAGACTACCAGAGCCAACCACTCTCCACCCCCCCCCCCATACACACACACACACTCACACTCACACTCCAGACTACTCTAATCACATATTTATGGTTCATGTTGCGTTTAGTCGTTGTGTGTCAGTACACGAGTCTCACTCGGGCCTCAGGTGAGTTTGTTCAGCGGCTCACCGTGCAAACCGGAGCGTTCTTGTATGAATACCTGGAACCGTCTCCCCTCTGGAGTCTGTCACATATTAATACAGCAGAGAAATTTGCATTTTAAATGCTTCCCATTATCTTCGCATAAACAAGGCAGTTCAGCGATAAACACAAAACACATTAGTGGGAAATGGAGTAGACCTTTTCTTTGCCTCCATTCCCAGGGACGCTTCCCCACTGCGGATGGAGCAGCACCAGGAAGAGGAGGAGGATGAGGAGAAGGAGGAAGAGGATCGGAGGGATGGCTTTAAATACCACACACTCCATATCGACTCCATGCCTTGATTTAAAAACCACACTTACTGTACAGCAACATGGATTTATCCACTACACCTATTTAATATCTGAAACACAGGATTAGCGTAGATATCTTCATGTTTATGAAAATGAATTATGAAATCCCACCTTATGTTCTAGTGCACTACAGTAGTTAGGGTGCTTGCTTTGTGTCCTAGTGACCCAGTACACTATCTATCACTGTCAGCCAGCTCCCCATGACCTAGTGCACTTCTCAGAGAAAACCTAGAGAAGGTTGTTGTATGCTGTATGCCTTATGATGATTGGTGAGTGTGTGTGTGTGTGGGGTGGGGGTGGGGGGGGGCGGAGCTTGCATCTAGACATCATCCATGCTCAAATCTGTGCTTCTGCATGGACAAACCTGAGCTTCAGTTTCTCTCACAGAGATCCTCCCTGTAGCCTGGTGGAATATCGATAATCCCTCATGTTGACGCGATTTCCACCGCTAAGCAAGCCTAGGCTTACCTAAGTACCCATGCTAAGTTTGTCGCTTCGCAAATCCTGAATTCGGTTCCCCTTCAGGCCCTGTTGACCGAGCCGAGCCAAGCCGAGACATAAGAGCGGAGCTAAAAATAGTTCGAGTCGACCATTGAGCCTAGACAGAATCATCTGGATAAAGTCTGTTCTTTTTCTTTTTCTTTTAAAACATACTGAGAGTTTCCCTCTCCTCACCACTGTCGCATCTTCAGGGATAAACATCTACATCTGGATTTCCATGAATCTGCATTGTAAGAGTGTGTCATGTTAAAAAACCTAAAATAAATTAATCAAATCATTGAACCACCATGTTTCATGATTTCATCAAAGTGAAAATATTTTACTTTATCCAGCCGCCACTTGAGTGTCACCTGGACGGAAAGCCCTCACACACACGGTATACGTGTCCTAGGTAGAGATGTTTTTTTATTTTTAATTGGAAATTATTAATGTTGTAATCAACTCTCACTGTATGATATGAGAATATTCGCATTCACACGAATCGCCGCTCAAGTGTTCCACTCACACTCCATCTGCAGACTTCCAGGCATTTTAATGGGGCTGGAGATGGATGGAAAGACCGGCTGCCCGTTTCCTGACCCTTGCTATTCATCCGGCACCACGTCTCCCCTCCCACATGTATCTCATACCCTGTATTTAAAAAAAAAAACTCAGTTTTGAAGTGTTAGCCAAATATTTGCTTTAGGAGAAAGTCCTCCTTACGCCGCTGTCTCCAGTTACACTGAGTGTGCGGATGAGAACGCGCCGGTGCAGTTCCTGTGCAGTGTATTAATGGGGCTGTCACAACAGACTGTAACGTATCTTTAAACCAAATCAGCAAAAGTGCGCTAATCTAAACTTTCTGAAATGAAAATGGTTCAAATATGTCTTAGGGATGTTAGTCCAAACGTCGTACATGTTTATGTAGTAATTCTCAACGTTCGCAGACATTTATGATGTTTATGTCATCATTTATCTTTCATCGCCTCGTGACGGTGTTCGGTCTGACAGGCAAATTATCACGGTTGATGCTTTTAACTGGAAGGTTACAAAAATAAGCATTAACGGCTACTACTCTATTAGGAACATATGTGGAATGGATTCCTAATCTTCGTCGTGAAGGCCGTTTATTGGCAGTTAACCATTGAGGCTGGCCAGCGAGCCAAGAAGAGAGCAGATCGGATGATTTCTCACCCCGAGTCTGTCCTGGAAAGAGCAGGATTGAGAGGTATTAGTGCATTTTTAGACTTAATCCACTCTCCCAAGCGCAATGTCCCTGGTTTCAGGCGTATCTCGGATATGTAGGTCAAACTACACTGACTAGCAAGTCTCCAAACTCCAGGTGAGAGCCGAGAACGTATAATTATAGCAGACCCACAAGGTGATTATTTATAGGAGTGGGAAGAGAATCCACAGGGGAAGTCAGAGGAAATGGAATGGGGAGGAGGCTAAGCTGCACATCCCCGAGGTCGGTCTGGGTTTTAATCCCCCACGGTAGGTAAAAGCATAATTTTTTAAAAGGTTTTTTAATCAGAACGTAGACAACACATGCCACATGCCACTCATGAGGACGCCGGGCGGTCTCTGGTGACGTCAGGCCACCCATGAGCGTCCTAATGGCCAAGGCCGTGGGGCGGGGGGTGTTGGGGAGGGGACCGGGAACGCTTTCAAGACTCTTTGTGTGGGTGTCTGATGGAGTCCATCTGGAGGTGGACGAGAATTCTAAATATTTATAGACTCGAATATAGAATGGAAAATTATATGATTATAAAGCACAGTAAGACGTAACTCACCTAACTGCTGTGATTTTCAGTAATTGCCCCAGCTGTTCATTTCCCTCCCTCCCGCTCACTCTCTCTCTCTCTCTCTCTCTCTCTCTCTCTCAGCACTCTTTTTTAAGCACTGATATATTGAAACATTTGACATTTGTCACCCCCCATCACTCACGATCTCAGACAAATAACTTTTATACGTACATCGGGCTCGGACCTGATTCTCCGTTCTGCAGCCGAAACAAAGAACATCTGTGAAAGTTTTTCCATCAATATCTTCCTCCGTAATCTACAAGCTATAGACATGAAAGTCCACTCTCTAGGTCTACTAATAATTGACCTTTGACCTGAACATGTGCTGGACCCTTGTTGGCCTGACACATGATCTTGAGTGCCGGATCTGGCTGACCCCACTGCTGCCCGGCTAATTAAGCCTCAAACTAGTGGTCTGTTCAGCTGCTTTTAACATCGAGAACATGGTCTACAGGGCAGGAGGTCGGGGAGGACGAGTTTAATGAGAACACCAGCCGTAATGAGGGCAAGTGTATGCTTTTATATCATATTATGGTGATCCAGAGGAGCTTGGCCTTTGGTTCGATCTGGAATGTGTAAGCATGGACTTTTGAGTTCACTAAAACACTCTATAGTCTTGTTATGGAAAAATAATTCATTAGAGAGTAGAGTTCCTGTTACTGCACTGAAGACGATGGGTTTATTCCTCTTTTCATGTAATCTCCAATGGTTACTACTATTTCTGAAAAACAAATAAAACTTAGATGTTTCAGAATTTTTAGGCACCACCCTGTTTTCAATGGTACTTTTGCGGAACCTCGACTAAGCTGCTTTATTTTATTTATGTATTGTTTCCGGTTGAGATTAATGGGTGGGTAGAATAAATCAACCTGGTTTGGTTTAGGATTACAGACTTGCTCAGTCGTGTAGAAGATGTAATTTCCTATTAACACTTCTCAGTTGTTCTGTTGTGTTTGTGTGTGTGAAAAGGTACCATCGTCAAGAACCTGGATGTTGTGTGCTCACACTAGCACAAGCCAGGTGAGATCTGAGAAAAGAAAAGAAAAAAAAGAGAGTCGTTTAAAGTTTAATGGCATTTAAACTTTGGTGCATTGCAGCCTAAATAATAAAACAGTCACTACTGTTTCTGCACTTTTACCTCATTACTCACCACACGTCTGGCAAACCTTAAAGCTCCAAGGTACGTGCAGTATGCTATTTTTGGGAGCCGGAAACATAATGCACAAAATCAGCCACTGTGAACCTCCTATTCCTCCATCATTGCACGTTCTGCACATTTAGGCTCGTACACTTTTTTCATACATAATGCATAATTTTTACTACAGAGTCTGGCCTAATTGTTCCTCTAAAATATCTGGATCATAGTGTTTGCAAAAGGCTTTACCCACTTTACATTTTAATCCCACTCACCTTGATTGGATAATTATTGCTTCATAACAATAATTTTTTGATTAAATACTTGTGATCTAAAATCACAAATTTTGCCCACTGGTGAGTTCTTGAAAGAAAAAAAGAAAAGAAAAAAAAGGGAAAGGTCTAATTTACAGCTGAACATGATACTTGAACATGATAATAGCTCACTAATTATACAATAAAATGCCAGTTTAAAGCATAATACCGTTTTATGATTTCGCTCAGAATCACTACAGCAGTGAAGCGCTAAAGGCAAAGTTAAAGTGAAATATGGTGACGCTACATAAAGGTACAATTTGCTACAGTACAGTAAGGCCACAGATAACAGCGGTACGTTAACAGTATCCTAATAGGTTCTACAGATCCCTACTGTTATACATGAGATAACTGACACAGCTGCTATTAAAATAGCTCTATATTACCTGAAAGTCTGACTTAAAGTCATTCGTCTCACTGTTCAATAATTGCAGATGATGCTTCCTTTTTTTTTTTTTTTAAGTAGTCCATTAATTATAGGAAATGCACAAGGGAAGTGAAGTTCAAGTCAACTGGGATTGAAAAGTGATTGACATTTACAGAAGACTTCAGGCACAGTTCAGTGATCCAATCCTCTTAACTGCAGTAAAACATCTGAACGGTGGAAACGTTTTAAAAACGGCTGCGCGTCCGTGAATGATGATAATGCCAGTCGAGGTTTGAGACACCTGATCCTTGAAAAACAACACCACTAACTTGTTCAATTCAATTCAATTTTATTTGTATAGCGCTTTTAACTATTGACATTGTGGCAAAGCAGCTTTACACAATCAAAAGAATTATTTAAGTATGTATAAGATATGAATGTGTAGGAATCAAAATGATAAGACTGTGGCAAGGAAAAACTCCCTGAGATGGTAATAGGAAGAAATCTTGAGAGGAACCAGACTCAACAGGGAACCCATCCTCATTTGGGTGATAACGGATAGCAGGGATTGATCTGCAGTCATACTGTGTGTTAGGAGGCTGGAAGTTCAGTATAACAGGAGATGTGTTTAAGTTAATATGGAGTCCAGTTCGTTATTGGAGGCTCAGGTAGACTGTAGGAAACTCCTGTCCTGAACTATCAAGTGATTGAAGTTACAAGTCCTCAGAGAACAGCTGTTTGCATCAGCCAAGGACAGGACTGTCTTCATGGAAAAGTGGAACCGTCCCCAGTCACCACACGCATCCCAGGCAGACCACACAGGGCATCCATGCGACGAGATCTACAACCAGAAGTAGGACACCAGAACGAGACAGACAGGTCCAGGGGCAGAGGGGGTCTGGATCACTGGCAGCTCAGGAGCAACATGTTTAGCCCAACAGAGAGACAGGGAGAGAGAAAGAGAGAGAGGGAGAGAGAGAGGAGAAGAGAAGGAGAGATGGCAGTTAGGTATGGTCACAGTCAAACAATGCATAATGTGAATGTACTTAACTTATGGAAGAAACGCATCTGTCTGTGTGAACTGTACACACGATCATTCACCGACACCACTTGCACATTTCAGGAACTCGGCTAGGAGTTATTGCCACGTCCCCCATACAGTCCTGACCTCGCTCCAAGACATTTCCACATGTCAAAGGAGGTCCTGGGAGGCTGGTGTTTCCGATCATGGCTCCAGCTTACTGAGAAAACTTTCTACCTTGATGTTATCCAAGAACTAGTGAAACACTGGGATAAGTGCATTAGTGTGATAAAGGGAGTTTTTACTCTCAGAACTGTCTTATTTTATTCTGCACAATCAAAATTGCTGCTTTGACTTGAACACCCCTCATACTTACAGATTATTACAACAATGCAATATGACACATTTAAGCTTGAAATGTAAAACACTGTGCGGGAGCGTGACCATCGAGCCAACTGGGTTTCCCTCACTTTCATGAGTAACAGGACAGAGAACCTGTGTGAATTATGTGTATTATGTGATTCAGTCATGACTCGTGTGCTGCGCCGGACTTCAGTGCAATACGGTATTTACTGTTTTTAAGTAATTTTTTTTTCTCCTCCCTCTTGTCTAATTTATTACTCTTTTAAAACAATGATAAACAACTGTAACCAAGATAAAGCAATTTCGCTATGGGATTAATAAAGCTCTTTGACACTTGAATCTTAAAAAGGAAAGAGTCTCCAGTTCTGAAGTTCTGACCGAAGTTCATGTCTGAAGTCCTCAAGCTTTAATCTGGATGATTTTGGTAGAGAAAAAGAGCTTGGATGACTAAATATTTATCGTAATAACAACTGCTTAATGGTTTAATGGCTGAACTTGGCGCTGGGAACAACTGTATACTTTAAGACATCGTGCTGCTGAGTGAAATAAGAGAAAAGTAAATATCCGAGTGTTGTGAGTGATAAAAAGCACCCAACTGTGATTTGGACCAAATTTTTCCTTTTTAATATTGAAATGTATTCCAGTCGCAGAGCCAAGCAGCACTACTTGAACTTCATCAAGCTTTTGCGTGTGTTGTTGTCTTATCATGTAATGATGATTTTTTTTTTGTTTGTTTGTTTTGTTTTTGTTCTGTTTTTTATTGCTTTTTCTCTTAAATGAATGATTTCTGATGTACGAGTGCAGGAATGACATGACAGCTGTTTTTCTTTCCTTTTTTCCTGTGGAACGGACCCCGACAACGCTTAATAAGGCTGGACCTCCTGCTGGGGCGAGTGTACGATGGGATCACTGATGCCCTGGAGGAATTGATATTTACTTGACATTTCTTTATTCATGTCATTTTATGCTATGTAAATCCTGTAACATTTGTATGTGCGTACATGTGTGTGTGGGGGGGGCGGGTGTTTTTTTTTCCCAGAAATTAATAATAACATAGATTATGCTAAGCAACATTCATATTTATTTAATAACGTCATGCTGAGTGGTGAAAGGTCAGAACATCAGCAACTATGAATTGTAAATGATTTGTTAAACCCTGCATTCGCACAGGTTTTTTTTTTCAGCACTGAGACAAACCGAGAAGTACAAATTTTTATCAGGATTGACATGATTATCTGGTCAAATATATAAATGCAAATATAACATAGAAATCTAGCATTTAGAAGAGTACACTGTCAGAAGATTAGTCAGGTAAGTAATTATTTAAAACATTAGTGCTGCAAATGAAAAGTTTAGATATTAAAATTCTCAAATTACTTTCCAAAAATTATGTGCATTTGTTAATATGCTGAATTATTTTTTTTGTAGAGAGATGTTTATGTAGCATTTTATTTGGGCAATGCCTTTTCCTTCTTCCATTCCAAGTGGGTTACTTTGCAGGTGCCTTCTGTAAGAGCTTCGTTATAACCCTTACAATAACATTTGAAAAATATAACATATATTTTTATAAACATAAAAGAGATGGAAGGAAAAATCAATTCAGTGATGAATTGTAATTCTTTTATGTCGCAATTCCTGTATTGTCATGTATTGGCCCTTCTAACAGCTGGAAGTGGGAAGCAAGGAAACCTGTTTTCCTGAATTTTATGTGTTGAAAGCAGAGAAAATGGCAAAGCGTAAGGATTTGAATGAATTTGACATGGGATAAATTGTGATGACTAGATGGATGACCGGATCAGAGCAACTCCAACACTGTAGCTCTTGTGGGATGTTCCCGGTCTGCAGTGGTACCAAGAACATACCAGAAGTGATCCATAAAAGGAAAATCTGTGAACTGGCGACAGCGTCATGGCCGGCCAAGGGTAACATGGGGAGTGAAGGTTGGCCCATGTAGTCCAATCCAATAGAAGCGCTAGTGTAGCGGGAAAAAGGTTGAAAAGGTTAACACTGGTTCTGATAGAAAGCAATCAGAACACACATTTCATCACTGTTAAGGTGGCAAATATTGACCTGCTAAATATTAGGCAGATGGTTATAATGTCATGGCTGATCAGTCTATAGTTGTGCGTACAGTATGGACAGGTACAGCAAGATAACTTCAACAGGTTAACACCTCGTGATCTTATCTACTGAATGATAAATTTCATCCACTAATGCAGATTAAAAAATTGAGACGTTTTTCGATAAGCCCTGGGGTCTAGTGGACATATGATACCTGCAGGAGGATCCTGAACCTGGGATGGAATGGATCGATATGGGACTTTGGATTTGGATTTCTACATTTTTATAGTTTAGTGTTAAGTAGATTTCAACTTTTAGATTTAGATTAATATTTGAATATTTGACCTTGAATTGTGTTGTCTATATTATCTATATTTTAATCAGGTCTAAGCATATTCAGGTGGAAAGTAAACACATTTTGAAGCTTTGGCGAGGGCATGGATGTGTTTGAAGTGGTTTAATAAGGTTAATTATCTGAGCTGATCTTTTAGCACACTAGAACTGCATTAAGAACCACCGGGATCTCCGCACCATAGCATGAACTACATTGTACACTAATTAGTACGAGAGAAATTTCCAGCTGAACGGAAACAAGATCCAGAGAGATCCGAATCCAGGAGTAATGGCTGGTAACCGTACACCTGCTATGGATTCACCTCACTTTGGAAGCATTCGATTGATTATTAAAATGCGGCACAGATGGAAGGCAATGTGTGTGTGTGTGTGTGTGTGTGTGTGTGTGTGTGTGTGTGTGTGGTTTTGTGTGGTGTGTGTGTGTAATTGAGCTACATCAAAGCCAGCGTGTAAAAGGGTGTTGCGGTCCTGGTTAAAACCCAGCGAGAGATCGCTCCGAGGCGCCAGGCCACTCCCGCGTCCACTGAGAGACAGAAAAGCCGCATTGATTTTAAATAATGTTCCCAGTGAGTCATCCAGGAGGGCATTTATCAAAGCCATCAAAGTGCCGAGCTCATGTTCAGCCTTCTTTTCCATCTCGGAGAGGGGTCAATAGCTGCATTTCGGGATCCGTGCACCACAAGGCCGATTCCTGTCCAACAACAAAGAGCCGTAATGCTGCTAGAAGGTAATGAAACACGTTTTATTTTTGGATGCATGACTGGAACAGCACCGAGCAGCACCTTGGTTCCTGTTAGTCCTGAGGCACAGAGCAGGCTCTTAATCCACCCCGCTACTCATGAACTTACCATGAATGCATGGAGCCCTGCCCACACCTGCCCAGCCCCACCCTGGAACACAAATAAAAACATGCATGTCCAGTATTACTACATTAAACATCCATTGTGTTTGAGTTTGGTGACTTTCTAGTGTGTTGTTTCATTGTTTTTTTTTTTTTTAATTTTATTGATACTCTCAGGCACTGTCAATATTTACAGTAATATGAAAAAATAAAAATAAACAACGATTTTCTGAAGACATTCGAGCACCAGCTCACACAAAAAAGAAATAATTTTGTGTCCCTGACAATAAATTGAAGCTGGATACAAACCATTGGATAAAACATGCTGTTAGTGCTAAAAAGTGTCTCACCTCGGTGAAAAAGCGAATTTTCTGATCATGTAACACCATTTTTCATAATACTTCATAATACATAATGCTTCTTATTTCCCTATCCAAGCTTCTCTTTTTGTAAATATGCAACACATTTATATTTTCATCTGTTAATAGGAAACAGATTTGCTAAATACAATTTTATGCCCTTTTATGCCCGTAGTGTCTGTAACTTTTCTGAATTTAAATCTTTCAATGATCTTAACTGTCATTCAGATGAAACTTGGCCAATTTAGATTTCACATGAAAAGACATAAACATGAAAAAAGATATATTATTCTAAAAATTAAAACTTGTTAAGATATTGCAACATGAATTCAACATGGTTACAGACACTACAGATTTTTTGCTTTTTAAGCTTTTTTACCAAAAACAATTTAAGTAACAATTTTATACTGTAGCTCATATGCCTCTAGACGTTTACACCAATTAGTATCAATACTCATATAGAAATATGAATAATTTTCACTTAAAATGATTATTGTTTGAAGTAATACAGTATGAAGCTAAAAAAAACTTCAATTTTTGTGGCTCATATAAAATCATCTTTCTAAAGCGGCTGAAGTTACAGTAGCTACTGTACTTCACATTTTTAGAGTAGCGAGATTGGACCCTTCCATGTTGCATAAACTACAGAAGTAGCTTTTTTGGCGCACACATTTTCTGTATTATATGTATAACATAATATATGTTATAGAGAGCCATAGCCTTAGAGAACTAAGGCTATGGCTAGGCTACAGGCTCAGTGCTAATGCTAGCTAAAGCAGTACACAGGAACAGAAACAAGAAAAACAAAAGCACATCAGAAACTTTCTAAGAGGGGAAACGAAACAGACGAAGGGAAACCCAGTGACTGAAACATGGAGAAACTCATCAAACACAACAAGGTGAATACAGCTAAGCACATGTGACTGGGGTGAAGTGCGTGATGGGAAGAAAAAATCAGAGTAAGAAAACCCGAGGAAAAAGCGCCCTGGGAAGTGGATACATTTTTCAGTTTTCAGATGTTGTTTGTATGCTGATGGAGGAAAATAAAACCCTATTGTTGTTGACTTTTTAAAATCTGCTTTTTAAAATATTATCATATCCCAGGTTATATACTTGAGGTACACCCTAGGCAGGGCACCAGTTAATTACAGGGCACACAAGCACAATTTGGAATCGCCAGTTAGCCTAATCTGCATGTCTTTGGACGGTGGGAGAAAACCGAAGTACGTGGAGGAAACCCACTAAGCACAAGGAGAACAGAAACTCCATGCACACAGACCTCGGGAGGGGAATCGAACCCTCGACCCTGGAGGTGCAAGGCAGCAGTGTTATTTTCAACTATTAATATTTAATATTTAAAATTTCAACATTTAAAAATGTATTGCTGCTGGGCTACACAATTTTGACCCAAAGTATGACCTTAACAGCAGTTCCACCACAATGTCAGTTTATCAGTTCTTGTGGTGTCAGTTTTTTTTTCTCCATAACTCCAGCCCAAAATGAAGTCTTTGGTTTGTTATTATTATTAGTAGGAGTAGTAGTATTTCTTTTACGCTAAGATAATTTTTTTTTAAATTTCAAAATTCCAACCCACCACACAAGACTTCCAAACGTGTTTCAGATTCTCAGTGTTCATTGGTTGATGTTTGATGTACAACACACACTGCCTGGCCAAAATAAAGTCACACAATATAAGATTTCATTCAAGCACCTTTGACCTAGTTTTGATTACAGCACACACTGTAGTGTCCATTTCATGTGTTAAAATACTTCTTCATGGTATCTCTTTTTTTCTGAATCCTGGTTTAGGGTTAGGGTCTGAGGCTATCAGAGAAGAAAATATACTCAGCAAAAAAAGAAACGCCCCTTTTTCAGGACTGTGTATTTCAACAATAATGTTGTAAAAATCC
>JAQMYG010000018.1:2073619-2088619 GCA_030014215.1 Clariallabes teugelsi
TCAGGGACACATTGTGAAACATTTTTAGTTTATGTCTTATGGTGTTGACTCTTTTAGTGTTCATACAAATATTTACTGAAAGTAAAAACAGTTGAAAGTCAGAGGACGTTTCTTTTTTTGCTGAGTATATATCATAAATGAATAAACCTCCATAGATGTGATAACCTGGTGATTCAGTACATTCAGGTGGTCAGCTGATTTCATTTTATTGCCGCATAACATTGCTGAGTCTAGACCTGAGCAACTGATCAACTCCAGATCATAACACTGTCTTCAGAGGCTTGTACAGTGGACACTATGCATGATGGGTGCATTGCTTCATGCGCTTCCCTTCCTCTTCTTGTTCCACAAAGGTCGAACCAAAAATCCGGTTCAGCGGACGGTTCAGCAAAATCCTTGCCAGTTTAGATATTTGCCTGATGCATGACAATAATTTGACTCTTCTGAAATGAGTGGCCAGGGTCTCTGGGTGATTGACCAGTGCTTCTGTCCTGAGGCACTGTGGTTATTTGCTTAACTGATGGCACAATTATTCTAATTTATTATAAATAAAAAAAAAAACACATTCCATTAGTGGTAAAGACACCAGCGTTCTGTGACTGCATGTGGCCCTATTCTATTCCAATTTCATGATGATTTCCAAGACTACAGGAATATAAAATGTTCTTTCATCAAAGACGTTGTTTCTTTTTTTTTTTAAAGACCAATCACAGGCATGATCATGTGGCGATTGTTTATATAGAATTCTCGACATGAAGAGCCAGGTCTTCACATGCAGTCTGTTTGCTTTACAGTTACGTCATCTTCTTTATCGAATCCATGAAGTAAGCTGAGGCCTGAAGGCATCATGGATGATGATGATGAAACACCTGATAAGAGGTTCAGCTGCAGCAATCAGGTCACACAAACCCACTTGCCCTTACGTTTAGATGAACCGGGGCTCCTGGCAAACCGCGAGGCAGGTGAGTGCAAATGTGTCCCGAGTTAATGGAGCTTGAGGTGCATGTTGCTGTCTCTCTGAAAATCGGGGTAAATTAACCATATGACATGAGCATTTGTGAGAAGTGCTCAGCAAGAGATGATAGCAAGCGCTCGGAGGAAAATTACGGATTCCGGTGAAGATGTGTGTATTTGTATAATTTTCTCCAAAAAATATATATATATAAAATAAAACAAAATATTGCAAATAAAATTTTCATTAAAAACAACATTTTCAAGTTCCTTTCAATATTCATAAATTGTTGCCACCTTTGAACAAATTTAAGCTTTAAAAAGGTTTAAAAGCCTGAAACATTAAAGATTTATGAGCAAGGGATTAGTCCTGAATATTGTCCGCGGAGTAGTGCTTTGTTACACACTACAGGAACACTCAGATCTGCTTTATTAAATGCGAGGGTGCCAATAATTTTGGTTTGTTTTCTTTCTGAAAATGTATTAAAATAAAACCGGGTGTATTTAACTGCTTAAATAATCACCCCTTGTTTTTGTTTATTTCATATGTTTTTGTTCTTAAATGGTGCCAATATTTTTTTTTAGTTTTGTATGAGTGATGGGTGAGTCAAAAATTATCCACACTTTGGCTTTGGTTGCTTTCTGTTCAAGGCTTCTGTCTCCGAAGTCACTGCTATGCAGGTGCACACGTGATACAGGAGTTCATTTGTAACTGCGGTGTGAGCAAAAATGGACGCCACATGTGTGATATGCACAAAAGAAGAGCAGTCTGCAGCGATTTTTTATTTTTATTTTTATTTTTTTTTGTGGTCTGAGGGTGTACCTGGTGCCAAAACAACTCACAGGAGAGTGCAAACAGAATAGAATTTGAATATCTGCAAACAATATTCTGAGTGATACTCTAAAGAAAGTAAAAGTTTCTTAAATAGAATCATTACCAGTGACGAGACACGGATTCATCACTACAATCCTGAAAGTAAACGGCAGAGTATGGAACGGAAACATCCTGAATCACAGACCTAGAAAAAGTTCAAAAGTCGACCATCAGCTGGAAAATTCATCAATGCTTACAGTTCCCTTTCAAAAGCTACACTTGATACTTCGTGAAAACTCTATTGGAAACGTCGCTTTGTTACCCGGTTGTGAAGCACGTGTGTGTCAAACACGCCAAAAACTTTGACTTATATAACCTCGGTCAGGTGACGTCATCTGATAACGTGCACCTGCTGGTTATAAATAGGACTGAACCGAAAACATCCTCAGGTCTTTTTGTCTTCAAGAACCGCATTGTGTGTGTGCGTGTGTGCAAGCACTTTTTCAAAGCAAAAAGAAAGCGAAAATAGAAAGTGTCTTATTACTCACCAGAAAGATGGTAGAGTTAGATAAGAAATGCCTCCGGATAAAAGATATCTCGCTGAGGGCGATCTCCACGCTTTCTGTTTTCAGTGTTTGGGGGAAGAACACGCTATCCTCGGGCTTGAGGGAGCATGTGAGTATTGCAATCTCCTCCCTATTAAAGTCCCTCGCGCTCAGCTCGCCTTTATTAAAATGAAACTGCATTTCTCGCATGCAGATCTGGCGGCAGCGTGAGACGGAATCTTCCTTTTCTCTCGCTCTCTCGCCGGATAATGAGCCTTTACCGTCCACTTCTCAAGCGCACTCCGGCGCTTCTTGTGAATGGGCGGAAGAAACTTTCTCTCTCGCTTCCGCGGAGATGGAAACTTTCACTTCAGAGCGCTCCTCTAGCAATGAGTGAGCGTATCAGGAGTTATTAGTGGTGGTAACACGCGCGGTCGAACGCTTACACCTCGATTCGCCGTAAAAATAAAATTAAATAAAAATCCCCCAAACGCTCAAAGTTAGATGATAGGTTTCTATCGGGTGGCCGGAGGAGGGGCTTCAACGATGGCCATGATTGAAGAGACGCTTGCGGGCTATCTCTCTCCTGGGAGCTCATCCTCCCTGAAAAAGTCCACACTCCCCAGCAATCCGTGTAGACCAACATCTTCGTTAGTGGGAAAAGCTTTTCAGGCAGCAGGTCAGCCTGGTGCTGTCCTGCACACCATGGCCTTGGTTACCAGGTTGACCTACTGAGAGATGTGAGCACTGGCGGGGTCTATCGACGACACAGCGTTTGCTGAGCTACGCCAAGCTACAGATTTATTTCTTCGTGCCACCAAGCAGACGGCCCGTGCTATCGGCCGTTTTATGTCATTTTATGGTCGCCACGAAGAGACAGCTGTGGCTTAACCTCACGGGCATCAAGGACAGGGATCGCGCTTTCCTCCTTGATGCCCCCATCTTGCCTTCCGGCCTTTTTAGCAACGCCGTAAACACCGCAGCCACTAGATTTCGGGAGGCGAAGCTCTACCAGCAGGCCTTTGTGAAGTTTTTTCCCCCGCCGTGCTCAGGGGTCGGGACTGTCGGCCACCCAGTCCTGACCAGGTCCAGTTCTCGCCAGGCGTGAAGCGCAACAAGGAGAGTGTGGCGAGCCCAGCACCCCCTCGCCGTGCTTCTCAGTCCGCCTCAAGGAGGCCAGACCTGAGGAGCATCATCTCCTCTAAAAAGGAGTCCTAAGGCTTACGTGCCCAGGACCACGGGGGTGTCTCCCCCCGGGGAGGGGCATGTAAAAATTCCAATAAGGAAACTCCTTCCTGGCACCCTCAGGAGGCCGAGGTTCAATCCCGCCACCACTGGTGTTTCGGGGAGCAGCGGTCTCCAGCGAAATGTTAGGTATTCGGTTTCTTCCTGCCATGTTTCAGGATGCCGAACATCTAACACCCCCACCCCCCCATCTAGCCAAAGTGTCAAAACTTGTACCCCTTTTTGAGAAGCTGGCAGCTGGGAACCTACTGTGGAGATTACAGACTTTGCTGGAAAAAGGGGCCATAGAACATGCTCCCCTGCCAGACAGAGAATCAGGCTATTATAGTCAGTATTTCTTGGTTTCCAAGAGACACGGCGGGTTGCGTCCAATTTTTTTTTTTTTGTGGACTGAATATCAAAATGTTGACAGCCAAAATGATTGTTTCTCAAATCCAGCCAGAGCTTTGCTTTGTGACAATCGACCTGAAGGACGCATATTTTCATATAGAAATATTGCCACAACATAGGAAGTTCCTGAGGTTCGCTTTCGGAGGCGAAGCCTACCAGTATCGGGTCCTTCCATTTGGCCTAGCCATGTCACCCCTCACATATATAAAATATACGGATGCAGCCCTGGCTCTATGATTCCAGGGTATCCGTATCCTGAATTACATACAGTAGATGACTGACTGATTCTGGCTCAGTCTTAGCAGCTAACGCTTCGACATCGAGATGTCATCCTAGCTCACTTCGATCCTTAGGATTGAGACTCAATGCCACGAAAAGCGTTCTCTTTCCTGCTCAAGTACGACATATTATGGGTGTCACATGGGATTCAACCGCAATGCAGGCACAGCTGTCTCCTGTGTGTGTCAAATCCATTCTCAATATCCTAAAGGAGATCAAGCTAGGCCAGAAATTAACTTTTTACTACTTTCAGAGAGTGTTAGGTCTCATGGCAGGTGTATCCATGGTCATACCCTTGGACCTTCTGCACATGAGATCGCTTCAGTTGTGGCTAAGAGCCAGGGGATTTCATCCCAGGGCCAATCCCCAGAGGCAATGAGGGTTGCGCGCCGAGAGCTTCGTACCCTTTCTATGTGGTTCAGACCCCGGTCTTTGACTCTGTGTCCCACTCTAGGTCCGTGTTGTCGTTGCAAGCTGCTAACGACAGACACTTCCCTCACGGGCTGGGGTGCGGTCTTAGATGGCCGTCCAGCCCAAGGGATCTGGAGAGGTCATCTTCTCGCGTGGCACATCAATTGCCTCGAAACGATGACTCTATTTCTGGCCCTGAAAAACTCCCTCCAGCAGTTGAAAGGCTACCATGTCTTGTGCGGGACAACACTACGGTAGTCTCGTAAATAATCGCCTGGGCATACTGTGCTCGCGCCGCTGGGAAAAACTAGCGCACCAGATTCTGCTTTTGGGCACAGGACAAGTTCCTGTGCCTCAGGATGATTTACATTCCAGGGCAGATGAATATGGGAGCAGACTTGCTGTCCAGGCAAGCTGTGACACACAGATGGCTTTGGAAACCCCACCCCGAAGTAGTCAGTCCTCTAGAAGAACTTGTGCCCTCAAATGGAATGTATTGAAAATTGGTGCATAGTAAAAGGGTACAGTAGACCCAGTCCACTGCCAAATTGTTTCAGTGCTGGAGTTCCTACAAGAAAATTGACCTCGGGCTCATGTCCTAGTATTCTCAGAACGTACATAGCCGCTATTTCGGCTTGTCATGTCTTTGCCCCTGGGCTGGTCAAAGCTATTCTGCCCTCTGTCCTCCGTCTTGTACAGCTCCGGAGCAGGAAAGTCTTTACTTACTGTCTCCAGTTCATGCTCTTCAGATTTACAGTACATCCACCGCACTAGCCAGTTACGTAAATCAGAGCAGCTTTGTCATGTCATGGGGGCCACAGCTGAAGGGCGGCCACCACTGGACAAATGCTGTAACATTGGGTGAGAGATGCTATTGCCCTCGCCTATGAGGCGCGTGGAAGACTTCGCCCCTAGTAATTAGGGCCCATTCGACCAGGGGGCTTGCCTCATTAATTGCTCTGGCAAGAGGCATCCCCTTGCACCAAGTGTGTGATGCGGCAGGTTGGTCCTCTCCGCACACATTTGTCAGATTCTATAGTTGGATGTCCATGCAATGCTAGCATCCCAGAATTATGTCTGAGACCCCTTGGGGGACTGTGCGCACACTACACAACCCTCGAGGTCCAGACACTTGCACTGTGGCAGCGTTGGTATTCTCGTTCCCATAGCGTTTTCATGCAGCATCAAGTGTAGCTTTTGAAAGGGATCGTCTCGGGTTGCTTTGCTGTAACCCTGTTCCCTGAAAAAGCGGGAACGAGATGCTGTGCTCCAATGCCGCGCTGCGGGCGTGACTGGACGTCCATTCAGACAAAAATTGACCTGAGGATGTTTCTGGTTCAGTCCTATTTATAACCTGCAGGTGCACCTTATCAGATGAGGTCACCTGACCGAGGTTATATATGCCAAAGTTTTTGGTGTGTTTAACACACACGTGCTTCACAACCGGGCAACAAAGAGACGTTTCCCATAGCGTTTTCATGCAGCATCTGGTTCCCGCTTTTTCAGGGAACAGGGTTACAGCAAAGTAACCCGAGACGTTTTCTGGGATTCTCAATGGGCCAGAAGTATTGGAACAACAGTGCTTGTTACAGTGAGACGCTTATTGAAGAGCTGAAGACTAAACTTCGGATTATACGTAGAGGACTGCTATCTGTGATCTCGCGTGACGATGCACATCCGCACACTTCTTCCCACACTGTCGACAGTCTATGTTAAAGCGTCCTCCCTACAGTCCTGATCTCACTCCATCAGACTTTCACCTGCTTGGTCGCCTGAAAGCAGAACTATAAGGACGAAGATTCACTTTTCTTCTATTTTTTAATGAGAGAATATGAAAGCTTGTGACAGATGGACAAAGTGTATTGAAAAGTAAGGAGATTATGTTGGAAAATGATGTATTTGTCTTTTCTAAAATGTAAATTTTTGATTCAGCATCGTATGTAGTTCAGAGTCAATTCAGTAATTTTTTTCATTTAGTTTACAACTCTTACTTTTAAAGTTAGAATGTAATAATGGTACAGTAATAATTAATACTTTCCACATGTTAGGGCCATTAAAGGAGTTCCTGGGAGGCGGGCGTTTCAGATGTGAAGCAGGCTGTCTGATCATGGCGCTGATGGACTGTGAAAACTTTCTACCTTGATGGCTTCCAAGCACTAGTGAAACACTGGGATAAGTGCATTAGTGTATCAAGAGATTATATAGAGAAATAAAGGGAGTTTACTCTCAGGACTGTGTTCTGTTATTCTGCACAATCACAAGTCCCGGTTTGACTGGAACACCTCTCATATATTCAGGTGCAAAATGTAGATTACCCAGTGTTCTGTGTGCCTGTACATGTTTTTCCAGGCTTTCAGGTTGGAGTTAAAGGTGATACAGCAGCAGGATGGACGATGTGAGCAATCCTGTCAGTGTGGAACGTGAGAGCTGAAACTCAACGCCACCTCCGGCCATCTGTGTTAAACTGCCATGCACTTACACACACTTATACCCACATACACACACTAACACACACTTCCCCGTGACAGACTGCATTTCTGACCTCACGTCTTGTTAAACGAGGCTCCATCTGTTCCATCAGAGAGAGAGAGAGAGAGAGAGAGAGAGAGAAAGCAAGAAACAAAGAGAGCAGCTCATTTTCAGACACTGAAGATGTTAATTTATTTTACAATGTTTGAGGTAATACTGTACCATGTACCATGGTTGCCAGGTTTTAATGAAAAAATGTACATTTAAAATGACTCAAATGTTTTGAAACTATGGCAAAAATGTGAGAAAAAGAGGTCACTGTGGTGCGGACGCATTTCTGATGGCCAGACATTACGCAGCAAAATAGAGATTTACAGTGGTACAGCACACAAACCTTAAGAATTTTCGCCTTAAGAACTGAAATTTAGCATTTTCAGCATACGAGCGACTGAACTGAACTGATCCGATCCGAATGCTGGCTATGTTGCAAATACGTCTGGAAGCCAATCACAACTTGTCAGTGGAAAGTCAAGCGAAGTGAGTTTACATATTTTTTGGAGGGTTTTTTTCTTTTTGTGTAAGATTTAGTGAAGACGTAGCACCATGGGTCCCAAGAATGTTATCAAGTACAGTGTCAAGAAGAAAAGGGAGCCGCTTTCAGTTTGGTTTTTAAAGCAGCCGGTGCCGAGAGGAATCATAAATTAAGTTTAAGTGAGGTTTAATGTATATTTATTTAACATTTTACTTATTTATATGTCTTTTCTAAATGGTTTGATTGTTTTTATATACTAATTGGAAATATTAGTAAATTTTTGAGTAGTTGGAACGGATTATGTACATTTAGAATGTTAATGCTGAGGTACAACTGTATTTCCAATCACACACAAGCAATCTGAGAAATGATCGTCCCTAAATCAGGCAAGCGTCAGGTGATCTACTACAGACTGAAACAGAATTTGAAATCAGTCAGAATTCCAAAAAGTAACAAATAAAACAATCAGATCAAATACTTTAAATCAATCAGTAAATCAAGGCTCAGTAACATCTGGAGAGTGAAGTTCACAACCAGGGTCTTTCACTAAGATCCTTTTATAAAGATATGAGTTTACTTGCAGGTGTGTACGGGTGACCTTGAACATGTCCATTGGGAGTTGCAGTCCTTCTTCACCATGATTAATGATTATACACTTTGTGGAAACAAGTGCCTTTGAAGTTCTGACACGTAACAAATTAAAATATCTACGTATCTATTGATTTTCTGTTTTCCAATATTACAATGATTACAACAAACCAAAGATTAATTTTAAGTATTTAGAAGTAAAATGTAAATGTTTTAAAAATGCTTGAAAAATTTGTAAAAGTGATCTAGAAGTTGTTAATAAATTAAATCTTATACTGTAATAGAGACTTGTAGAGGGACTTTAGTAATGGTAGTTGGTTAACTATTCCATAATCGATTATCAGTTTGAGTAGACCAATCAACAATTAATTAATAATATAATATAATTCTTCATGTTAAAACTTTCCTTCCTTGCTGGTGTACTTGTATCCTTTCTCTTAAAACCACATCTGGGAGTGGCCTTTTTCCAGGATTATTGTATAACAATATACCTTGAGATACACCATCCTGCATTTTACACAACCATATTGTGAGCATGTGCAGTTACCCACATCACCATTATTCGTGTGTGCACCAGTCAACTGGGTACAAAGAAAAGAAAACTAAATGCAACATGCTGTGTTTTGGGGGATTTAATGATTAAAAGTGACATTTTTCAGAATCGATCGTGAATCGTGAAAGTGACTGATAATCTATCGACTATAATCTGCGTTCATCTCATCAATAAAATTCATTATTATTATTGCATGGTTCTGGAAATCTTCACAATTCATACATATCCAAATTTACACTTGCTTTTGTTTGCTTTGTCCTGAATGCAGCAGTAGGCATGCTGAGGAACTACATAGGACATCAGATTATATCTGGCAAACTGTGACATTTTTTATTTTTTTTGTATTTAGCTGTATGTTTGTTTTAGTCATCTGTCAAAAGAGCTAATTAGTTTCTCAGTTTTCTGTTCAACATGGATGTAGTTGTGAATGAGGACTCATATGCAAATGTCATCTGAATCAGGTTTTCCGGCTCATTGAGGCTTTTTTATATCACACAATAAAATGTTAATTCATGATATTGAAATCCTCTAAGATACCAGCAGATAAAGTGTGATGTAACTTAGTCATGATTTATAGTATAAAAAAAACTTATTATATGTAATGGAACTGCCTTAGGTGTTTATTTTTGTTGCTGTATTTCAAGGTTAAATGCATCATAGAAATGTGTGTGTGTCTGTGTGTGTGTGTGGTTATATTTGTCCCATACCTATTTATATAAATGCATGTGTGAGGCAAGTGCGAGGCTGAACATAAGGCTTAGGCTCAGTGTGATCTCTCTCTCTCTCTCTCTCTGTCTCTCTCTCTGTCTCTTTCTCTATCTCTCTCGCTCCCTGTGGGCCTGATAAGTGCTTCCTCTCTCTCGGGACTCGTCTGGCTCCACTGTTGGCCAGCGCCTCTGGCTCTCTGTATCTGCGCCTGCACCAAATGGCTATCAGATTTAAGATCATTCTTTTCAAAAAAAAGTCAACAGCTGGCCACTCGGCGTGGACGATAGACAGATGCGCTCTCTCTCTCTCTCTCTCTCTCTCTCTCTCTCTCTCTCAGTCAACAGACATACATAGAACGTCCTTCTGCTATATTTGGTTCTTCTAATCATCCGTGTGTTTTCCTGCTGCTGAGTCAATCATAAAACAAAAGATTAGCGCTAATCTATCTTGTTAGTCTTCTGTCTCTCTCCTGTAACTTTGTGAATCAAATAATAATAAAACAAATAAACAAGATGGAAAACTTGATTGATAGTTTTTAATATCAGCAGCTCACGGTTGGTGCGAAGATAAAATGGCTAAAAACAAATCCAACCTAGATGTTAAAACGAGTGCTAGCTAACAACAAACCAGAGTAGCAGAGCAGCCGTGACGCTCACAGACATGCAAATTAGCAGTTAATTTGCTACAGCACAGGGGTGCTAGACTAATATTTAAGACATTTCACCTAGACAACAACAAGGAGAAATTCATAATTTAAGCTTTAGAGCAGACTGTTATCAAGTGATTAGCGAGCTACATGAGCTAAATTCGACATAGCAAAAAATCAGCCTATACAGTGCCTGGCAAAACTATTCATACCCCTTGTCACGTTACAACTATGAACGTAAATGTGTTTTATTCAGATTTCAGATTTTTATTTGTAAAAAAAAATGTTAAACATTTATCATTTTCCTTCCGCTTTGCAATTAGTAGCTCGACTTTGTGTTGGTCTTTGACAAAATGTGGAAAGGGGTGTGAATACTTTTGCATGACACTCTAGAAATATTAATATCTATAGCAATACCTTACACCAATATTCTGCTTTAAATATTCAATATTCTATTAAAATCCCATTTCATCTCCACACTAAAGTTTATTTGTACAGAATAATCTTTTTTTTTTTTTTTTTTGTACAGCTAGGTTAAATATTTTGTATTTTTCAATCTCCTATAGATTTTCTTTAGCTAAAGTTTCTATATATTTTTTTATTTTATTCCATATTAATTTCCTATTCATAATCTTTTTATTTTTAAGGTCACAGGCGGTCATTCAAGCATTTCAATGCATGTTGACTGTGTATGACTCTCATTGGTCAGATGATGTTTAACAGTAAAAGCGTGGCTTTATATGGTTAATACATTTATTCTAAGATACGTTATCGTTTCTATGGTAACAGCTCATTCACATGGACGTATATAGTGGATCCTTCATATAGACTGATTAGAAACGTGTGGCAATGCGGATATGATTTAAAATAAATAAATAAATAGGCATAAATATGTCTATTACCATCTATGGAAGGAGTGTCAAGATTTTTCTTGTGTCAAAATAATTCCTTATTTTTTAAACAACTGTTTATATTTTAGATAAAATGAGATGAGATTAGATTAGATGAAACTTTACTGTCAAAGTACATGTACAGAGCCAATAAAATGCAGTTAGCCTCTAACCAGAAATGCATAAGTGGCCTATTTACAATAAATGTAACACCTATGGTCATGCCAGGACATGCGGTTATAGGAAAATAATCAGCCTCAGGGTGGTTCGGGTCAGGGTGACTCTTCTTCATTACACCACGCTGGATGTTGTTGATTATTTGGCTGTGAAAGCATAATAAAAAAAAAAGCGTTTTGTTTTTTTTGTTAATTATACAACCTCTATTGTTTGTCATTTTATCCTAATTTAATTCAAATGACAAATTTCTAGTGCTTTGTTAACGATGCTTTTGTGAGTTTCCAGGTGTTTATACTGTAAATATCCAGGTTTTGTGTGTTTTGAAGTAGTTCTTTGAATTATTTCATGTTTTTTTGTTTTGTTTTGTTAAAATTAAGAAGCCCAATCGACTGAATCTAATCAAACATCCAAACACGTTTGACACCCCCTCTGCTTGCCTTGTTAGTTTCCATGATCGAACTTTAATAAATCAATTGAAGTTTTTTCACAAACTGAGACAAGTACATAGGCAAGTACTGTATCTGTAAACTATTTGCGCTTTTCAATGAGGAATTCAAGATGAACAGAACCGATCATAAAGTTTACCATTCGTTGTAAACACCAGCCTCGTAAAACAACCGGCCCGGGTAACGACCCGATAATGTTACACAAACATTTACACTTATAAATAAATTGTTAATTGTGATGAATCGGCTGAATGGTGTTCGCGGACACATGTGTGTGCGTAAGTGAGAGAGAGAGAGAGACCGAGAGAGAGAGAGAGAAAGGATCGATTTTCACCCAGTAAAACAGGGGAAGAGCAATTGTTACATGAGGGACGCTATCTTTGAATCCGAGGCTCTGTGTTTGTTTTATAGTGTGCTATTTAGCTGTCAAAAGGGAACGTTTAAAGTGGAACAGCAAGGCTGTAAACACCGAGCGAGATTTAAGAGAGATGCCATCGTGGCTGAAGAAGACAGGAGAAGAGCGAGACAAGCGTCCTGTGATGTCACATGCAATCTGGAACGTCGTCTAGATGCCTAATATACAGTCTGCATGAAGGAAGATATCAGGAACTTATTAGTGAGAAAGGATTGAGTTGTTTTTTTTTCACTACCTGTCTCTCTCTCTCTCTCTCTCTCTCTCTCTCTCTCTATCTGTCTATCTATCTAGAGAGCTCATTTTAGCACTTCATTTGCCATATATTTATTACGTTGTCAGACCGAGAAGTTCAAAACCACTTGCATGGTGCTAGTTCTTTTTCTGCACTCCAAATAGACATGCAATTAGCCTCCAAACAATACGGTTCAACCCGCACCTAATGAAGCTACTCTAATTGAGTGTGAGATTGGACGAGGCTGGGAATAGCAGCCGCGAAACGACAGGCATGTTCGAGTGACTCTACAGAGCAACATGAGCATCATCGAGACATAAAAAGCCATAGGGACATTATCAGCCTTGCCAGCTACAGTAGCTCCTGAAAGGAAAATGCAACGTGAAACGTAAACACATCGCTGCTACACCTTGACGTGATCGATCGTGTTAAAAAATAAATAAATCGTCTAGAAAATAGAGACCGAATGGTGCTTTTCTTTGCTGTCAATGTACAGTAGTGAGATGCAAGACTAAAGAATGTTTTGTAAACTTATTCAAAATAAAAGACTGAAATATCACATTTACATAAGCCATTAGGCCTCAAGTCCTCAATCTACAACTGCAAAAGGCGCCGGTGTGACTTCAGGCTTTTATTCCAGACAGGCAGGAGCCACACCCAATTCCACTCGCTCAATCAGTACCTCCTATTCGGCTGGAACGAAAGCCTGCAGCTACTCTGGCCCTTTTCCTGGATAAAATTGAAGACATAAGCAGTCAGACCCGTTGTTATGACCCTACTTCTATCTTACTTCCATGTGTGGTCCTTGAAAAGCTACTACAACTTTACTGGAGACCACAAATTGATTGAAAATAATTAGGGAAGGCACACACCCATGTTTTAAAGGTCTTTAAGTTGATTGTGTGTGTCAGACTGAAACCAAGCCAAGTGATCACCAGAATAGCCTGAAAATCTGCATTTGTGATTGTGTTAACAGATCTAAGCAAGGATACTGCATATACAGTATATAGGGACCTAACCACGGCCATCACAGATCTGACCATTCTGCTAAACTTGAACCCAATTGTCACTATAAATAAATGATATAAATGACCTAACAGAAGGACAACCATCAATGCAGCAGTCCAATAATCAGTAAATAAGTAAAGCACTCCATCAATTGGACTGATAATATAAAATTTGTACTATTTGGCCATAATTCACATTAAATACATTAAATCCTTTATACTGTACCATCTGTACCATTGACAAAACAACATGGTGATGGTGGCGGCATCATGATCTGTAGAGGTCTTTATCTGTCACAGCGACTTGAAGAACAGTTAGGAAGGGGAAAAAATTATTGAAAAAGATATAAATACATTTTAAAACAATAAAAAGCCTTTCCAAATTGCCCAAGAGGCCAGGCTGAGATTGGCAGAAGGTCAACAAGAAAATGACCTGAAGCTGGAGTATCTTCTGGAAATCTCCTGATTGGCCCAGTGAGAGTCTGGACATGAAAATGGCAAGAAACACTTCCTTGTTTAATAGTGAGAGTATGAGTATTTCCATACGCAAACAAAACAGCTGTGTCCATAAGAAAACCACTTGTTAGTGATTCATCTTGATTCATCAGAAAAAAGGCTTCAGTTTGCTAGGGAGCATAAAAAATTGGACTTTGGAGTGATGGAAAAAAGTCATGTGACCTGATGAGTCCAGACTGAGCCTATTCCAATAAGGTTCAACAGAACTATTAGGTCAGGTTCAACAGAACTATTTTTGGAAGCTGAGAACCCTTAATTATTTGACGAGTCCTTGAAGAACCCTTCAAGATTTCTTTCACAGCAGAGAACCTCTTTTGGGAAGCAAAGACTCTGTAATTATACAAAGAACCCTTGAAGCACCCTATCCTAGGACATCTATTTAATGTAAACTAAGAAACCATCATTAACCATCACTTTCATTAATGAACAATCAAGAAGCACTTTATGCGAGAACAAAAAAGGCTTCAGTTTGCTAGGCAGCATAAAAATTGGACTTTGGAGAGATGGGGGGAAAAAAAGGTCATGTGATGTGACGAGTCCAGACAGACCAATGGAATAGGGTAAGAAGGGAAGCGCATGAAGTGATGCACCCATCATGCATACTATCCACTGTACAAGCCTCTGGAGACAGTGTTATGATCTGGAGTTGATCAGTTACTCGGATCTAGACTCAGCAACAAAATGAAGTCAGCTGACCACCTGAATGTACTGAATCACCAGGTTATCACATCTACTGTATGGAGGGTTTCTTCGATATTCCAGGACTCAGAGTGTGAAAGAATGGTTCTGAGAGCGTGAGGGATCATTTACCCACATGAACTGGACACTACCGTGTGTAATCAAAGTTAAATGTGGTTAAATTAAATGTTAGAGTATTTTAAAGAGTTTGTTTGGCAGGACAGGGTATTATTTTGGCCTTGAAATGCCTTGAAGTTTTGTTCAGCCAAATGTAAGTTTTAGCGTGGCATTTTGTTGGTGTCTGTAACTTAACCCTGATTCTACAGTATAAGGCCAATAAACGTTAATGAAGTGATGTCATGCAGGAAGAAAGTGCAGTTTGTGTGTATAAACTTTTCAGAAGTTTAGAAGTTAAACTTCTTTTACTTGAACAAAAAGAACAGACTTTTCACCTTCTAATGGCGTGTCCTTGTGATCTATCAGAATCCTGCTTCTGTATTTCTACCAC
>JAQMYG010000018.1:2091119-2092695 GCA_030014215.1 Clariallabes teugelsi
ATGTTATGTTTGAATATCTTGGTCATTATTGGGACCATTAGCTGGTCCCCACAAGTACAACAATTTGTTAGTTTGTTTTTTATTGTTCAAATCAAATAAACAAAATGTTATTACTTGGTTACTGATGTTTAAATAATTGTTAGCACTTTCTCAGACTGAATCTGTGAATATTGATATATTTTTCCAAGTAGTAACACGATCCACCTTCAAAGTTACCAGTGTCCTTTCAGTAGCACTGAGAATATACAAGTAGCTGTGTTGCTAGCTAAGGTTAGCTAATAAAAATTTAAAAGGCAGAAAAATATAAATGTTTCAGAAAGCTTGCGTTAAGTTGTTATAGATTGGTCTGTTAGCCGAGCTCGAAATCTACCTGAACTTTTAAACATCATTACTATAGATGTTTTAAATGAAAGTAAATTAAATCATTCAACACACTAATTATTTGTGTTCTACATTTTTCACCTACTGTACACTGCTGAATTTTGCACTACTTATGTACATGCATGGAATCCACACCTAGAGATGGGCAAAGTACACAAATCCTGTACTTGAGTAAAAGTAGTGACTCACTAGGGCAAATATTGTGCAAGTAAAAGTAAAACTTACTTAAGTAAAAGTAAAGTTACTTGTGTACCTGAGTAAAAGTACAGGACTACTCACCTTCAAATTTACTTAAGTATCAAAAGTACTGAACTTCTATTGGTTCACAGCAGCCTTTTTCATACAAAAACAATCTCTCTCTCTCTCTCTCTCTTTCTCTCTCTTTCTGATTGTGAACATGCTGTTTTCATCACAGTCTGCAACCTGCTTCTGATTTCAAACACCTGTTACTGTATGTCATTAGACGTGCCTCAAAGGAAAGGAAGTCACGCAACTATGCAAAGCAGTCAGCAGGTGGCGAAATTCCACTGTGGTTAGGTAATGAACACCATGCAGAGATGTAGTGAAGTAAATGTACAGATATTTGCTGTATTGTTATGTGGAGTAAAAGCAAAAAGTATCTTGAGTAACAACTACTTATGTGAAATTTAAATACAGTAACGATGCACACACACTCAATTACCTCCCACCACGCCTAATGCTATATTACGCTAGATGTTTGGCTTCCTGCCATAATATTCTTAATATGATAAAACTATTATGACTAAACTCAGTGTAACATTTCAGTTGCATTACATTACATTATATACATTATAGTATCATTTGCCCAGTTACAGACATTTTGGTAAGGTAACTAAGTCTTTACTTACTTTTCATGTATCTGTACTTTCAGTAGTTTTATTAGTTGAGATTTTTACTACAACAAATATCTGTACTTTCTACTCCACCACATTTCTTGATGGTGTTGTGTTAAATAGCATTTGAAGCTGCAATGCGCGACCTGCTGAGTAATGTCCGAGCAGCATTTACAGTATATAACCTTCGAAATGATATGCAACTGAACTATGCATATGAACACAAAATTCACTTTTAAGTTATGTTTAGATATTCAGATGTGTGTGTGTGTGTGTGTGTGTGTGTGTGTGTGTGTGTGTGTGTGTGTGTGTGTGTGTGTGTAAAAAAAAAAAACAGACCT
>JAQMYG010000018.1:2108343-2119093 GCA_030014215.1 Clariallabes teugelsi
CGCTAGCAGAACTTCCTCCAGCAGTACACCGTCTTCCACAACACACCTGACGCCATTCTGGAGAGACAAAGTCTCCCTTCCGGCCTCAGAGGCCATGGTGCCTCGCTCACTCTCTCTCACTATAATCTTTTAACTTTTTTTGTTTTTTAAATAAGAACATAAACCAAATATAAATAAATAAATAAACTCGGCAGTAGGTCACAAAAACTTTGCAGGATGCCAGACAGCCTTCCACACACGCACTCACATCCAGCGCATGTGCAGAGAGAGAGAGAGAGAGAGAGAGAGAGAGAGTCAGTATATATTTTAATAATAAACCATTTGTAAAATGAAGATCGGTGTGTGTTTATTGATGCAGCTCTTCCCAGATTCATCCCATGATCGATCGCCTTACAATAAACATCAAGACTTCAAAACCGACACAAACTGTCGGACTCTCACCACAGATTAGCAAGTTGCTAAGGAATGTGTTTTATTATTCAGGAGCTGTAAAGCACTTGATTCCCACTGCACACCACTTGCCGTGTCAAACTTAGAAGCAATCACACAGCACTTTCAGCACACACCCTGATCGGTGTCTCTTCTGGGATTACCGCTGACGTGACCTTCTCACCCGTACATATGTTCACACGCACGAGAGTCAGAGGGGGCAGCACTCATATATACCCCGAGCTGGCTAAGTGCCATCCTCTTAACCCCAGAAGTCAGAGACAAGGGAGGCAAGAGACTGAAGCGCGAACGCTGCCCTGGCAGCACGCCACACAGTCAAGGTCACCAGAACTCATCCAGGAACCGGAGAGGTCCGGACACGGTCATGTTCACTGACCCGCATGCTTCTGCTCCGTTACACATCACACAGAGGCACCGCATGTGAGAGGCAGAACTTTTATCTGTTTATAGCTACATCTCATCAGTTTGGTTTTCTTGGCAGCTTCGAGGCTATGCCTACTTCACTGAGCATGGGGGGAAGAAAAGCCATGCCTCTGACGAGCACAGCAGGAAACCCCCTCCACTGGCCATACCCCCTTTACTGAGACTGATACAGAGAGGTATTATTTATTCAGACTGACAATTACTCAGGGCACACCTTCTCCACTAATACTAATATATAGGCCTCCTTTACTAAGGCTGACAGACACATTTGCCACACCTACTGTACTTTACTGAGGCTGAGGCACAACATCTTTATCTGCAGATATAGAGACCAGACCTACTTCACAGGTAAATACAGAGGCCCGACCCACTTCACAGGTAAATACAGAGGCCACACCCTCTTTACAAATAAATACAGAGGCCACACCCACTTTACAGATAAATACAGAGGCCACAGCTTCATTGCTGAGATTGATAAAGAAGCTAATTGTTAGTTATTCAGACTGACATATACTCAAGTCATACCTTCCCCACTAATACTAACATATAGGCCACACATCCTTTATTATTGCTGATAGACACAGAGGCCACAGCTACTTTAGATCACAGATACAGAGGCCTAACGTACGTTATAGGTAATTGATAAGGCCACACCTATGTCTCAGAGGCCATGCCTCCTTTACGGAAAATAAACGGAGGCCACACCAAATTTATAGGTAAATACAGAGACAACACCTTCTTTACAGGAAAGTACAAAGGGCACACCTTCCTAGCATATAGATACAAAGGCCACACCTACTTTACAGGTAAATATAGAGACAACACTTTATTTACAGTTAAATACAGAGGTCACACCTACTTTACCTACAGATACAGAGGCCACACCTACTTTACAGGTAAATACAGAGGGCGCACCAATGTTACAGGAAAGCACAAAGGACACACCTATGTTACCTACAGATACAGAGGCCACACCTACTTTACAGGTAAATACAGAGGGCACATCAATGTTACAGGAAAGTACAACTACAACTACTAAGGAAAGGCAACTACTTTAAATACAGATACAGAGGCCACACCTACTTTACACGTAAATACAGAGGGCACATCAACATTACAGGAAAGTACAAAGGACACACCTACTTTACCTACAGATACAAAAGCCACACCTACTTTACAGGTAAATACAGAGGGCACATCAATGTAACAGGAAAGTACAAAGGAAACACCTACTTTATCTACAGATACAGAGGCCACACCTACTTTACAGGTAAATACAGAGGCCACACCTTCTTTATTTTTAGATCAAGAGGCCACACCTACTTCACAGAAAAAACTGAGGCCACACTGCTTTATGGACAAGTACAGATTGCATAAGAAGGTTAGACAATTCCTATTTGCAAGGGGAAGAGAGATAAAGACAGAGAGAGAGAGAGAGAGAGAGAAAGGGAGAGATGTAATGAGGTCTCTGTAAGTTCTCTGCAGATAAACGTGTCATAACTTTTTGGTCTTTAAATCTTTTAAATAGCTTCAACACAAACTAAGCAGGACTAAATACACAAACAGGACTAATGTGGCTAATTAGCATGAGCTAGAGCACTACATAAGCCTCACTTAGATAGCATCACAGTCAGAGTGTGTTTACAGTAATTTACTGGGGTTAATCAGTGAAAGCAGCATAAACTATCGCTAGCTAATCTTCAGGATCCTACATGATCGTTAGCGTATGCTGGGATTTTCTTTCATCTTTCCTCTTTCATTCTCTCTCACCTCCTCATCTGTACGCTTCCAAAGCTTTAACTTCAGTGCTAATACCAGCATAGTGCTAAATGTCTCACAAATCGCTAACTAGCTTAGCTGAGTCGTATACTCAGTTTGGCAAGAGGTTGAAATGTGCTGTGGAGTTTTCATTAATAATAATGGGGGGAAAATGAGAGACAAAACAAGCTATTGTGTGTAATGTGAAGGACGAGAGTCAATACTAGTTCGACCAGAGGCAAGAACAGTGCTTGCAATATTTAATGACCACAATGGACCAAGGAGTTATGACTGGTACCATGTATTTAAAAAAAATAATAATGATAAGTAACAGAATAAATTAGATGGTAAAATAAAGGAACTTTTTTTTTTCCAAAAACATTAAACAATTTGCCTCCCTTTGAAATGAGGTTTTAAAAACTTGTAGTAGCAAAGCGAATTCAATTTAAGAAGAATCTAATCTATGCTTGTTGAACAACAGTTCAGTTTAAACCGAGGTAGGCAGTGCATTGTCATAGTAAAGGTAATAATTATCCAACACTTTGTCTTGTGATAAAATCCACACTTGCAATAGTTTCCTCTTCATATTGTCAGTATTAAGAAAATCGCTGTGTAACAATACGCAATATTCCATCTATTCACTTGACTAGTGCATGTCAGGATTCAGTTCCTCCACAGAGACTCGGTGTGAAGAAATTGAAATAAAAAAGAATAGTCTTATGTTGAGTCAGTCAGACCTGATATGTCAGTCCAGAAATTGTGGTTTGTCTGCATATGAAGCGGTGTCCATGAGACCGATATAAGTTTGTGTTTGTCCTACTGCGGAAAGAGAAACAATCTTTGGCATCACAATCATCAACTTTGACCGTCTTCAGAAAACCTGATCTTCAGTAAAATATTTGTTAATTAAACATTCTCTTTTACATAATTCTCTTTAAGTTTTAAAAAATAAACAGGGAGGGGAGGTCAAAATTTATCTGCACATCAGTCCATTTGTAACTGCGGTTCAAGCAAAAATGGACACCCAACTTGTGATTTGCACGGAAGAAGAGCAGCGTGCAGTGGTTCATTTTTTGTGGTCTGGGGGTGGCATTATTTATTGAAGACCTTGTGCGCAGGTTGGAGAGAGTGTTTTGTCTTGAAGAAGTGTGCGAATGGATAGAGAATTTCAAGAAAGGTTGCATCATCAAAAACGAGTCGGACGCCCATCCACGTCCACAGCTGATGAAAACGTTGATCGCACAATTATGTCCACACTCTGCGAAACCTTGGTTTTGATGTGTTAAAGCTTCCTCCCTATAGTCCTGATCTCAATCCATCAGACTTTCACCTGTTTGGTCCCCTCAAAGCAGCCCCATGAGGACGAAGCTTCACTTCGGATAAAGAAGTGAAGATAGCGGTGCATTCGTGGTTCACAGCTCAGACTACAAAATCTTTTAATGAGGGAATATGAAAGCTTGTTGACAGACAGACAAAGTGTACTGAAAAGCAAGGAGATTGTGTCAAAAAATGATGTTTGTCTTTTCTAAAAACTAATTAAAATAAATACACATATAAATACTGAATTTTACAGAGACAACATCTTCTTCAAATTGAGCTTAATCTGTATCTGAACTTGACAACAGATATGGCATAGCCGTTTTAACAAGTTCTAGGAATTATGACACAAATTTCCTAAATGAAATGCATTTACGGCTCACTTGCACACTTACATTTAGTGAAATCTAACATGCAAAGAGCAAAACATCAACCCAGACTGGAACAACTGTAACCACATCCTCATCTTCACACTTTTAATATAACACCACACACAATGTTTGCAAAAAGATTAAACACACTTCTGCATGTTAGATGCAGAAATCTAACATGATACATAATAAAAAATCATAATTCCTCAAGAATCCTCAAGAAATTCCTCAAGGAACCTTAAATTAAGGACCCAGAGCAACAGCAAAACTGACCACACAGTGGTTGAAGGAGAAAAAGGTGAATGTGCTCGCATGGTCTAGTCAGAGCCCAGACACTTTGTGTGTCATTGAAAAGATGATTAGTAATTTTTAGGAGGGGGTGATCTTTTTCCAAATCAGTGATTCTGTTTTTTTATTATAAAAAAAAAATAATATGTTGGTGTCATATCTATACCTTGGATGTTTAAAGTTGCACAGAGTAAATACACCTAAATAAAACAAAACCAAAAAAAAAAAAAAACGTGTCTGTGTTCATTTCTGGCTGCAACGCAACAAAATGTGATTATTTTAAAGGGTGGGGGGTAATTCTTTTCTATACCCACTGTATGTATAACTCGGTGTCCCAGGTGTCCTACGGTGGTTAATTACACTAACTGTCGGTCGCAGCATAGGTGAAAGTAGAGCTGCGTTCCATTCCGAAATGCACTTCACAGGGTGCTCCCTACTCCCTGCTCCATTTGCAGGGAATGTCGGTGAAGGGAACTTCCCTCGACAAAACTCCACCATTCGGAAAACCCTGCGAAGTCACCGGCACTGACATCACTTCCTTCGTGCGTTACCATGGTAACATAAGCACCTCGGATAACTATTGGTGCAGCTGTGGATATTTCGCACTACGGACATTAAATATTCAATATTTATTAAAACAAAAACTGATATAATTATAAAACATATACTATTGAAATGTGAATAATTTGTAAAAAATTGTTTTTTTTTAAATAATTATATAAATATACTTATAATAATAATAAAGAATAATAATAATAACTGATTAAAGAATTTTTTTTCTTGGCAGATTACTAGCCTATTTAATTCTTGATTAAATTAAAATGTAAATTATTGTTTACTATTAATATGATGCAGCCTCAATAATAATAATAATAATAATAATAATAATAAATCTTTAAAACTTGCACGTGCTTTTAGACAGCGTGCAGCGTTTCACACATTTCCTGCATGTAATGTTCGTGTTTTCATTCTCACATGCAATTTCTTTTAAAAGATTAATCTCTTTCTCTTCTTTCTTAACATCTAGAGCACATTGTTCCATTTATTTATATAATCATACTGTATTGTTTACAGGATGTCACATGCTTGCTTGAGTTCACACATGCAGTACGAGGGTAGCCCCGCCCTCCTCCGGCGGAGACTGCACTTGTGGTGTTTGGTGGGTAATTACCGCTCGCTAAACTTCGCTATAAGATAAACACTGTAGCGGGGCCGCAATTACACGCGGCGGCCGTATTTATTGTTAAAAATGATATATAGTTATGAATATGGCGGCTGTAATGTGTGTTTAATGTGTGTAAGCATGCGTAAAGTGTGTCAGTGTGCGGATTCCACAGCAGCACACTCATTACTCATGTGTACACCGGAGCAACACAGTTCACTTCCATGAGAGATCGCCGGCCGGCTCCGGACGTGCCGAGGGACGCCGGGAATAGATTCCCTTCCCGAAGCAGACGCTCTTTCTTCATTCCTTTTTCCTTTTTCTTTGTTAAATAAACTTTACTTTTTTTTTTTTATATAACTTGTGGATCTCGAAAGAAATCTAAATGCAGGGAGAAAGGAAACATTTCCTGCATACAAAATGAAAATTTAGAAAAACAAGATGTGTCAGATGGATATAAAGTGAGCAAGAAAATGCTGCGTATTCATGGAGAAACAATCAACAACACCATGGCCAACACGTCGTGTGATGACTCTAAGGAACGTTTACTGTGGCAAAGATGATTTCAACCTGAAAAAAATAGAAAATAAATTTACCTGTATACTGTGTACAGTATACCGTGTCCTGTATAAAAGTCGCAAATATACAGTATATATGTTTTGTATTACTATTTAGTTATTTCCAACCGAGTAATCAGATTAGACAAGAAGCAATCAATGAGTGGTGATAATAGAACATAACCGCACTGTGACGTGTAACTCTATGTATGACTGGGTGTGTCCCAGGTGTTGTCCAGTGGTTAATGACACTAACTGAGGGTCTCAGCGTGGGTGAGAGTAGGTCTGTATGGTCCGCAGTACTGAGGACAGAGCAGCTGCCTGACGAAACAAGAACACACATCTGATAATATTTATCATCGTAAACACCGATCTGTCTCTTTAGTAAATCATACTGAACCGCCTCTAATTCAAGAAACTAATCTAACTAGCCTCTAACACAAGACTGAATCCCAAATCTCTCTCTAACCCCTGATCAAGTGCACTACTTGGGGTTTGGAACAAGGGATTGATTGTACACCCTACACAGTGCACTAGTTTTCTATTTAAAGCTATCTGGGAGGTCAACTGAGCTGATATTCTAAAATGGAATAAGTGGAAATATAAAGTAAATCTGGTCAATTTCTCAGAACCACCTCCATGGTTTATTCTCCTCACCTTAGTGAAAGAGGAAGAGTTTAACACTACTTTCACACCTGTTAATCACAGATCACACCATCATCTGGTGGACACCTTCTCCTCCAGTCGCAGTTAATTGTGTGCAGATGTGCAACTGGTGTTTAAATGAAGAAACAAATCATAATCTGCTGATAATGAATGGTGTTTGCAATATAACTGTTGCATAAAAAAGAAATATCACGCTCGAGGCCGTGTGCTCTACGGCGGCATCTGACCGGTTCCGATATTCAGCACAGTTTTGAATAAACCGCGAACACGATGGAGGATATCTGGTTGTCAAAACAGAACTCGTCAACATCCGCGTGTGTGTGTGAAATATGTGAAAATAACTCAGCCCTACAGCCGTGCCGTAAAGCATTAACACACCTGCTGAGCGCGAGGACTTGATGTCAAAACATAAGATGTACAGATGCAGACGTCTGGCCCTGATGGCAATGACAGGATTCGTATATACGTGAGCGAGATAGAGAAAAAACAACGAGGTATATTTCAGCGTTATTGGTGTGGAGCAGCAGCCATCTTTAAATTAGGCTGGCTAATAACGGATGTGTGTGTGTGTGTGTTTTTGTGCGTGTGTGTGTGTGTGTGTGTGTGCATGTGTGTGTGTGTGTGTGAGAGAGAGAGAGAGAGAGAGAGAGAGTCTCAGTGCTGTGTCTGCTTTTGCTTTTTCACCAGCAGAACTAATAGGCCGATCCATCACACACACACACACACACACACACACACACACACACACCATACAGCACGCTCACACAGGCCCCATTCTTTTTTATTTTGTCTATTCCCTCTGTGTCTGTGTGTATTATTTCTCTGTCTGTACAGGAAGTGGCAGCTTTGCCCCCGAGCGTTTCCTTTGTCTTCCTGGGGTTACAACCTCTTCAGAAGGACTCGTGAGCTTTTTTTCTGATCAGCACAAACCCCCATACCCCCCCCCCCCCCATCCCCTTCCACCCCCCACTCTCGCTCAGACGCTGACAGATCCGCCTTCGAAGCCCTTTTCATTTTTCAGCAGACGACCACACTGGTGATGCGTCCTGCTTCCTTCCTCCTCCGTCTGGATTTCGTCTCCCGGCTCAGAAGCGATCCAGAATCGTGTCCTGGGTTGTGATCGGTTAAAAGGCATCGATTTATTTTCTAGATCCTCAGGTCCGTCATTTTCGTTCTAGTTCTACGTAACAGTTTTAGTGGTGAAAATTCATGATCAGCGGCTCGTACGGTAGCAGAATTGGAGAGAGTTACAGACACAGAAAGTGGGTGGTTCAAGTCTGAGCTCCAACAGGTTGCCATTGTTGGGGCCCTTTAACGTTATTTGGGTCCGAGAGCGCTGTATCATGACCGACTCCTTATTATGCATTAACTAAACTTTAAACATTAATCAAGCGATTTGTTTAACATTCATGAAAGTCTCCAGTTCCAGAACTGTTTTTTTTTTTTTTATTATTATTCCCAAGATACCATTTTGTACACAACAATATGAAAAAAAAAAAAAAAAGTTAATGCAAAAGGATGATGAGGGTTAAAATATTTAAAGCCCTTTAAAGGTCAAACACAGGTCTTAGAGCTTTTCAATAAGTGTGTGTGCGTGTGTGTGTGTGTGTGTGTGTGTGTGTGTGTGTGATGAAATACACACTTCCTTTGTTTCAACTCGCTGTTCTAAATGTCTATTGCTGAGCCACACCCCTCCAGATATCATCAGACCTAAGTGAGCAACAACCCAAGCCTGTGGGGAGGGGCTTCTTACTATCTCCCTCCTATATGAGGTCACAGTAGGGGGCGGGAAGTGTAATTAATGTCATGTAATAAATATTTTTCTTACTTTTTTGTTTGCTTGTACACACACACACACACACACACACACACACACACACACACACACACACACACACACAAAAAGTCAAGTTTGCATAATAGGTGCCCTTTAAATCAGAATAAGAAATGTATTGGTTTATTTTTTAACTATAAATTGATGTTTAAAAAGTACCACTTAGTGTTCTTTCTTTTGCCATGAATAAAAAAATTAGTCGTTGGCAAACAGCTGTGGTGTAGGAGGAATAAAACACTTCATAACCACCGCTCTTCATCACCGGGTTTAGGGTTTCTGTTCATCTCGTATAAATCCAAACAAAGACATTTTGTGTGTGTGTGTGTGTGTTTTATTACCCCCACCCACAGTGTGACAGTTCTCCTGGGTACACAAGTCACAGGCGAGTGAAAGCCGCTTCCCAAAAGGCCCAAATTGGACAAGATTAGCGTTTGGCAGCCGAGTGAACGTACATCCATTTTTGCATTTAAATAGAGATCTTCCTGGCTTGTTGTTGAGCATTAGGGATTATCCACATACGCCGCTAATCAGCTCGGCTCCTACCACGAGTCACCGCTTTTTTTTTTCCTTTTCTTTTCTTTTCTTTTCTTTCAGTGCCTGTTTGACATTATTACAACCGTCCTCACGTCCTGACACGCGCCAGCTCTTAAAATGTCAGCAGAGACTGAAAGGCCAAGGTGGTGTTGATTTGGGACGGAGCCAGCTCGAGAACAAATCCAACTGGAGATTTTTTCTTTTGTTTCTTTTTTGTGTGCATTGTGTATGTGTGTGTGTGTGTGTATCTGTGGATTTCTACCCACGGTTCCTTCGGACCTGGTGCTCGTCCC
Organism: Clariallabes teugelsi; assembly: GCA_030014215.1. Classification (NCBI taxonomy): domain Eukaryota; kingdom Metazoa; phylum Chordata; class Actinopteri; order Siluriformes; family Clariidae; genus Clariallabes; species Clariallabes teugelsi. Next base: position 2,117,997 of record JAQMYG010000018.1, read on the forward strand.
GACCGTGGGCATGTTACCAGGGCAACCGGTGGGTTCGAACAGCTACCCGAGGGAATAGTGTGCCACATGAGTGGGCAGCGTTTCAGTGTGGAACAGAAGGAAAGGGTTGCGACTGGCAGCCACCCGCGCCCACCGGCCCTTGAGATCAAAGTGTGTGCGTGTGTGTGTGTGTGTGTGTGTGTGTGTGTGTGTGTGTGTGATGGTGGATGAGAGGGTTATCAGAGCAAAGAAGAAGAAAGTTTGTAGGTGGTACAGCACTAGCAAAAACAATGCTTTTTTTTTTTTTTTGACAGAGTTTGGACTGAAAGAAAGCCGAGTTGCTGATGGAGCCCGCGAGCCAAGGTGAGCGAATCAGGAATCCAGGATCACCTCGCTGCCTGAAGGCATCTGCGTACAAAACACAGAGGAGAGAAGGGCAGGATTCGGGGCACCGCAGCCCGAGGGCATCTCCTTACGAGGCATTTGGGAGCCACACAGAGCCATGTCCTGCTGCTCTATTGCAGCCGGCCCTGCAGGCATCCCTCTCTCTCACCGCCAGTGATCTATTGTAATGCTAAATGCTAACGTCAACAGCCAGATAGATTATGGCCTTAACGAGATGAAAGATGCTATTCATAAAGGAAGACCTTTCAGTACACTTACAACATGGCAGAAAAAAATTGAAATAAAGATTATTCAAAACCTGTAACCCTTTCAAGTCCAGAACACTTGTTGTGAAGGATAACTGAACACTAATTTGAAAGTGATTATCTAGTTTTGCTTTGTCTCGAGTCATGAACATCATAATAGGCATCATGCCGACCTCGAGCTGAAATAGTCAGGTTCAACTGGTTCATATCAAAAGTCTTCAAATTTTACATAAAAATTTTATTTTTCAAACACACACACACCCACAGCTGTACATAGTGAATACAAATAACATTAAATTAATTAACCATGGGTCCGTTCTTCGTACGTCGCTAACTCAGTTAGCTGAATTTGATTGATGTGGATTTGTCCTGATCTTGGATTGTTTCATTTTCCGATGCGCTTCTCGCATTTGTTGTCATAGCAACATGTCCGTAAGCTTGAACCTGCTCGGTAGCAGGTTTATTTCA
>JAQMYG010000018.1:2125247-2135431 GCA_030014215.1 Clariallabes teugelsi
AAAATCTAAAAAGTTCTGAGCTTGGTTCAAACTTTTTTGTTTTTAGAATTGTGTGTGTGTGTGTGTGTGTGTGTGTGTGTGTGTGTGTGTGTGTGTCTGAGGGAGTGTGATCAGTTGACGGAGCACTGCGTTAGGGAACATATGGTGTGATGGTGCTGATTTTCCCTCAGGGGGTTTATCTTCCACAGCAGGCCGCAGGGGTCGTGGATCAACAATCTGAGAACGTCATCATTATTTCATGAACTAAAAGGGGAAAAAAAAAACACGGTTAGCCGCTTTAATGATTTTTGTTCAAGATGTTGCTTTAGTTGAGAGGTTGGATGTGCTGTGATGATGATTTTATACCTCAGTGCTGTAGAATTCTAGGTTCTGATTAGTCAAAAGGAGTTGATTAGTTTTCTGTAACAGCAGGTCTGACAGTTGAAAATCACAGACTCGTTCATTTAATAAAAAATAATCCCAAAATACAGCAGGAGCATCAATCAGTCCATCTGTTTATTATCTATAGCACTTCTCCTGGTAGTGTCGAGTGTGTAGTGAAGCCTGACTCAGGGAACTTAGGATGGGGTACAACAATGTGGATGGGGTGCCAAAACATCACAGAGCACACGCACACACAAAACGTACCTGTCTAAACTCTCTATGTGAAAAAGTATTTGCCTCCTAAAACCTAATAACTGCCTTTGCCACACTTGGCGGCAACAACTGCATTCAGGCGTTTGTGATAACTGGCACTGAGCCTTTCACATCGCTGTGGAGGAATTTCGGACCACTTTTTTATGCAGATTTGCTTCAATTCAGCCACACTGGAGGGCTTTCAAGGCTTGTTCAAGATCATACCACGACATCTCAATCGGATTTAAATTGACTGGATCACTCCAAAACTAGGATTTTGTATTTTTTAAGCCATTCAGAGGTGGACTTGCTGGTGTGTTTTGGATCATTGTCCCGCTACAAAACCCAAGTGCACTTGAATTTGCGGTGACAATGCATGGTCGGACATTCTCCTTCAGGATTTGCTGGTAGAGCTCAGAATCCATGGTTCAATCAATTATTGCAAGTCGTCCAGGTCCTTAAGCTACAAAGCCCCAGACCATCACACTGCCACCACCATGTATGAAACATTGTACTAGTTTTATGCTGGATGGAATAGGATACTAATCCTCCAAAAAGTTCAACTTGCAGGTCTTTAGATGTTGTTCTGTGTTTGTTTTTTATGAGCTCCTTGATGAGTGGTTGTTGTGCTCTTGGAATAATTTTGGTAAGCCGGCCGATCCTAGGAAGGTCCACCACTGCTTCAAGTTTTCTCCATTTGGAGTCCCAAAGTCTTAGAAATGGCTTTTCAGTTTCAAACTGATACAATGTCAATTACATTATTCCTGAACGTCTTTAGATTGTGTTGCTTTTAGAGATCTTTTAGCAATCCTCACTTTGTCAGATAGGTTCTATCTAAGTGATTTCTTGATTCAACAGATCTGGCAGTCATCAGGCCTGGGTGTGGCGAGTGAAATTTAACCCAGTATTCCAAAAAATGTGGTTAACCACAGTTTGTTCATGATTTAACAACGCTGGGGGTTTCCACATAGGGCCAGGTAGGGTTGGATAGCTTTTTTCCTTTAATAAATAAAAAAATTTAGTATTTACATTTAGTATTTACCTGGGTTATCTTTATGTAATATTACATTTCATGTAATATTATATCTCGATAATTTAAGTGATAAACATGAAGTAATAAAAATATCAGAAAGCAACAAACACTTTTTCACTGCTCTGTACATCACATGAGGAAACTGGAGTACCCGGAGGAAACATACCAACTATTGGGGAACCTTGAACCCACAATCCTGGAGGTGTGAGGCTACAATGCAGCAAGAGAAATATGAAGTTATTCTACACTTTATCAGATTCTGTATGATCATTTGGGGAAAACAAACAAACAAGCAAATAAGGCAATGAATCAGTAAAGGCAAAGCAAAAGTACCAGAGTGGTCACATCATATTATTTATTTAAAGACTGTTCACTTATTTTACTAAATAATGGGTTTGAATGAACTAAAACAAAAGAGTGAATTGTATCTCATGCACACATGTCAATGAGTTAGTACGAGGGACGTTCAAGTCAAATTGAGACTTTCTGCTGAATGAAGGCGTGAAAGTATTGACATTTCCAGAAGACTTCAAGAACAGTACGGTGATGAGACTATTAGCCGCAGTAACACATCTGAACGGTGCGAACATTTTAAAGAAGGCTGCACGCCTGTGAATGGGGGCCCGGAGCTCACTGCAGTCGTTCCTGTGAACATTTAGCGAGTGGAACGCCTGATTCTTGAAAATCAACGTCGCCAAAGAGTTGCAGAAGAGTTCTGACCTCGCTCCAAGCGATTTCCACATGTTTGGGCCATTAAAGGAGTTCCGGTGAGGCCGGCGTTTCAGACGTGAATCAGGCAGTCCGATCATGGCTCCAGCGTACTGAGAAAACTTCCTACAGTACCTTGATGGTGTCCGAGTAGTAGTGAAACACTGGGATAAGTGCATTAGTGTAGCAGGGAATTATATAGAGAAATAAAGGGAGTTTTACTCTCATAACTGTGTTCTGTTATCCTGTACAATCACAAGTCCTGCTTTGACTTGCAAACAAGCCAATAAACTGGAAATAAATATATCATGTGATAACCACTCCTGTGCTCTGGGCAGAATAAATTGAAAATGATTGTAAAATGTAATAACAGAAATAAACCAAAGTCCTAGAGGTGCCTAAGTAAGAGTTAGATTTTATACCTTAGGTGTGTGAAAGCTAAATTCTTTTCTGATTTGAGCCACTGGAGACTCGAGGGAAGATTGCAGAATAAATTCTTTGTCAGCATGTAACCATCCTTCCTTAATAGGAAATCTTTTATTTGGTCGATTTGTCAGAAATTGAAGAAATAATTACAGACATACACAAACACACTAACAAAAGCTAATTTGCTCAAGATGAACTTTTTTTTTTCTTTTTCCATATAAGACAGCATGAAAAGTAACTGTGAGAAAAAAAAAGTTCTGCTTGATCACACACACGATTTCTTTTAGCACCCTCACGTCGCTCGTTGTTGTTCCCTCAGCCAGGTTCAGTGTGTCTAGACTCTCAGGGTTCGCACACATCCGTGCGTGCAGGTGCGAGATGAGATTCCGAGCCAGTGGCCCATATTTCCCATTTCTCCCAAATATCATATTCCCAGGCGAGTCTTTATGTTGTGGAACATGATTCTGGGTCACTCGTGACATATTTAATCCTTCACCATTGTTACTGTACATCTTATTAAATCTCCAGGCACGGTGTGTGTTAAGCCATGTAGTTAGTGGCTGAATAATGTCAACTGCATTTGAAAAATGGTTTATTTTTCACAATTAGAAGGCAATTAGAGTTGACCTTAAAACTCAAAGCTAAGCGCATTATGTATACCTGATTTGTTTTTGGTTTGTTCTTGTCTACCGATGCTTTGGACATATTTTTGCTGTTTTATTTTTTTTAATTATTTTTTTTATTTATGGCAAACTTCGAGAGCTTCAGATACACACTAGTGATTTCAATAATACCAACGAAAAGCCCATAAGTTCCTTAAGCAGGTGCGCAACTTATGCATATAAATAAATAAATAAATAAATAAATAAAAAGGTTTATATANNNATATATAGTTTAAGACAACTTTTTATACATTTTACTTTGTCAAAAAATCCAAAAAGCACAATCCTGTCTGTCTTGAAGTGCTCTGATTCCATCGTAAACCATAATCATGATTGTAATTGTGTTTGTATGTGTGAGTGAGAACAGAGTTACAGAGAGAGACTCATGATTAGAGCCATGCTACATTTAACAAACCGACTGAACGTTGCCTAGCAATAGTCACTTCTCGTTTGCATGAAGTTTAAAAATGTAATACTTTTTTCCCGCACTCTTATCACACCACTTGCACTCACACACACACACACAATCTCGCGCAATACTCCAAATAATATGCCTCGTATCAAAAGGTTAATCTTTCAAATCTTATCAGAGCCAGCGAAGACTCTGAGTTATAACTCATGAATTCACTACACGGCCTGGAGAAATTATTCCATCCTGCACAGTGTAGTGCACACTACGGTCGTTGTTTTCACACAGCTGGATAGTGTTCCACGTTCTGCATTTTCGTATCATCTGTACTGTATATATTGCACGAGAAACCATTTTGTCCTCGTGCTTTATTCGGACGAGTCAACCTCACTCCAGGCAGAAGGAGCTTCTGTTTCGTTCGACACAACACTTTCAATTATGTATTGAAATAAAAGTAGGACTTGGGCTGTAACCGCAGCAGATGTGCTCCAAGTCAGAGCATGGGCAGGTGTCTCAAACGGCAAAGAAAAGATCATTAAAAACTGTATATTACAGTACATTCGATTTGTTAGTCCATGGCATTTCCTGTATAGGATTGAGTGATATTTTTTCGACGCTGCTAACAACCGAACCTGGAAGGCATTTTTGTTCAATCAAACCTTATTTTCAGTGATCATTATAATCACCTCCGATAACAATGCGTAGCTGTTTCCTTCATAGCGTTTCCATTAGCATTTCCTTTCACCTTTCTGTATCCTCTATAGGTTTCATTAGACACATTTCAGTCCTTGTGCTCCATTGCAGCAACCTCCATCCAGACAGAAGCCGTTTTTTTCCCCCCTTCTCTGAAATATCCCAGGGTTCCAGTGGCTGCTTGACGAGAAAGGGAAGGATGACATGAGGCAATGCGGCATATCCGGCCTAATCTTCCGGGTGATGATCCTATTGGAGGGAAGAGGAAACGGAGAGAAAAGGCTTTCTCTTTCCTCCCTCATGCTTGCAGACTTTCTATCAAATGTAATGTGTTTTTTTCCTCTCTGTCTCTCTCTAGCACTATTCCCTCTCTTTTCTTGATTGTTAACCCCGGCTTGAGGGAGGAAGGGGGGATGGAGGGAGTGAGTGTGTGTGTTTGTGTGTGTGTGTGTGTGTGTGTTGGGGGGGGGCTAGTGGGTATGCTGTCGAGTACGGCATCCTGTACAATTCCGCTAAGCAAAATCCATCGCGGTTCCATCAGATGTTATCTGCGGCGGCATTTCAAGGCACTTCACAGAGGAAGATGCAGAAATCCGAGGATTAAAAAGATACGAGTTTTGGTTCCGTTAATAATGTGCGCAAATGTCTAATGCGGCTTGTTTGTTTGTTCGTTTAAGCGAGTCGGCGTTAACGCGCCGCTCCTTTGTCGGCGTTTAGTTCTCAGTTCAACATCATAGGTTTGACTCTTTTTTCTTTTTTTTTCCCCAACGCAAGCATTTTTAAATGATTAAAGAAGCTGAAAAAAATATGATTTGTTCGTTCTTTGAAGGTTTGAATCCCTGAACAGTGAAAGCGAGTCACAAACACAGTAAACAGCATCGTGGCCTCTGGTAATTGGCTCATTACTCAAAAAGAAAAGGCATTAAAAAGGATCAGGTGAACCACGCAAACTGCGCGACGGCTGAGCTGCCGAGGATTTCCTTTAAATCTGACAACCGTTCTATTTACCTAAACTGTTTAGAAAAGTGAAGCGCTTTTTTACCTTTTTTTTTTTTTTTAGATTTCCTAACGTTGCGTCAAGAGTGTAGATTGCTTACTGTTGCGTCAAGTTGTTAGATTGCATAACATTTGTGTCGAACTTGTCAAACGTTGCATCTCTTGTAGGAGCAAGCCGTGACAACTGCATTCATATTGCGATTTTTGAAGACGTTACGCCATTCAGCCACGCCGCGTCATTATTTCTACCGACCGCAGGACGATTTCTCAGCATTTAAACTCACTACATGTCAGGATTCAGTAGAGGAGAGCTGCTGTTGCAGAATTCTTCGTCTGTACACGAACAGAGTGTTCTAGTTTAACATAAAATCTCTTCAGCTCTGACTAGTCCACTAAGCCAGGTTTATATTTCATTAGAAGTTCTTCTACAGGAAGGTTTGAACTCACTAATCTCTATCACTGGAACTCAAGTTCTGAACAAACCAACTAATATTTAATAATACTAATAACGCTGATTTGATTCTCTACTCATGTTAATGCAGTTGTGTTGATGCAATCAGCCATATGTACGTGAGCGAGCATGTGTGTTTGTGGTGCATTTGATGTACAATTAGCCACACCCACAGGACAAACTCACAAAACGCACATATAAAAAAAAGCACAAAATCTTCCAGTAGTGTAGCTCAGCCACTGCAGCGAATCTGCTAACATAGACACACATTTACTCTTTTTTTTTTTTTTTTTACACTTTTTACATGTTTTTAGGTTGCTATAACTTTTATCATAACTGAACAATTAAACCGAATTTATGGATTCGTTTCAGACTCACTTATAGACGTTAAGTTAAAGCTAAAGAGTCCTAAGAAAGTAGGAGGGGGTCTGAGTGTGTGTGTGTGTGTGTGTGTGTGGCACGGTGTCCAATGACGCACGCACACAGGCACATAGAGCAGGCGGAGCCTTGAGCAGAGAGAGAAAATGGATCTTTAACCTCTCTAATGAGACTTGCTTTTGCTTTCATGCGTGCTGTACAAACACGCATGCAGACACAAAATAAAATATGTTTTACACACACACACATGGTCACAGTGTTATAGTAAATAATACCCGCGTGCACGGATGTTGATTATACCAGTGAGAGAAGCACACTAAGACCCAGCAGGGGAGATGATTACCCACAATTCCGCAGTGCAAGAGAGAGAAAAAACATTGGCTCAGTTGTGATGACGTGACGCTCGGCGTTAAAACAAGAAGCGCATGCATGATACATGATACTCGGCACTCATAAACCAAGACTTGCTCGTTTTCCAAGTCAAAATTTATTAAAAAATCTTTTCTCGTCTTGGCCAACACTCGCAAACCGCCTTACTCGCAATCCGTGGTTCCACTGTACTAGTTCACTTAGTCCGTATGTTTATATGACATGTGATGTTGTTTTCAGAATCAGACTAGGACACTCAGACAATGTGGTTTTGAGTCGAATTACTTCTGCACGTATAATTCAGTCGGTCTCAGCAATCGGCCTAGACACTCTACATATGCTCTAATAGCGCAAAAAGCCGCTAATAATATGGTGGTGTCGTCTGCCTTCGGGCAGCACCATTGAATCTGGTTTATACAAATGGTAAGGCTTACAGCATACGTACAAAATATACAGCGCTATAAAGTTGCCCATGTTTTTATCACTCAACATGCTACCAGTTTACTGCTATCCAACTTGTTTGTCGAGTGTAACAGGTCAACTGGGAATACGGTATTAACAATGTCGCCTCCTATGGTATCGGAGTCGGGGACAGTACTTGGACCTAGACAAGCTACTGTAAAAGAACAGTTTCACTTAACTGTGCATGCAAACATACTGACTGAGTCAGTCATGAAGTCAGTCTGTGAGTCTGTTAGTCAGTGTGTCAGTCAATTAGTGTGTCAGCCACTCAGTCAGTGTCTCAGGGAATGAGTCAGTCAGTGAGACAGTCACTGTGTTAGGGAATGACACAGTCAGTATTCCAGTGAGTCAAAGTATCAGTCAGTGTTTTTGTGAATCAGTCAGTCAGTGTTTCAATAAGTCAGTCAGTCAGTGTGTCAGTCAATTAGTGTGTCAGCCACTCAGTCAGTGTTTCAGTGAATCAGTGTTAATGTGTCAGTCACTCAGTCAGTCAGTCAGTGAGTCAGTCAATGTGTCAGTCAGTGAATCTGTCAGTCAGTATTTCAGGGAATTAGTCAATCAGTGTGTTAACGAGTGAGACAGTCAGTGTTTAAGGAAGTCAGTGTGTCTCATGTATGTCAATGTATCAGTCAGTAAGACTGTCAGTCAGTGTTTCAGTGAGTCAATTACTCGGTGTGTCAGTGTTAAGTGAGTCAGTCACTCAATGTGTCGGTCAGTGTGTGTGTCATTAAGTCAACATGTCAGTCAGAGAGTCATTGAGTCAGTCAATCACTTACTGAGTCAGTCATTACATAAATTAGTATCAGTCAATGAGTCAGGTATTTAGTCACAACATCAGTTAGTCAATCCGTGATTCATGTAGGGAGCCAGTGAATCAGTGAGTCAGTAAGTTTTTAAAGGCTGTTGTACAGGACGTACTGTTGAATTTTATCTTGAGAATCCAACATAAATTATGTTAGGACCTCAGATAGACTTTCATTGCAACTACAAATGGCATTGTGAATATTTCACTATTTCTGCATCAATACTGCGTTTGCTGTGAGCTATTTATTTTGAAAATAAGATTCTGGTCCTGTTTCTGTATCTGCTAATAATCTCCAATAAGAGGAAGACACAGACCCGAGTAAATAAGAATGGTTTATTCATGAGCCGCAGCATCTAAACAGAACATTAGTACAACAGCCATGACCAGACGTAACTAACACGTGGAGCGGTGTGTAAAGGCGGAGGTTCACGGTGTGTGTGATGCATCTCAACTGGGCCAAGTTTCTCTTATAACAATAGCGATGACTTTGAGCTGTCAGCACCTTTTTCCTGCGTTTAACTCCCAAGGTGTGCGTTACTCTTTGACGCCCTCGCTGTGTGTGTGTGTGTGTGTATGTGTGTGTAGCTGCCTTGTAGCCTTCCTTTCGCTTCCAATTCCCATTCGCGTTTGTGAATAGTCTGGTGTTGCTGTGAGTAAAAAAAAAACAGACACACACACACACACACACACACACACATTTTACAAAAACCTTGAACTGCTGACAGGTTCTGAGTCAATCTGAAATCTCAGCTTTTGTCCCGGGGAAGGTCTGACAGCATAGAATTTAGATTTTTCTTTTTCTCCGTTTTTATTTTTTGCATTTTGTCGGCTTACATTTTGAGTCTTTTGTATTACAATGTAAAACATACCAAGATAAACAAGAGTTCAAGGGCAGTCGATAAATGTGTCACTTTTACCAAAGAGACATGAAATGAAGTTTTATTTATAACGTATAGAATTTTTTATTTAATTTTTTTACTGGACCACATATCTGAAACAAAAATGCAAAAGTCAAGCTAATAAAATGTATTGAGTGCAGGAATGCACCAAAACCGGAATGTATACAGTAGTAGTCATACATTGGAGTTGGACTTTACACTGGGGTTTTGCAAAAAGTGAAATACATGGAATGTGGCTTAGATATATCGGTGCCCTTGGGGTCAGGTTAGGTTGGTGCAAGTATTTTTATAACTAACAGCAACAGTAACTAAGGACAGGTTTTAAAAAATAACTAAGTACATTTACTTTGTTTCTGGACTTAAGTAAATTTTTCACATATCTGTGCCCAGTTGACATTTGAGGAATTGCACGTTTTGTCACTTGATTGCTGGGCTCATTTTTTTAGAACCAATGGTTGCCCTTGATTTAAACAAATAGAAATTCTGACTGGAGAACAGAACGTGATAAAGTGGACCTAACACCGCCACCGCAACGCAAACGCAACAGCTTTGTCCACACAAAACATGTATCTTACGTTTATTACATAGAAAGTGACAACATGCAAACACCTGCGAAGACAGTACCCTTTCAAAAGCTACACTCGATGAAAACGCTATGGGAACGCTGTCCGCGTGACCGGTTGTTGAAGCATGTGCGTCAAACATGCCAAAGATTTTGGCATAAATAACCTTGGTCAGGTGACGTCATTTGATTAGGTGCACCTGGAGGTTATAAATAGGCATGAACCAGAAAAATCCTCAGCTCTTTTTATCTTCAGGACTGCATTGTTGTGTGTGTGTGTGTGTGTGTGTGTGTGTGTGTGCAAGCACTTTTTCAAAAGAAAGCGAAAATTGAAAGTGTCTTATTACTTTATTAATCACCATAAAGATGGCAGAGTTAGACATATCTCGCTGAGGGCGATCTCCACGCTTTCTGTTTTCAGTGTTTGGGGAAAGAGCACGCTTTCCTCGGGCTTCAGGGAGCACGTGAGTATTGCGATTTTCTCCCTATTAAAATCCCTCGCGCTCGGTATCGCCGTCTTTAAAACGAAACCGCGAGCCGCGGCGCAATTCTCGCATGCAAATCTAGTGGAAGCGCACGAGACGGAATCTTCCTTTTCTCTTGCTCTCTCGCCGGATCTCGCCGGCGCTTCTTGTGAAGGGGGGAAGAACTTTCTCTCTCGCTTCCGCGGAGATGGAAACTATCACTTCAGAGCGCTCCTCTAGTGATGAGCCAGT
>JAQMYG010000018.1:2159970-2173489 GCA_030014215.1 Clariallabes teugelsi
GAAAACATATTTTAAGTTGCGATTTACCACCACTGGCATGCCATTGGGTCTGTGATCACTGTGGTCTTGGCCCCCAACGGATGTGGCCCCCGCTGCAGTATGCGTCCCTTATTTTTTTGTATGAAAAGTGGTAACCCTACTAGCAGGATATCAGCTAGTATTATTAGACGTAGACAATATACATTTTTATATATATTTTGACATGTTGTCATGAGGTTATAATCCATAAGATTATGTTGATATAAACCAAGACTGATACTCAAATCCTGTGACAAGTTTGGGCTAATTTACTAGGCGTAGCGAGCTCGCTAGATATGGGTAGCTAATGTCATTATATAATAATCAATTAGTGGATGAGAAAAAGACTCAAAACTAACAGCTGTATTTACAAACAGCATAAAATATTCAGATTTTTTTTATATAGGATTATGATGTTTTATGCCAAAGCAAAGCCATCTTAAATGTCTTACGAAATTAATAGCAATTTTAATCACGGACAAATGATTGTTCTATATGAGGAGTAAAACACAAGGACGTGCTGTTATTGGAAAATAATCAACCTCAGGATGGCAACAGTGCCTCTGTGTCATGAAACCACCTTGTCATTGATTTATTCCTGATTCGTTTTGATTTGATTTATTTCTTTCCATTTGGTTTTACTCTGTGTTTACAGTCTGCATCTATATTTTCTGCATCTATGTTTACGAAGGAAGCTCTGTCACACTAAAGCTCGCTTCACTCCAATAAAAGAGCTGCGAAAGGCCTATTATCCGTGAAGAATATGGTAATATCGTTATATTTACTCCCAGCCCGCTTCTGATTATCCCGAATGGGTCTGTAAATTCCGATTACTAGATGGAAGTTAAATGCTGGCGCTGAGTTTGTTTGTTCTTCCGAGTGACACATAGCGAGCTCTGCCGTTCGCTGATTAAAGTCGCCAGCTAATCGATGCTAAATCTGTAAGGTAATGGTCAAAGGTAATTCACAGCGAGGCCATTTCAGACGTTTAATGGCCTTGTCTGTGAGTGAGAGCGCAGGATCGTGGCCAGATACATTCAGCCTTGCTTCCAAAGGCCTGCTGAGGTTCTCTGTCCAGGCTGCTTTTGTTCTCCATAAAAATAAAAAGAGTAAAAGTAAAAAAAAAAAAAAACAGTTCGATCAAAATTCAGGAGAAGTATTGGAGGGGGGGCTTGGGGGCGTATGGGCACTTGTCATCAAAATGAGGACAAGTTGCCTTGTGGGTAATAAGGTGTGGCTGTATGAGGCGAAGGGAAGAAACCAAGAGAGAAAAAGTGTCAAAGTGGCGGCGACTCGAAAGCAGCGAGAGCTTGTTTCATAGTGAATGAGCTGTCGGATATGGAAGTGAATTAGGCTAAATTGGAGTCTTAGAGACACAGACGCTCCCCGATGAGCGAGGAGAGGAGAGTGAAGAGGGAGAGGAGCACAGGAGTTTTAAAAAAAAACGTTGAAAAGAAAGGAGGGAAACTGAAGGAGAGGAAGAAAGTGAGGCGTGTGGAAAGGTTGGTCACCAGCAGTAACGGAGTCCTGCCGTGACACTAATGACTCCGAGACTGCTGAGAGACACAGTAATTACAGTCTGCGTGTACCACTCCCGTGCTCTCTTTCTCTCCCTCTCCCTCATCTGTCTAAAGATCCATCTATCTATTAATCTATCTAAATATCTAAATATATAATAAACCTCCTATTAATCTGTAAGTAAATCTATCAAAATATGTACAGTATCACTCACTCTCTATCTGTCTGTTTGTGTTTATCTATCTATCTATCTATCTATCTATCTATTTATCTATCTATCTATCTATCTATCTATCTATCTATCTATCTATCTATCCTCTATCTATCTATCTATTTTTCTGTGTAAAAAAATTCCATGAGTAACACCTCATGCAAGGGTCTAGAGTTATATCAAACAGCGTTCTATGTAAATCGTTTTATGACAAGAAAAGAAACCTTACAGGGACATACCAGACAGACAGATAGACAGACAGACAGACAGACAGACAGACAGATAGATAGATAGATAGATAGATAGATAGTGTGTTTTTTCAGTGAGAGAGAGACTATTGGATAGAAGGACAGACAGAGAGAGTAGAGAGGTTTGGACTCAGTTCATCTGTATGCTGTAAGAAATCTTATTTTCCGAAATTACAAAACACTGCAATACAAAATGGCAGTAATGTTTCATTTAAACTTCACTGTTAACATCACTTGCTCTCTCTCTCTCTCTCTCTCTCTCTCTCTCTCTCTCTCTCTCTCTTGCTGTTTTTATTGATAACGAAGTCATGTAAGATTTTCCTTTCACATCATAAATCGGGGGTTGGTAAACCTTTTTTCCCCAACAGATTTGTACAAATAGACTTGTTAATCTGCGACCCACGGTCCGGCCGTGCCCGTCAACGCCACCCATGCTGCTGTCGTCACACACATTCAAACATTTCACTTTCTCTCTCTCTCTCACACTCTATTCTGCACAGAAATGTAGCAGTTTCATTAGAGATGAAGGCTCAGTGGGAACGGGAGCCGCAGCGGGCCGCATGATTCTCCTGAATGACCCGTAGCTCGGGTTCAGCGAGTGAAGGCCGCTCTTGGCAGGGCCGCTTATTCACCAGCCATTTCATTTGGCCTAGTTTTCATGGTCATCTAAACAGGCGCTCCAATTTTCCTCCCTCACTGCGGCAGAGCTTTTGTGGTGCGCTCTGTACCGCGTCTATTGGGAGCAAAAAAAAAAAAAAAAACTTGGCTTTGTTCGTCGCCACACTGTGCTGCCTGGCTAATGAAATGAATCGAGGCTTTCTGAACATTTTTGTGAAGAGTTCTACAGTGTTTCTTATGTGTGTGTGTGTGTGTGTGTGTGTGTTGTATGGATTCGGGTTCTTTCGGTTGTACTGCATCAACTTTCTTTTTTCATTATTACGAAGTGCACCCTTAATTGTTTTATTCTTCTCATGGCTCAGTAACTTACTAATAATTCTTGTATTGCATCATACACATCAGATGGCACGGTGACTTAGTGGTTAGCCCCTCCAGGGCTGGGGGTTCAAATCTCACCTCCAGTCTGTGTGTGTGTGTGTGAAGTTTGCATGTTCTCCACCTGCTTGGTGGGTTTTCTCAGGTTTCCTTCCGCAGTCCAAAGACATGGAGACTGATTGGTGTTTCCAAATTAACCGTAGTGTATGATTAGGTGTGTGAGAGGTTCGCACCCCATCCAGGGTGTCCTCTGAGTTTCCTGGGAAAGGCGACAGGCTATACAAGTGGTATAGATGATGGATGGATGGATGGATGGATGGATGGACCATCATTTAATTCCCATGAAACCAGTTAGTTCCTGTTCTTACTTGCATTATAAAAGCTATAAACACTATTCCCTTCACCAGGCCTAGACAAAAAAAACTCAAAGAAATAGAAAAGAAGCGTAAACTCGTTTATCGAGAATCACAAACTCGGCAGGGCTATAAGATAATAACTGGCATTAGATAATAATGACTTAAAGTCCTTTCTACCTAAACACGGCTATTAGTAATCAGCCATTCAGGCTGTAATTCTGTTATTTATTTCACACTGTATTAGTCAGTAATGGCTGTGAAATTAATAGTAAACCGTATGCAATTACAAGGGTAAGAAAATAAATAAATAAATAATAAAATTTTCACCCACCAACAGCTCCTGGGAGTTTAAAGGGTTAATAACTTAACACATCTGACTAGCTGAATAGTTTTGTTATTCAGTCTCATACAAAAAAACCCGACCGGCCTGCGGTGATGTTGATTTTTCCGAATGTCATCAAGCTGTGAGATTTCACTCCAGCTATCTGTTTTCTTTTTATTATTTTTTTCTCCCCTTTCTATGTGTGTGTGTGTGTTGTTGTTTTTTTGTCCCTCTCATCTCTTGCTCTGCTGTTGGGTTCATCTGTGATAGATTTAATTATTGTTCCCACGATAAATCTAGCATCACACGCCAGATGTTTCCTGTAAAGGGGACGGCATCAAAACCAGGACACGCTACACTAAGACAAAAAAAAAAAAAGCCGAAAAAACAAGATGAGCCATGTTTTTCCGATGTTATCCAAAATCTGTATTTTTCTGCCGTGATTTTTCTACAGTAAACACACAAACACACACTTATAGACATGTCAATACCTTCCTACCTACATTATGTTCTTCTTCATCTTCGTATACAGTACGTAAGACAAAGACAGAGAGAGAAAAGTGTTAATTGCGATGTTTGCTTAACCTTTGACACGCCGAATCGAAAGAATCCTGCTGAATCAGGAGTGCGGAAATCACAAGCCTGATCGAACAGTTTTAATAGGAAACGAACACGAGATTTCAGAAACGTGACTCAGACCACAACTCCTGCGTGACCTTGTCCGTGATGGTTTTATGAGAGAAAAATGAAAGCGTGTGCGCACTTTATCTTTCTCCATTTTGTCTGGAAATGAAGCAATCCGTTGTTCGATTCGTGACAAGGATGCATGATGAAGCGAGGCGTTTAGATCGTAAATTTAATAATGAATGTAGACCCGTTCGCGGCATATGATATAAGGTTGCATCGATACTCCTTTTTATTATAGTTTTCATACAGATAGAAACATAGATATGTGTTTATGTGATATGTGTAACTCACTTTTAAACATTAAACGATCAGCGGGATCAGTGGGGTCTGTTTAGGTTGCTATGGTTGAAATAGCGGATTGGAAAAATGCACACAAGCATGTTCGTGCACTTATACTGTAAATCAATTTAATGTGAGCAAATTGATTTTAGGTTGCATGAATTAGCAGGTTACATTTGCTAGCTTGAATTGAGCATGGAGAAGTACAACATAAAGTATGTTAATGCTTTCATCGCATCAGTAACTGATAGTGACTGATCACTCACCTAGTGCACTACACTACACCTAGTGCACTATACCTAGTGCTCTTCCTTTCTAGTTATCATTCTCTGACTACAACGAGATGCTGAGTTTTGCATTCACGATGTTTTATCAAGTTTCAGGAGCGATATTTTCATATTATCCCACTCAAAAGTTTGGGATCACTTTCTAACTTCATGATCTTTCCTGATTTTTCTTTCTCTTTACATTTCTGCAAAACAATACTGAAGGCGTTTATCTAAAATACACAATAATCTCATTTTGAACAGTAGATATTGAGATGTATCTGCTACTTCTGCTCTGTAAAGCTTCATAACGGCTCTAATCTGAGGTGCTGTTGGTTAATTGGTGATTTCTGAGGCTGGTGACTCTAAATAAACTTCTCCTCTGCAGCAGAGGTCAGTTTTGGTCTTGCTCTCCTGGGAGGGTCTTCATGAGAGACAGTTTCATCTTGGAGCTTGATGGGTTTTACAAACGCACTCGACACAATACTGTTCTTGCAGGAACTGTTCCAGAACAGCTGACCTTCATGTCTTAAAATGACTACTGATTGCTGTTACATACTGTAATTACCGAATTCCATATTTGTTATTTTATAGCTTTGAAATCCCTAGTATTGTGTGGAATATTGGGACTAAATTGGGACTAAACAGCTGTGTGTCCATAAGAAAACCACTTGTTATTGAGACTCATCAGGAAAAAAATGCTTCAGTTTATTAGGGAGCATAAAGATCGGACTTTGGAGCGATGGAAAAAAGTCATGTGACCTGATGAGTCCAGATTGATCCTATTCCAGAGGGATGGGCGTGTCAGGGTAAAAAGGAAAGCGTATGAAGCGATGCACCCATCATGCATAGTGTCCACTGTACAAGCCTCTGGAGACAGTGTTATGATCTGGGGTTGATCAGTTGCTCAGGTCTAGACTCAGAAACGTTATGGGGCAATAACATGAAGTCAGCTGATGACCTGAATGTACTGAATCACCAGGTTATCACATCGTGATGTTTCAAACATTGTGTACCATATTCAAAGCTAAAAGCGCTCATATTTCATGACACCTGCCACCAGAATCGGTATCAGCGTGACTCTGATCTAATCACATCCCACAATATGATCAATTTACATTTCAGCAGATTCCATATTTGCAGCTAATTATCACGTCTAAGCTTCTCGAGATCACACCACTGATCGCTGATTAAAAACAAAGCCTTGGTTTAAACCTGGCTAGTAAAATATAACAAGATATATGACACTGACAAACAACAACAACACAAACAACGACAACAGCAGCAATAGCATTTGCCGCAGAGAAGCCGCATATTCCTGGAAGCAAGGATCTGAAAGGTGCAAATGAGCATGCTTTTTTTTCCGCCGACGAAACAGAGCAAGAAGCAAGCTCCGACAACTTATTAATGCAAACATTTCATCTCGCAAGGTGTTTTAAATGTCACAGTCAATTTGCAACCCGAGCATGAGGCGGAATTTATCCCATCCTGGTGACCCCGGAGTCCCGGCGGCCCCTCCCTCGGCAGAGTCTTCCGCCTACCTTTCTGTCTCAGGCTAACTACACGAGACAGCTGACATATGCTCGACAGCCCACACCTGCCTGCGCGAGTGCTGCACACGCAGCCGCGCTGTGGTCCGAGACGTGCGGGCTCTGCTGTGATCCGCTCCAAATATTCCTGTCCTAAAAATTTTGACAGGAAGTGGCCTACGTTTTGGGGGATGTGCAGGGAAATGGGCGCTCGGTTGACAGATGTGAGTATCCCAGTGGACATGGTGTGAGGTGTCATGGGAGATGGCGCAATGTGCATCCGGAGTGAGTGACTACGACAGGAGTGAACCCAGAGCAGGGGGTGATATTCTCTCTCTTAGTCTCTCTGTCTCGCTGTCTCACTCTCGCCACAAAAAAAATCAGTTGTTAATTTGTCCAAAGGGTGGAAGTAGTTGTAAGGTGAAAGCACCCATTTTGTTTCCCCTTTAAACTATGATTTGATGACAAAATGATCTGTTGTGAAAAATTTAATAAATGAAATAAATTCTTGTTACGTATTTACATGATATCAGAATTCAACCTAGCTTTAAAATTGAAAAGTAATATCAAGACACTTTTATCGATTTCAAAACTACTAAAGAATGACACATCCGACTTTAATTTTTATTCCTTTCCTCTATTGTTATATTTTATGTTGTGGAACGTCTGAGGAATCGATTAGTTCCTGTTCTCGCTTACTTTATAGCATCCATAAAGCTAATCGCTAACTGGTATTATCCAACTTAGCCCTTCTAAAGAGATAAAGACTGCTAGGCTAGACAGTTAGCTGCTTCGAGTATTGAGAAATGGGAGGGGCTTTTAGTAGATGAGGTCACAAAAGGGGGAAAATCTGACTTGCTTGTTTCAGTTCCAGGCAACAGGAAAATGAACAAAAAAGGACCCGTATTTTCTCTTCACATGTTTTGTTTGTTCATGTGCAATTTTGCACAATACATTTCCTTTAATAGTTATGTTAGGTGAGCTTTGTAATAGGTTTTAAGAAAATTGTAAAGGTTGGCAAATGAGTATAATTAAAGAAGTATAAAAGCGGTTGCTGAACGTTGCACCACTTCATTGTTGGTTGTTTTTCTTCCCGCAGTACGATCCCAGATGTTTTTTCGTCCTTACACACATCACTACTGCTGCCCATTTCAGACTTTTTGTTTCCGGAAAGCAATCAGTATTCAAGCAAACCTGACGTGTAAGAGCACAACATGTTACCTTTGGAATACAAAAGTGCTCCGTCTGAAGAACTAAACACGTGTTGTGCGCATGATTTATTCAAATAAATTTCAGTTTCACACCAGGACAGATTTCTCAAACATTTTCCTTTTCCCTTCTCGGTTTTAAATAATGTATGAATGAATAATTATTATCAGCAGAGCAACGTGCCGCTGGATCATTAAGCCCGAAGAACACCAGGTAACGGATTGTGCTAATATAAAAAACAAAAGTCACATCCGTTTTTATGAGGCATAATATCTATCGAGAGCGTGGAAACGAGCGTCGTCACTGCCTTAATCGTGCCTCGCCAAATCATTAATTTGGGTCTAATTAGAGAATAATGTTCCGTATGAATATGTAACAGTAGTCATATGTTGCAATATTCATGTAGTGTGCAAATATTACCCAAGGCTGAACAGATTGAATGGCTGCGACACACACCGCACACAGCGCTAACAGTGCTAACAGTCGCTTCTGTCGAGAACAACACAACGTGACGAGACGAGGAAAACGCCGCTCCGTTTAAGTGTCTGGTTTCCCAGAGGTTTGAAGAAGAGTATTCAGGATTGCTCAATGGAAATATAAATCACATCCATTTCACGCTGAAGTTTTTCATATGGAATTGTAAAGACGTATTAGTGCGAGAAAATCACATCGGAAATGTATGCATCGTGTGGGAAAATCACATCACAATGAAGGAATCGTGTGTTCGGAAAACATTAATTTTTCGGAAAAAAATTAATCATATGTACATACTGTATGTACAGGAATGAATCATGTACAGTAAATCATATATGAAAGCAAACAAGTCATATATAAGGAAATGAATCGTGCGTGAAAATAAACAAATCGCTTATGAAAAGAAATGAATAAAAGATGAATGAAAAAAATAGTTTAAAAAAAAATCATCCTAATCAAAGAAATTTAATAACATACAAAAATCCTTCATGAAAATAAATAAGTTGTATGTAAAGAAATGAATCACATGAAAAGAAATTAATCATATTAAATGAATCATATGAAAATGTATAAATCATAAATAAACGGATACTTTCTTTCTTTCGGCTGCTCCAGTCAAGGGGTCGCCACGGCAGTTCTTGTTTGATCACAAATTAATTTTACACAATCCCTTCCTGACGCAACTGCATGCAGCGGCTTGGTGGTATGGGGCGTGGCAACCCACCGACGGCGGGGCTCGAACCCGGATCTTCAGTTCTCCAAAACAATTAGAGCTTTCGCCACATTGAATCATATAACATTATTATATCACAAATCATATCGCATTAACCATCTGTATATCATTTCAAAATCAATAAATCATATGAAAATAAATTCATTGTTTAAAGAAATTAATAATTTGAAAATTACAGAATAATGTACAAGAATTCTGTCTCAATTAGTGAATCATTTGGAAATGTATTTTTATGAAAAAATTGTAAACCTTAAAGAATCTTATGGCATGAAATAAATCCATAACATAAATGAATCGCAACAAATAAATGAATATTATGAGGATAAATTAATCAAGTAGTAAGCACATGGAAAAATAACTGAATCGTATGTAAAGAAATGAATCGTATAAATTGAAGGATATCACATGAGTTGTGTGAAATGAAATAAATAACTGAAACATCAGATTGCATCATAAATTGTGTAAACTGCACGTGTGAATCGTCTGAATCATTACGTTTGAGTCTTTGAGAGATTTTCTCTGGAGTTACTGTATGAGCCTCTTAACTGAGTTAAATATGACAGCGGCTGAAGTTCCCGGGCCGCCGTGTAACAGCGTAGATAAGTAGAGGATGGGAGGATGCTGTGTTTACGATGGCTGGGTGTCAGACGCCGCATTGTGCCGAGCTTTTATCAGCCCTCGATGTGATCCCTCTGGCGAGAGAAGGCACACAATCACAGAGCACTGACAGTTCAATTTCACACTTCATTATTGGGCCTCCGAGTCACTCAAAGAGCCGCCATTGTTTTGGTTCTGTTCTGTGATGCTGTTCATTTTTCCTCTGTAAATTGGTCTGGAGCGCAATATTATCCGGCGGCCTTTGAAGAGCCTCCTACAGAAACAGAGAGGTCGCACTTTCATTTAGGCCGCTGATGAACACCTTAAAGATATCTATACAGGCTGTGATGAACTCATCCCGGAAATATCGCAGATTGAAATATCTAATTCAATACCGGATCGATACCAGAGATTACAAACTTCTCCATGATTTACCAAAAAACAACCAGTAGCCTTATTATTTACTCAGTTCCAGCTAAAGCAAAATAAAAAAGACATTCCTGAAACAGGAAAAAAAAGAAAAAAGACGCCTGCGTTGTTACCCACCGCATGTGGCCGTGTGGACATTGTGTGATCACATGAGAAAGATTTCTTGGGAGGAAGTCACATCTAGTTGTTTAAATTCAGCATAAATGAGCTGATACGTTTTTTTAAAGATGTAAAAATAGATGAAAATGTTATATGAAAAAAAGAACTATGACAAACAAACAGATGGTAGGGTAAAAATGTCATACACCAATCAGCCGCAACACTAACACCACCACCAGGTGAGCAGAAAAGCAATGATCATCAATTATACCACAGTGAACTGGTGACAGGATCATGGGCACCCAAGGCTCACCCACGCCTGTGGGGTCTAAAGGCCAATCTGTCTGGTTCGATCCCACAGAAAAGCCAACAAAGCACAAAACGCAGATCACGATAGAAAGGCACCAGAACACCCAGTGTATCACAACCCACCATGCATGGGGCCCTGCAGGCAAAGAGCCCAAGGCCCCCGAACCCGGCCTCTAAACTACCCAGATCCCAATCTGATCGAGCATCCGTGGAACGCGCCAGACAAACAAGTCCGATCTATGGAGGCCCCATTCCACAACCCACAGCACCCAAGGATCTTCTGCCAATGTCTTGGATCAGGACACCACATCACACCCCCCAGAGGTACTGTAGTACGGAGTCAGCCCAGTCACCCCAGTGGCACAAAGAGAACCTACTTAAAATAATACTGGCCATAATGTTTTGTGTTTTAATGTTATATCTGATCAAAAGTATGTCTAAAACAATAAATCTTGATGATCACATCTGGAAATAAAAAGACACATCAAAAATGTTTTAAACACCAAAGAGTACATGTACTGCTTCACATTAGACATATCTGGAAGTTCATCATGGTCCAAGAACAAAGATTATCTAAGACAGAAGCATAATTTCTGATTCTCCTAAACACAACAAACAAACAGGTCAGGAAAGGTTTGTCAAATATTTTTTTTACATTATTCTAAAAAGCAACACTGGGCTCTTTCACAAGGTTATTTGTATTCATCAGCTTATAATATCAGATTTTAATATGGACCTTAATACAATGTTAGTTTTGAATATATTGCAGCTTGCTGTCATGCTGAGAATCTTGTGCAGAGCATACACAGACACACAGGGGGCGTTACAATTAGGTCATTTTCTATGAACGTGGATTAGAAGGTTGCCCCACCCTATACTGCAACTCCATTAATGTCACTAGGTCTAATCTAGCCGGTGGATCTAATCAGGATCCCCCCATGATATTAGATGAAAGGTTAGATTTTCTTTTGGAAACCAGATGCGACTCCTGCTCATTTAGTTTTACGACTAATGTAAAATATCAACCACAAAACGAACATCAATCTCGATTCTGTACTTATAAAAAAACAAATAAGCAAAAAAAAAACAGTCTCCTCAGACGAGCATGTATTTACAGGCCTCTCTCATCGCAGCTTCTTTTTGAAGTCCCTTCAAAGTCCGAGCTTCATTTGGGATGCAGTCTGTGGTATTCCGGTGTAAACAGACGCCAGGACGGAGGATAACACGCTCGCGGGCGGACAGGCCTCTTCGAGGAATCGGACGTGACACTTCAAACATCCGCACTCCGATATTTGTCTCCATCGTGGCAGAAGTTATTGATTTATTAGCGAGCAGGATATCCGCTCTAGTTAGACGTGAAGTGCTTCGGGTCAGTTTTGAGACGCTCTGATCACATTCCTGGAGTTGCTCTTGACAGATGCGCTCACTCCATGCGGCTCTGTAGATGTTCGAATTCAGACGAGTTGATTCCAATTATTTAGTTTTTAACTGTTCTTGCTTTTTACCTTCAGAACTCGGAACAGAAATCGATCACTGACGTGAATCAGCAGGGCCGAGGCTTAAAAAGCACACTCTCCACCGATGCTGATTGGACGTGTTGAATGAGCTCGGGCAGCGCGGACCCCCCTGCCTCCTGACAGCACATCACATTGCATGTACTTCAGCACTGAGCTGCACTGATTTCCTGCCAAAAGCAAGTCAACCAAGTCAGCAGAAACCACCGAAAATATCATAAAGTTATGAAGTTAACTTCGGCCTGCGAGGAATAGCCCGAGCTCGCGTATGCAGCCGCCGGTGAAGCTGCCGAGTGAGTTCAAAGTGGTTGAGCTAGCTGGCGCAGAGGCTCTAAATGCCGGGATGTTAAGCCTGAAACGGTGCCAGCTGCATTATCCGTGGGCAGCTGGTAGAAGATGATGCAGTGTTTTAAGTCATGAACATCACAAACATTCTGCATAAAGAGTAACACTGCAACACTGACACACACCTCACTGTCTAAACAATGTTTCGCTGTAAGGTATATTCTCCGTGAGATTTTCACATAGGCAGTGTTAGCGTCTGTTGGTCGGTGTTCACACTAGACAGGTGAGAATACAGCAATCACACTTGAGCACAGAAGTGATCCGACTCAGGTTTTTTTTTTTGTTTCGTTTTAAAGCAAAATAATAAAAGCTTGCCATGAAACACAGAATGTTTTAAACTCGAATATAATTAGCAAATCATTTATTTAGAGTTGGCTCAGTGTCCTCCGCTGGGGTGATTTTTCAGATTTCTACGTCTTCTCTTGCCATATTTCTGGCTATTTGGGGTTTAATTATGTGCAGAGTGAAAACAAGCCAAACAGCAAACAAAACAAAAGAATAATTTTCACCCTGGACTCAACAAACTGGCGAGCAGGGGAGAAAGTGTATCTTAAAAATGTTAAGCCAACTATTGTCACCGGGGCAGCTCTGGCCCCTCAGGGCATGACTCCACAATACCTCTGGGGGTTGTGCTGTGGGGTCTGGCAACCGGATGTTGGCAGCGGATCCTTTGAATGCTGTGGTTTGAAGGGTGGGACCTCCATAGATCGGACCATCCCATGGATTCTTGATCGGATTGGGATCTGGAGAGATTTGAGGCTGGATCACTGGCTTTGGGTGGTGCGCGTGATGGGCTGTGGTGCACTGGGTGTTCTGGTGGCTTTCTCTTGTAGACAGCGTTGACTGTTTTTGTTTTGTGATCTGTGCTACATTGGCTTTTTTGTGGGATCGGACCGGACAGACTGCCATTTGTTCCCTGTGTGCATTTGGTGAGTCTTGGGTGCCCATGATCCTGTCACCAATTTACTGTGGTATAATTGATAATCAGTGTTAATGTGTAATAATTAATGTTATGTGGTGGTGCCATTATGACTGAACAGTGTGTATCTCAAGTGTTAGGATGCAGGGAATACTAGATGAATGCAACAAATTAATTGATTTCATTTGTTTAAAAAACCCTCTAAATTATAAACATAGCATTTTACTTATATCAAATAATGAACTGTCAACAAAACAGAGGTGTCAGGTAACGAAGTACAAATACTTCGTTACCTTACTTAATTAGAAATTTTGGCTATCTATACTTTACTGGAGTAATTATTTTTCAGCCGACTTTTTACTTCTACTCCTTACATTTTCACGCAAATATCTGTACTTTCTACTCCTTACATTTTAAAAATAGCCTCGTTACTCCTATTTTATTTCAGCTTGTCATTCAAAAAA